>BLBF01000021.1:32336764-32557710 GCA_015471245.1 Laticauda colubrina | reverse complement strand
TCTTTCTTTCTTTCTTTCTTTCTTTCTTTCTTTCTTTCTTTCTTTCTGTCTGTCTGTCTGTCTGTCTGTCTGTCTGTCTGTCTGTCTGTCTGTCTGTCTGTCTGTCTTTCTTTTAGCTATGTTGGGAACATTTTTCTTTTATTTCCAAGAACCTATAAATCACTCTAGTGTCTTAAGGAAATCTTCAAAATAAAAGCACAAGACTCTAACTAAAAATGAGAAGGTTATTGACCAGTTTCTAACCCAGGCTTGGCCTCACATTTTCAGTTGAAGACAGATTTGTGTCCGTTACCTGATAATTTCTAGAAGGTGATCCGAGTGACTAACTGATGCTCATTAAAGGGTGATGCTAGACTAAAGAAGAGAAATACAAGTAATGTTTCATCATTAAGAGAGACTGAAAGTTATTGTAATCAATTCCCGGGATCCTGATCTTACTCTGTACTTCAAAAACTTCCACATGCCTTTGGAGTCAGGGTAAAATCAAGTACTATTAAACTGGTTCAGTGTTACTATGTACAACCCATACAAGTTGTGCTATCAGTAATTCCTGATTCCTGAAGTATGGTTGGTTAGCATTGCACCAGGGGTCTTATATACTGATCCCCTAGGTGAGTCTTAAGGCTAGGTCCCACTGGCCAACGGATGCAAAACATATGCAAAAAGGACACAGCGGATGAGCAAAATTTTGGGGATGCTCCATCCGTTGTCATCCGCTCCAAAAAGTGGCAAAAATTTGCATAAACAGAACGGAAAAGAAAGGAAAAGAATGGACGTGGGTAGTATGTAGCGGGGATGTTAAACGGATGTTCATAGGAAGCCTAGAGGATGTATATAGGATGCAAACCGTTCACTGCTCATCCTTTCTATTTCCGTGCTACTAACACTGTGTAGACGTTCCGTGTACCTTTTGTTTCCTCCCTCTTTCCGTTTTCAGCTGCAGTGGATGTGAGTTGCGGGGATGCTCAGAGAATGCACAGAGGATACAGCGGACGTTTAACGGATGATAAACGGACTTAGAACGTTTGTTGCTTGTATGTCACGGATTTACATCGTACACGGTGGAAAGTTCATCCGATCACAAAGTTTTGTGCAGCTCAAAACTTCTTGAGCGGATGAAATCTCAGTGGACGGATGCTCGAGGGATAGAGTGTATGAAACACGTATGCAATGAGTACACAACGGATGCATAGCGTTTTCCAATGTTTTTTAACGTTTTATATCCTCTTTGCATCCGTTGGTGCAGTGGGACAGGGGCTTTAGAGTAACATTCCATTATTTGTGCTAAGGCTGGCTCTGTGACAGTACAAAGGGTTATTTCAGATCATCACCATAATTGCTAAACAAACTCTTTTTTCTAGACTAAAGCTATAATTCTTACTTCTATTTTTATATATCACTAAATTTAGTTGAGTATATGTTCACATTTGAAATCCAGCAGTTCAGCACATGCAATTATATTTTTGTCCATTGCATTATTTGAATCGTTAAACATGATAGTGTTTTTTCTCCTGGGTTAGGAGAAAAGGTTTTCTTCTTCTGTTCAAGAAGAAAAAAAATCAGAGGAATTGAGGCAGTAGGTGTGTGTGTGTGTGTATGTGTGTAGAAATAACTTTTTTTTTTTAAAGGAAGAAAATTCATAGCTGTTGACTGTATGTTGTTGACTGTGAGTTGTTGACTGTATACAGGTGGCAGAGGTGGGCTGCTGCCGGTTCGGTGAACTGGCAAATCTGACCCCCAGCTGGCCCCACCAATGCCCCCACGCCACTCCCAGGAATCTTCACGCAGCCCATTTTGGATGCCAGGTGAGTGCAGGGCCCACACGGAGAATCAGGGAGAGCAAAAAATGGGCCTCCTGGAGGCTTGAAGAAAGCCTCCAGAGCCCAGGGAGAATGAACCCCCCCCCCCGCCATGGTGCTGGAGGCCGACTAGGCCATGCCCACCATGGCCACGCTCACCCAGCAACTGGGCAGAGAACTGGTTGCTAAGATTTTTGAAGCCTACACCTGCATGGTGGTGTATTGTTTTACTTAGAACTGGGAAAACACCGGAAGAAATTATGCAGCTGCATGGATAGCTACTGAATGCTCCTCTGCCTACAATGTGTCATGGAACAGGAGGCAATTATAAAAGTCCATTTTATTGGCACACTGAGGATACATTATCCAAAAAGCAAACTTTTCAGAGGAGAAATTTTACTTCTGCTAAAGGTAATGAAAAAAAAAAAAAACAAAGTTGCCTGTAGATAGTTTGAGCATGTACCCATTGCTAAAGAGTATATCCTCTCCATTCACACAGACACACAAACACGTACAGCCCTCTTGACATTATTAGCATCCAGGAATTCCAGGAAATCTTCCCTAGATAGTTTGTCATGCCAAAATCACTTCATGGAAGCTTGCAAGGGTAGCTCACCATAATAGATTGTCATAAGCAGATTGTGCAGTGAAAATTTCATAGTTGCTTCTGAAAACTAATCTTGACGATTAAGTCAAAAGGTGAGACCATATGTGTATGATGGCTGCTTTCCTTTTGTGGATTTTTTCTGTTTAAAACCTACAACCTTGCTCACGGATTTTAGTTTTTTATTGATTGATTTAGTTTGATAATATATTTTCATGGATTGTTGTTAGGACAGCTCTGCTCAGGAATACTACATATTCCAGTGAAGACAGGGGATTTAAAAAAAATTATCAAATTTCAAAAGCATCCATACCTTAAGCAATTTTGGATGGTTTATAATTAAAATCCCCATCCATATAAATAACACAGCTGACCAGAAGAACAAAATATAAAAACTACCAGAACCACGATGAAACAAAACATTGGGAAAAAAAAAACATAGGGGAAGAGAGGTTTACAGTCATCCTGTCTCCAGGCCTTGGGAAAACAATCAGATTTTCAATGATTTCTTAAACAACGTAAGGGTGGGTGTCCATAGTAGATGCTGTTTTCTTAATCTTTATAGAGATTGACAACCTAAATTGGCTGAATCACATTCATTTTCCCCCAATAGTGTAAAGGTATACAAATAACACTCCCATGTAATTGTGGCTCAGCTGAAAGAAGAAATTTCACTCCACCACTCACAGTGTGGCAGTCACATTATGATTATGTTCCATGTGAACAGGACTCTTGATCAGCCCGCATTGTATTATACTTTGTTTTGCCTTGAGTCACTCACAAGGGATCCATTCCAAATGGAAGAGCTTTCCACGAATGTATTAATTTCCCTTAAGATGTGCAATTCTGCCAGTTTCCTTTAGACATGCTATAAATGATATGGCTAAAAGAATGACAGCAAAATGGCCTCCGGTTAGATGACTGCCTATAAGGCCAATAAATTCACGTTGGTCCATGTAAACATACTTTCTTTACAGGAAGTCCTAAGGCCTTTAATAGGCCATTGATCTTGCTGCCAATGGCTCACGGGCTGATATCCACATTAAGTAAGGCTGAAGGAAGTGTTGGCTTTTAGCCAAGCCCAGCTGGAGACAGATAGGCACAGTATCTGGAAGGAACCCCAAGCCAGTAGGATGGAGGGACAGAACCTGTTTTCTTCTCTGCTTTTTGGCTACCCTCACATCCAAGGCATAGATAGTTCTGGTTGCCTATGGAAGCACTCTGAGGATTACTAAGCTACCTCCCTCCTGTGTGTGCTGTGGAGACTTTAGTGCTCACTGGCCTATGTTATTCTAGCATGTAGACGCTGGGCTTCCTCTTGTTTGCCTTCCAAGTCCTCTGGCTTAGGCTGGGTCCAACTCGGGAGTTTCCTTATCAGTCCTGTGCAGGCAGCTCCTGTGTTGCTTATCTATAAGCTGCAGAACATCCCCTGTCCAAAGAGGGCAGGAAATCTCTCTCATGCAGGGGAGGGGAGGGGAGCAGGAGGGGGCGGGGAGCGGGAGGGGGCTTGGCCCAGGCTCTGTCTTCAAAGCAGCTCCTTCCAATGGCCAAAGAGAGCCTGTCAAAAAAGAGAAGTGGCCACAGGGGGGGATTCAGAGGGAACAAGGTGGCAGGAAAAGCTGGAGCCTAATTGATTTGACGTCCCCAACACCACCGCCAGTGACAATAATAATTATTTGCAAGCTCTGGCTGAGGGAACCAGTGGCAGAGAGGAAGCAGCCGCGAATCATGGCCCCCAAGCATGGCAACCAGCAGCAGCCATGTGGCTGACAATGAGGGTAAATTCTTGGATGCCAGTGGGTTACATCCTTTCCAGACGATAGAACCGGACCTCAGCATCTCGTGTTTCATCAGCAGGTGGACTCTCTCACAGCACCCTCTCTTCATGTGCCTCCACTTTGCCATCCAGGCCTCCTTACAGCCAGCAGTCAGGTGACCCTTCCTTTCCCTTTGAAGATCCCTGGAAATCACCTGGAATTCTTTCACCTGCCTCCTTGCCAGCAATAGAGACTTGGAGATGTCCCTCTTTGACCTTTGGAAACTGGAAGGTGACCTTGGTCCTGCACAGCTGGACAGGTGAGGATCGGGGTATTTGGGAGAAAGCATGTTTCTGGGCAAGGAAGATCATTTCAGCAAGGATTTGATTTTAGGGAAGATTGTAGATCAATGTCTTTCTATTCATTAGTTCCACACAGGTTAGGCAGTTGAGCTATTTACCTTTCTTGTAATTTACTATTGACCTAAGACTAAACCTCTTCATACATTGCTGTGCGTGTTTTCCTTGTATGCCGTGTCTTGTCTTTTTTTTTCTGTAGTAGTATACATTCTCTGTATTTTTATAACTGTTCCCTTATTATACCAAGCAATCTGTAAAAAGGAGATTAAAACACCTTCTGAAATCATGACTTTTCTTAAAACTTTTTTACTTCTTTTGATTTGTATTTTTCTAAATTGGTTTGTCTTTTTCTAACTCTTTCTCCATTTCTTTAAATACCCAGTTTAAAGCAGCAGCTTCTGTAAGCTTTAGAACATATAACTAGAACGAAAATTTCACATTACTCTTCTATAATCACAAGCCAAATAGATTTTGCATTAAAATCTAAAAATTCTAAAAGTTAGAATAACATTCTGCTGGCAATTAGAATTGTTACATGAGTCTTCGTTTCTCTTTGTGATGTTAACAATTAAATAATTTCCAGACAGCAATAGATTTACAATTTCCAGTTATACTTTTTATTTTATCTGAATTTCAAACTCTCCTGAGTTCTTTTAGTTTTTCATATAATGCATCATTGTTATCATTTTAACCTATACTGATAGTAATTAGTCTGACAATTGCATTCTTTATCATGTCATATCAGCTTCATGGTTTCCTTTCAGAGTGCAGTCTGAACTAAAACTGAGTAATTTACTTGGTTCAATGTATTTTCTAAGATTAAATCCAAGACTTTTTCAAGAATCCTATCAAAACAACACTTAGTATTCTTTTATCTATTATTATGACTTTCTCTACACTAAGGTACACGAGACTTCTGTTTTATAGTCTACAAGATAAGGACCTCTAGGGCCATTTATGTCAGGAGCATGTTTGAAATTCAGAATAATACACTAATTAAATAATGTACTTTTAAGGATATAGTTGGCATATATAACTCTATATTACAGAGCTGACCTCAATATTTTGGGAAGCTGGAAATATTAAATAGGGAAAGTGATTTTTCCCGCTTGTTTTAAGGAGGGGCCTTTATAACCATTACACACTTCCTCTGTGACAAACTTCCGTGTAGGAAAAGGAATAAAGGCTGCCTGTATATTATCACATGTGACATTGCACGCACGTATTTGCTTTGGTATGAGCACATTTGCTGGAAACTTGAGGTTCCTTGTATATGTTCTTAACATAAACAAATTAGAAATTCAAGTGTATAAAATTGTCATAAGAGAGAATCAACACATGTGAGAAATGTATTCACTGGGCCTTTCTTCCAGGAGAAATTGTAATACCATTATGTCACAGAAACATCATTGAGTCTTATGCTAATAAAATATTAACAGCCATTTCATTCCCCTTTTCACATTAGGGGGATGTTTTAAAGGGCAAAATGGATGCCTGATAATTTATAAAATCTGAAGGTTTCTATTGTACTCCTTGAAATTCCTACAGCACACATACCCCAGCAATGGCCTTCACTTTCCTCCATTTTTGGAGTGTGCCTCGGATATGCCAGGCAAAACTTGGGATGGGCCTGTATTGTGCACAGTTTAGTCAGTGCTTTGAAGAAAACAAAACAAACAAATAAACAAAAAATTAGCAGCGGTGCTAGCGATAGCAAAAGATTAATAATCCACTTAATTAAAAGTATTTTGATTTTAGTCAGTGCTCCTGGAAGTAAGAGAACAATTTTAATTTAATTAGCTCAAATTATTAGTGGATCGTAGTGAAATTTCCACAGTTGTTTAGCACTCATAATTTTTTATGCACCTCATTTTTTCCATTGCATAATAGCTGCCCTAGTGAAGAACTGCATACCAAAACTTGTAAATTTCTGCTTTACAGCTTCAGAGAATATAATAACTCAGGTATTTCAGTGACAAAATTGGCTTTTGAAAAAGCATTTCCTGATTTTTAATTGTATGCATATCCAAATATACACATTCAAAGGGAGCTCTTTTTTCCATTTTAATTTAGGGTACAAATAGCTTTGAAAGGGCCTTGGATTCTGCTGGTTGGGAATCCTCCTAATGAAATTTGAAAAACCATTTCCTTAATTTTCAAAATATTTTTATTGCCTGATACAGGAACAAAGGACTGAGGCAATGGCCTGGCATGTGCTTTGTGGTTATTTTATCGCCTTCATTTCAGTTACTTGCTTTCCAAAAGGTCATCCCATCTATCTCAGTGATGAATCAGAGGCATGGGAAAGGAGAGGTTGCCGAAACATCATTTCATTTGTACTGAGTAGATGGTCAAGAATTTGTCCCCTATTTTTTGCTTCACAATCTACTCAAACAGTCCCATTGACAGTGAAATCCCCTTATTCGTGTACATGTATTAATATGCACTAGGTCTGACAGAGTTTTGACTAAAAACCAAGTAGCTGCAAAAAAGGTAAAACTTTTAAAGTAAAAATTCATTGGGTAAAAAATGTAAGCATTGTCTGAACAAACTATATTTTGCAGAATTAAGCATGTTTCATCACTGAAAGGTTACAGCAGCCTTACCTAATCTGCTACAACTCAGATGTACTGGACTATATCTCCTGTTTTCAGAAGTGAGCATGATGCATGATGAGCTTTGTGGTTTTGGAAAATTGGGAAAGTTGAGGCTAGTATGAGCATGGTAGCTGTATTTATAGCCAAGGCAAGTGCAGATATGAACCCCTAGCAAGTGTTCCCATTCTCTCCATCAGTAGACACATGTACCACAGGACATAATCATATAATAGTGCTGACCCATTTTCTCTTTCCCTGCTCAGCTGGCACTAGGTGATCCAGGATGACTCGATGAGTTGTATCTTAGTCATTTTTAAGTCTCCAAACTGTCTAAATTAGACTGGGATGTTGCCACATTCTATTCCTTCACTCACATCACCTTCCCTGCTTCCATTACAAAACTCTGGAGGCCTGATAGGAACAGGTGCCCTAAATTCTGTTTGCCACTTTTCAGTTATGTGTGGCCATAAAAGGGAATGAGAGAAAAATTAAAGCAACAATACACTCAAAGAGAACCGACAGATACAGATTAACAAAATTGGAAGGGACCTTGTAGGTCATCTAGTCCAACCCACTCCCCAAGCAGATCCTACACAGTTTTTGACAGATGGCAGTCCAGTCACTTCTTAAAAGCTTCCAGTGCTCTCAGTGTCAGAAAATGTCTCCTTATTCCAGGTTGAATCTCTCCTTGTTCAGTTTCCATCCATTATTCCTTGTCTGGTCTTCAGGTGCTTTGGAGAATAGCTTGGCACCCACCCACCCCTGTCTCTGTGGCAGCCCCTCAAATATTGGAAGACTGCTATCATGTCTCCCCTGGTCCTTCTCTTTATTAGACTAGCCAAGCCCAGTTCCTGTAACCATTCTTCATATGTTTTAGTCTCCAGACCCCTAATCATCCTGGTTGCTCTTCTCTGTACTTTTTCTAGAATCTTAACATCCTTTTTATGGTGTGGTGACCATAACTAGAAACAGTACTCTAGGTATGGTTTTACTAAGGCTTTATGGAATGGTATTAGTACCTCACTTGCTCTTGACCCTCTGTTAATGCAATTTAGGATTGCATTGGCTTTTTTGGCTGCCGCCGCACATTGATGGCTCATATTTAGCTGGTTGTCCACGAAGACTCCAAGATTCCTCTCAGAGTTACTGCTATTAAGCCTAGTTTCACCCAATCTATATGTGTGCTTTTGATTTTTCTTGCCTAAGTGTAGGACTTTACATTTCTCTACATTGGATTTCATTTTGTCAGATAGGGCACAGTGTTCTAGACTGTCAAGATCCATCTGAATCTTGAGCCTATCTTCTTGGGTGTTAGCTATTCCTGCCAGCTTAGTATCATCCACAAATTTAGTAAGTTCCCCTTCTGTTCCCTCATCTAAGTCATCGACGAAGATATTGAAGAGTACCAGGCCTAAGACAGAACCTTGTGGCACCCCACTGCTTACTTCCCTCCATATAGACATAGTACCATTAAGGTCTACTAGTTGAGTACAGATTGTCAGCCTATTGCAAATCCATCTGATGGTGATGCTCTCTATCCCACTTTTTTCTAGCTTCCCAAGAAATAGGTTGTAGTTTACTTTGTTGAATGCCTTGCTGAAGTATATTATGACCACAGTATTTTGCTGGTCTTCTAATTTAGTCACTATATTGAAGAATAAAATAAGATTGGTTTGGCATGATCTGCTTTTAACAAACCCATGCTGACTTCTAGTTATTGCTTTACTTGTTTCTAAATGTTGGCAGATTTATTTTTTATTATATTTTCCAGTATCTTCCAGAGTATTGGTGTTTGGCTGATTAGTCTGTAATTTCCTGGGTCTGGTTTTTTTTTCTGTTTTGAAGATTGGAACCATATCAACTCTTTTCCAATTCTCTGGTAGTTCCCCGGTGCTTCAGGATTTTGACAGATGTGGTACAAGTGGTTCTGAGATGACCTCTGCCAGTTCCTTTAGAATTCTGGGATGTAATCTGTCAGGTCCCGGTGATTTATATTAATCAAGATCAGACAGGTATTCTCTTACCATTTTTTTTTGCTTATTTTTACTTTTATTTCTGGTCTGTCTCTTACAGTTATGTTATTGGTAGGTTGGACTATTGGTTTTTTTTGTGTGAAGACCAATGCAAAGAATGAGTTAAGCAGCTTTACTTTCTCTCTGCTGCCTGTTACTTCTTTGTTGTCTTCTTTCTTTAGTGGACTGACTGTTCCCTTGTTTTTTTTTTCTTGTTACTGAAATGTTGGAAGAAACTTTTTAAAAATTATCTTTTACTTTTGTTGGAAGTCTTTGTTCATTCTGAACCTTTGCTTTCCTGATTTCGTCTTTGCAGATTCTGGCTATCTGCAGATATTTTGCCTTATGTGTCCTTCTTTCCATTTTTGTTCATGTCCTTTTTGTCTTTCAATTTGTCAGAGAGATCTTTCTGCAGCCAAGGACTTCTTTGTCTTGGATGAGGAAAAGACAAGGTAATTTACTGGTCAGCTGTTTGGACAACATTACAGCCATTCCTTCCCCAAGATCCCACAATGAACATGCAAACCAGCCAATGCATTTTTTTTCAGTCCTACTTTTCATCTCTGGAGAACTTTCTGGTAGGGAGAATTGCTGATAGGAAAGTTGTTTTCTGTAGCATCTCTGGAATGAGTGTAACCACTTCTCTTGCTCTGAAGATCAAATTCCGAATATTCTTCATGCAGTCACCAACAGAGCAGAAATGTAAAGCTGAAGCTTGTTAGTTGCAAATAGGTGTTTGTTTGTTTTAAGTTAAAATGGTGTTGATCTTATCATCTCAAAAATGATCTCATAGAGTAAAGAACAAAAACCTAGAGCAGAAAGTAATCTTAATAAAATAAGGCTAAAACATTTGGGGCTTTTGGTTCAAGAAAAAAATATCACACAAAAAGGAAGGAAGGAAGGAGTTGGGATGTTTTCTTCTTATGCAATATAAATTTACTAGATGAAGGACTTTTTGGGTACCTATCAAATGGCATAATATATTTACTTGTCTATGAAAATTAAGCAGATGTAGAAATGAGAAAAAAGGGTATAAAATGTCTGATTTACCCAGGGAAGGTAAATCTTTTCTGGAAACCCCTTTGCTCACTGAAGGTGAAATCAACTCGTTCTCCCCTGAGAGGTTTCTGTCAATGGGACGAGGAGAATGTGATTTTCAATTCTTTTGCATCTGCAATCTTTCAAAATTTGTACTGGAGGCCAGAAGAAATTTCTGGAAAAGAGAGAGTCACACTTTTTCTTGTTCCTCTCAATTGCTGAAACTCACCGGCATTGGTTTCAGGGCTGAGAAAAACTTAATCTTCAATATGATGTTTTATTTTTTTAAATGTATTTATTAAATTTATATGCCTTATTACTAATATCAGTACTACTATAATATTATCTGCTCACAACAGTCTGAAGTCCCAACTGCTAGTTCTTTAGCTGGCATAATTATTTACAATATTGTTGATGTTGTTATTGATCAGGTGTTCAGGTGTTCAGGTGTTCAGCCAGGTGTTCAGATTGGGTTTGGCATTTTTGTGTACCTATTGAGTTCTTACCAAGGACCTGGAATAGGCAGATCTAGAAGTTTGATGATGTTCCAGACATCGCCGCAGGATGGAAGCTATTCCAAGTAAAGTTTCCTTCTGCAATTGACTGATGGAAAATTTGTCAATGCATGTAGTGTTCAAGTGATGTTCCTGTTGCTTTGGGACTGCACCCAAGGTGCCATTGGTACTACCCTTGCTTGCCTTTGCCATAGTTGTTCTATTTCTATGTCTTTGTATTTTGTTATCTTCTCCAGTTCTTTCTCTTCTCTTCTGTTGTCTCCAGGCTCTGCCACATCCACTATCCAGACTTTTTTGTCTTTCTTATCAACAACTGTTAAGTCTGGGGTGTTATGTGGCAGGTGCCTATCTGTCTGGATTTTGAAGTCCCAGAGCAATCTAACTTTTTCATTTTCTATGACTTTTTCTATTTTATGGTCCCACCAGTTCTTGCTTACAGGCAAATGATATTTCTTGCAGATCTTCCAATGCACCATTGTTGCTACTTAGTCATGCCACTGCTTGTAATCAGTTTGTGAAATCATCTTGCAGCAGCTTACCAGGTGGTCCACTGTTTCTTCAGCTTCTTTGCATAGGCGGCATGTACTGTCTGTTTCTGTCTTCTCAATTCTGGCTTTGTATACATTTGTCGTTAAGGCTTGATCTTATGCAGCCAGAATTAGTCCCTCAGTCTCTTTCTTCAACTTTCTTTCTATTAGCCATTGCCAGGTCTTGTTATTATCTGTTTTCCCTGCTAATTTTTTAACGTACTGGCCATGTAGTGCTTTGTCTTCCCATGCCTCCATTCTGTTCTTCTTGTAGGCCAGTTTGGTCTTTTCAGTAATCAGTAAGACTTCCGGAAATGCTAACTTCAGTGCAACTTCTTCATTGTCCTTCAGATATTTTTCCAAAGCCATTTTTTCTTCTTCAACCAACTGATGTACTTGCAACATTCCATGCCCACCTATTTGCCATGGTAGATGTCTGTCAATATCACTTCAAGGATGAAGGGCATGATTCATTTTCATTATTTTTCTGGTCTTCCTACCCATTGCTATTATTATTATTGTTGTTGTTGCAATTATTATTGTTGTTATTGTTATTTTATTTACATTTACATGCCTCCTGACTCCTAGGGACCTTGGGCAGTGCACAAATGATTACAATAAAAACAGCAAAAAGCAAAGAAGGGTAGAGATGGCAGGATAACCAACCAGGTGAAAAAGAACACCCAACCTCATTTAAAAAGAGGCTCCAGTAACACCCACCAAAGGCCTGGGTGAAGAACTGGGTCTTTCGACTCCTTTGAAACACGAACATTGGAAATCCACCATGAGCATTCTGACTAGAAACAAGAAAACAGAATGCTACATTTGACAGATTTATCTGGTGATAGATCTTTAAAGCTCTTCTTTTCATTTTTTCTTCCGTGGCAAAATGATTCAGGTAGGAACAAAACATCTGTCAACTTGCTTTGATTGCTTGACTCTAGGATAATAAATTTAGGAGCTTAATCTGAACTACCTGAACATTCCAGCCTGAAATGTCAGTTGCATGCAATTTATCATTTCTTCAGGGGCTATGATGAATTTACTTTTTCTTGTCATTCTTCTAAGACAAGCAATTGCTGAAGAAACATTATTTTGATTGTGACCTTGTGATGTCACAACTATTGCAGGGATGGGCATCATATTAAATGCAAAAGGATTTATTGATGAATGGTGTTGCATTTGTCAATCCTGCCAAATTTGTCAAACACAATTTTTACTTTGGTGCAGTTTGACCCATGTCATTTTCTCCTGCAGGAATATGATGCTGGAAATGAACTTAGTAATGGAAAACATAGCCAGTGAAAGGAGTTATGTGAATGAAGAGAGCTTGGCTGCACTGACCCATGGCCAGTAAACTCCATCCCAAAGAAATATGCTAGTGGGACAAATGTAATTTTAAAGAAGTGGATATACTACCCTCATGTGCACATTGAGCTTCTAGTTTGTGCTTGGGAATCAGTTCCAGTCAATGGGAGACCAATCAGTCTTAAATCTAGTTACTGGTTAACTGATGGGTTGTTGGTTCATGAGGACACTTCCATAGATCCAAATTGCACATTCCAAATATCTCCCAAAGCTTAACAACCATTTTCATCATGGATGGGTGGTGTTGGGTCAATGATCCTAACCCAGTGACCTATGTTCTTTCCAAATGACCATTAAAGGAATAAAAAAACTTGCTCTGTGTATCACCCCTTTCCTTCTGCTTGAGTTACATGTTCATGGCTGAAAGAATATTTTTCTGTGTCAATGAAGAATATGCAATTTACTTTTACAACAATTTGCAACACTTATTTTCCCTTCTGTTTGATTGTGTCCAGTTCTCAGAGACTGCCTTGACAGGTCCCCATCATTTTTTTAGAAGTGGTTTGCCATTACCTCCTTCCTAAGGCTGAGAGAAAATGACTGGCTCAATCTCACTCAGCTACTCATGTGCCTAGAAGTAGAATTTACAGTTTTCAGGTTTCAAGGTGGTGCCTTAATCTCTACATCAAGCTGCCTCTCATGGTAATATTATACACATATTTTAAAGGATGTTGCTTTGTATTGTTCACATAGTTTCAATAAGTACATTTATTATTTATTAATCAAATTTGTATCTGCCCATCTCATAAAAAGTGACTCTACGTGACTATTGTTGTTTTAGCATTTGTGGTATTTAACTGTGTGTGTGGGGGAGTTCTGAAGTGAAATTTAGTGCTTTATCTATGCAAGAAGATACTGTTTCCTCTAGCAGAATGAAATTGGGAACAATTTCCCCTCTCCCTGACAGCTTCTTATGCTTTTTTACTTTCTACTCAGAGAGGGGGCTCTTAACAACCCAAAGCACTTTTGTGGGCATGTATGCAATAGAAGAGGAAGAAAGGACTAAATACCCACCTTCCAGCAAAACATCAATTTTCAAAGAATGTTTAGCTATCATGTAATTAACAGCAAACAACATTGTGACTCTCATTACAGAAGATGGGGCTCATTTTGCCTTTCAGGTCACAATAACCCTAGGACGACATCATTGGAGATGGGACCAAACACAAAAACTGGTGGGAATGGTACAAATTTAGATTATTTTTAAAGGAGAGGAGAGTCTATTAAGGAAAGATCTGAGTAGGGTAGCAGAAACCAAGCACTAACTGGCAGGTTCCCTTTCTTAGTTATTGGTCAGAAAGGTCAATGGCTGATTGGCTTCCAGTTCTGTGTGAAGTTGCAGACTTGAGAACAAACTTATGATCTTTACTATCTGAATCAATCTGTGTTTTAAACCAGAACCAGAAGGCTTTTTTGGTGATAGACTTAGAAAACAGAATAGAAGAACTAAGAAGTAGGTAGCAAAAAGTGATTCTATAGAATTACCTTCTAGTGTTTTGGTGCTTTGCTCCCTCTTATTTTCTTCCCTCTCTCGTACACATGTGTACACACACACACACACACACACACACACACACAATTATTTTGTGAATTAGCAAACCCATCATTCTGTGAGTCATTTTGCAGCACCTCCTTCAGTATGTTTTTCAATGAGATGAGTTGAAGTTCACTGGCGAAATCCTTGAATAGATTGGGGCAAGTAATTATGAGTAAATCAATATTTTAAAAAGAAATGATACTACAGACATTTCTTTATACATGAGATTAGAGAGATAAAATAGAAAGATGAAGAAACTTCAACATATTACTTACAACATGAAAATCAACAATCATATTATAAGTATATTAACAGCAACCTTCATTCTTCCAAGGGACCATATTTATGTAACCCTAACCCTGTTATCGTGAAGTGGAAAATGCACTTGGAAGAACTCACATTTTGCATGTACAGCAAGAGAAAAAATATGTAAGGGACAAAAATCCTAAAAGGGAGGGGGGATTAAGAAGACAGAAACAGAAAAAAATGCAAAAGTATGTTGTGTTGCTGCAAACTGTGGCATGTGCACTGTCTATTTGTTGAAACTCCCATTTATAATACATAACACAGTCATGTTCTAAGAAACTCTGAAAGCATTAGGTTTGTAATGGGAGTGAAAAATATATCTGGGCAGGTTTCTCTACATCTTCCTCAGACTAGCACTTTCCAAGTGTGTTGAAGTGTGCAGGTTCCATATTGTCAGGGAATTCTGGGATAGATACTTTCAACAAACATAATGAGGGTGGAAGGAGAAAGCCTCCTCAAGAAGAAGTCTCAGGAAAGCAGGCCTTGCCAGTCATGAGGAGGCAGACAAATGCCTTTTCCCCCTCCCACAAACACAGAGCAGAAGTTTGAAGAAACCCACATATGAGTGTGGCTGATTCTCTCTGC
Organism: Laticauda colubrina; assembly: GCA_015471245.1. Lineage (NCBI taxonomy): Eukaryota > Metazoa > Chordata > Lepidosauria > Squamata > Elapidae > Laticauda > Laticauda colubrina. Next base: position 32,542,706 of record BLBF01000021.1, on the reverse strand, counting down.
CTGTGGGTACAACCGCGACCGCTGGTTTTTGCTGCTGCTATCTGCTTCGCCATCGCTTCTCCTTGCAGACAGGAAAGTCACCACAGATCTGGCTTTCATAATCATCTGCAGTAAAAACCATTCTTCACACAGTTGAAAATCACAGCCAGGCTGAACCAAATCCCAGCCTTGTCAAAGTCTGGATCACAGTGTTGCCTCAGTCACATATTTATGTTGGAATAACTTTTTAGTTTAGAATCTACTCTGGCATGTAAAGTGCTGAAATGAATAAGCAGGTAGACATCTTCAAGCAGATAAAGGAGAAAAGGTTTAGAGGGGATCTATTTGTTGTTTTCTTGCCTGTCCATGCTATGCTCAAAAGCCTTCTCCAGTACCAAAATTCAGAAGCATTAACAGTCTTTCTGTCTTGTTTCTTCAAAGTCACGGAGGATATCTAGCATTCATTCAATTTGAGAAAATTGTATTTGGAGACCAGAAGAAAACACTTTTAGTCTCCTAATCTAATGGCCCTCAGCCTTTTGGGCACCAGGGAATGGTTCCATAGAGAAAGGTTTTTCCACTGATCAGAAGGGGTGTAGGATAGGACTTCGCTTTTATGTGCAGCCTGGTTGCTGGCATGTTGCAAACCAGTGCCAGTCCATGGACCGGGGTTGAGGACCCCTGCCCTAAGCTATGCATGCATACTTGGAATTCAGGGACAGTTGTCGTATCATGGATAATTTGATGCCATAATTGAAGTTCCTCCATGATATAATTAATTTTATGTGTTTCAAAACTGAACACATAATATCTGCTCACAATAACATCCCATCCCCAGGACCACTAAAAATCCCAAAGCTAGGCCAAACCTGTTGCAAATGGTTGGATTGAGCAAGGCATGCAATGTAAATGGGCTAATGCACTAATTGTAACACTAATGCAGAAAAGAGGTTGTGAATACATGGGGTAGGGTAATCTGCTTCTTCTCTCATAATACTCATGGGAAGTCAAAATTATCCACTAAAGCTGAACCACAGAGTATTTGGGACACACAAAAGGCACTATTCTGTTGCTCAGCACAGTCAAACAATGGATTTTGCAACCACAAGATGCAGTGACTGCTTGAAAAAGGGACGAGGCAATTCCTTTGAAATCCAGGAGCATGCCTCTTTGTCCCATTTGCTGGAAAAAAATGTCAATCAACAATAATCTGTTGCCCTTGGCTTCCCACCATAATTGATCATTTTGAGAAAGAAAATCTAGACAAGGAAGGTGTTAGGTCTCATCCAATCTGGTTGTCTTATCTTCTGACCTTTTCTTTTTCCAGATTAACATAAAAGGGTCAAAATATTGCAGTGATACTTTACAGATAGTCCTTGACTTATGACCACAATTGAGCACAAATTTTCTGTTAAGCAACAGTTGTTAAATGAGTTTTCTCCCATTTTATGACCTTTCTTGTCACAGTTGTTAGGTGAATTTACTGCAGTTGTTAAATTTGTAACAGGGTTGTTAAGTGAATCTGGCCTCCACATTGACTTTGCTTGTCAGAAGGCCACAAAAGGTGATCACATGACCCTGAGACACTGCAACCATCATAAGTATGAACCAGTTGCTGAGAATCCAGATTTGGACCACATGACCATGGACATGCTGTAACGGTCATAAAAGTGAAAAATGGTCATGTCACTTTTTTCTGTGCTGTTGTAACTTCAGTCACAAGATGAAGTCAAGAACTACCTGTATTTTTTACTTCTGGAATGCCCAATTCAGCCCAGCTGGTACAGTCTCACTTTCCTTCTGTTCTTTCTACAGATGAGAAGTAAAGCAAACATGATGGAGAAATTGAAAAATTCTCAGTCGCCTGTTAAGCCTGAGCAGCCAAGCCTTCTTCCACCAGCTGTTACTCCAACCCCTCTTCCTTCCCCAGATGGTGGGGGGAATGATGTAGAGGCCACTGAGCCGCCCTCCAGCCCCACTTCTTGCTCACCTCAAACAAAAGGAAGCCCTCCTGCTGAGGCTCCCCATGCAGCACTGCCCCCCAATGTCCCTGTCATCAGCCTGGCCTACAGCAAGTCCCCCACTCCTGTTGAGGTTCCCACAACCCAACTCACTGCGCTACACCCCATTCCTAACTTCTTGCAGTTCTCAGGTCTGCCTGGACACCCTCCACCATCCCTGCCTTTGACCGGAGTAAGGAGTCCACTTTTAGCCCCACAATACCAGCCTCATCCCTTTCTCAACAAGTAAGTCCAGAAATCTGATCTGGGGGGGGGAGGGGAAGGGGGATGAGGAAAGGAAGAAATCCTGGTTATGTTGGCAAGCTGCCAATGCCAACTCTGGGAAGAATGGCACTGGGTTCATCTAGACTATGTTATTAGCGAATTATCCCACTTTTGGAAATTGACAAAACGAGAACTACTGCAGGTCAGCAGCCATAAATTCTCTGTGACAGCATCTCCCAACATAGAATATGTGCAATTCTCAGGATACCTAACAAGTATTTATGTTCCATGTTGCCTAGAATTCTGGAAATTGAAGGTCAAACATATCTGGAAGGTACAATATTAGGTCAGGTGGTTTCCTGAGTCATACTACAGATTGCTAAGCCTTTAAAGTCTCAGGACAATTGAATTTGGAAATTGAGAAGGAAGCACCCCCTTGTTAATAAGATAACTTGTTGATAAGTAGTAGAAGCTCCCACACAGTGAAAACCAGACCTCTTGCAAGCAAGAAGGTGAGGATAGCAGCTTAGGCATGGACCTTATTAGGCCAAGGATCATGATAATGTTAACAATCAAAGTGTTCATCTCATCAAGCAGATGACAAAATCAGATGGATTTGTAATTGGCTGACAGACCCAATGAGTAGTCCTTAATGGTACTACATCTACATGGAGGAAAGTAAGCAGTGGGATACCACAAGGTTCTGTCTTAAGCCCAGTACTCTTCAACATCTTCATAAATGATTTAGATGAAGGACTAGAAGGGGGACTCACCAAATTGGCAGATGACACTAAGCTGGCAAGAATAGCCAACATCCCAAAAGTCAAGCTCAGGATCCAAAATGTTGTTGATAAACAATGGGCCCTATCCAACAACATGAAATTTAATGTGGAGAAAAGCAAGGTTTTACACTTTGGAAAAATCAAAGGTTCAAGTAGTTTTTGAAACCAGGCTCAAAAACTAATTGGGAGAGCAACCTTGGCGTGCTAGTGGGTGATCACTTAAATATGAGTGAGCAGTGAGCATCTGCCACCAAAAAAGCTAATACAATCCTTGGTTGTATAAACAGAGACATATAATCAAAATCATGTTGAAGTAATAGTACTGCTTTATGAAGCCACATTTAGTAAGACCACATCTGAAATACTCCATTCCAATTTTGGTCATCACATTACAAAAAATATGTTTGGGCTTTGGAAGAAGTGTAAGGAATAGCAACTAAGATGATTAAAGGCCTGGAGATAAAACATATGAACGGTTGCAAGATTTGGGTTTGGTTAGTCTAGAGAAATGAAGGACTAGGGGGGACATGATAGCAGCATTCCAGTATTTGAGAGGTTGCCACAAAGAGGTCAGCTTATTTTCCAAAGCACCAGAGGGGAGTACAAGAAATGATGGAAACTAATCAGAGAGGGAAGCAACCTGGAATTAAGGTGAAACTTCCTAACAGTGAGAACAATTAACCAGTGGAACAACTTGCCTCCAGAAGTTGTGGGTGTTTCATCACTGGAGATTTTTAAGAAGAGACTGGACAGCCACTTGTTTTAGAATGGTATAGGGTCTCCTGCTTGAGCAGGGGGTTGGAGTAAAGGGCTTCCATGATCCCTTCGAGTTCTATTCTCCATTCTATTCAGTAAGTCGTGTCCAGTGTATCTTAATTTCATTTGCAAGGGATCCTGAGAAGGAAACAGTTCTTCTACTTCTAATTACTTGATCCTGTCAGTCCTTTGCCTCTTTTGTTTGTTTATAGCTTGGGACTTGCCAAAACATGAACTCTCTTTACTACTATCTGTAATGAATGAGTTAACTTAACAATTTAGGGCACAACAGGGAGGATGGAACTCTGATTGTTTTATTGAGTTTTGTGGCCAGGACTTTTGGGAAAGCTGAGCTTATGAACTGTGACAAGCTACACAAAATTATATGCCTGTAGAAATGGTCTAGAAGGGTTCAGCTTTATTGATTATATACTGAGAGAACTGGTATGAAAGTGAGCAACCTGGAGGCCACTAATAATATTTCTACATGATAGTGGTTCAGCCAGTGCCATCCTGTGTGAAAGCTACTAGCTGAGTAGGGATGTTTGGATTGATGGAGTGGTCCATGCCAATGGTCCTTGAGTACATGATAGATTCTTGATCACTCTGAATGGAAGAAGAACAAAATTGTCAATATGTCTCAGGTTCAGTTTAATCCAGTGATTTCTTTTAATGTTGAGATTTCATTTTCTTCCCATGGTTTATCAATAGCCCAAAAATGGGTGTACTGTCTCTCCTTGGTCAATCTAAGTTGTCTTTCCTGAACATGCTCTGCCCAATCTCTGATCTAGGCATGGCATCAGATGAGCTGCTATAGTACCCTATAATGGGATGATAATCTTTTTCAGAATTAAAATTGGAGGCACACTGCCAAATACCTCCAAATATTTATTTTGTGGATTATGAAGGCATTGGGATTACTATGATACATCCCAAACAATGTGACTGAGCTACTCATAATACGTGAAGGAATGTAGGTGAAATAATTGTTGTTAACTGGGCAGGTTAATCCCATGTACAGGTTTTTTTGTTTCTCACCACAGTACAAATGCTGTAAGGCTGAATTTGCAGAGAGGGATGCGATAGAGCCTACATAGAACAGTGTTGATCTTAGACCTGCTGCCAAGAGACATGAGAAAATGATACATATTTGTATCATTTATATGATTTTGTATCAAAATGATTTGTATCATTTTTGTAGGGAAGATTCATAATTAAAATTGTACAAACTTGTATTCATGCTTTGAGATGGCGGTTCTGATCAATGTTCTTATTTCTCTCTAGCATCTACCTAGGCAACTCGGGGACATTTGGCCTCTTTCCTAATAACCGCCTCAAGCGGAGACCAAGTCATTATGAGCAAGACATTACTGAAGGTGAGTGGGCAGAGGGGGTGTTCAGCCGGTTCTGACCAGTTCTGGAGAACCGGTAGCAGAAATTCTGAGTAGTTTGAAGAACTGGCAAATCCCACCTCTGACTGGCCCTGCCCCATCTGTTCTCTGCCTCCCAAATCCCAGATGATTGGCTGGGTCTTCTTTTGTTGCCCTGCACAGTAGAACAGAGCTGGAAAGCAGGTTAGTAGAATGGGGAGGGAATGGGGATTTTGTAGTAACCTTTCCTTGCCATGCCCACAGAACCAGTAGTAAAAAAATTTGAATCCCACCACTGGCCATGGGGGAAAAATAAAGGGTGTTTCTCTCCCAGGACATAGCAGAGAGAACTAGCAGAGAAACACATGTGACGGATATAGAAACAGTTTATATAAAGTGACTGTCAGTATCGGGGGAAGGAGTTCCCAATTCATGTTCAGCATGATCCCTTTTGCCAAGGCCTCTTACTGTTTGAGACTTTTCCTTGTATCTGCCTAGGTCTTCAACCTCAGAAAGTAGCACGCCGGGTCTTCACTAATAGCCGGGAACGGTGGCGTCAACAGAATGTGAATGGTGCCTTTGCTGAGCTTCGGAAACTCATTCCCACTCACCCACCTGACAAGAAGTTGAGTAAGAATGAGATTCTTCGCTTGGCCATGAAATATATCAATTTCCTGGTCAAGCTACTGAGTGACCAGGCCAGACTGGCTGGAGGGGAGACTGCTGAAACAAACAGCCCCTGCAATGGCACTCCCAGGACTGCATCTCCATCAGCATCCATAAAACTGGAACAGTTGACCGCTGAGTCAATGACTGTGTTGGAAGCAAGAGAATCACGGTGATGTCTAGCAGTAAAGACCACCATCACCACCCTTTTCTGTGCATCTACAATGCTGCACATGCGGTTCAAGCAAGCATCAGTGGAAACTCCTTGAGCTGTACATCCCTTCCTTGAGTCCATCATCCATGGAATGGTCTGCCATAATAGGATTATATTGACTTTGGAAGATTTCATTTGACTTCAGGAATCCAAAAACAGAGGGAGAAGGTGCTGGAGTCCCTTTGACTGAGACATCCATTGATATCCAATGGAAGCCTCAAAATGTGGGGACTCTGGGAGAGATGAGGTTTTATGTACAATTCCCTGGTTTAGGGCAGTGGGAAACTGCTTGAGCAGTTCTCTATGATATCTGGTTTGCATAAGATACCCTCTAGCTCTTGTTGGCTGTAAGAGGAAGACCTTGATGTCAGGCAGCACTATAGCTGGAAAAGGTGCTCTGGAGTTTCATTTTCACTGTTTGCTGATTAGTGCTTCTGGTTTTTAGTCTTAACACTGCTCCCGCCACCAAATCTAAGCCTTAATCAGTCAGTATCCCACATAAATATTTGAGCCTGTACAAAAGGGCAAAAGGAAATAAAAAGAAGTGGCAAGGTTAAGAAGCTGAGCTCCCAAGCCCAGTCTACTTTCCCCATCAAAATGGGACTCTGGCTCGACTATATCAGTGACATCTTTCTAGATGGGAAAAGAGCTGCTGAAGGATTTTGAGCATTCTTGTCAATGGCTTGGAAAGCAATGGCTATGTAACCAATACAGACTGTTCAGTGCATCTGCTGTGCTCTGCCTAGTTGGGTGTTCAGTAGTAACTCGGTCAAAGCTACAGGCAGTGGTTTGTATGAGCATGTCTTCTTTTTGACATGCTTATTTTCCTGCATGCACAATGTTTTTCGTGGCAATTTTTGTGCAGAAACCTTCATTATCAATCCCAAAAAGCAGAAGCACCATCTCTGCAGGAGAACTGGGCCTTAACAATGGTCTCTTGTGAGCCAGGTGTGCTGTTGGGGAGTTGCTCCAGATGCAAGCAGTTAAGAGGGAGTGGGTGGTGGTGGTACAGTAGCTGCTGTGTCACTCCCAAGGGGCCAGTTGGATGGATGGGAGGTTGCTGGGAGCCCACAGTTTCAGAAACCTTCTCCCTTCCTGGAAAGAGAAGGGCGGTTTATGCTGAGTCAGTATCTCGAACTTCTCCCCAAACCCTGGGCCCCTTGCCAAAACCACATATGACAGCAATGATTCTGGAGGGAGGGAGGCCTGGGCTGCCTGTTATCAGATGAATAAGTTTGCTGAAAAGTCTTTGGGGTGAAGGAAGAAGAAAGATTACCATAGCTACACACACACACACACACACACACACACCAGGATCCAGATTTGCTTGTAAAGGAAATTGTTCTCCACTAATATTTGTTTCTATTGGGAGCAGGATTTGTAAGATGGGATTCTTACACTCAATGCTGTCCAGACTAGAAGCTCTTTGGAACCAAATTCTTCCAAGTTGTATGATGTTTTAAACTGAAGTCAATGCCATAAACAAAAAGAAAAGTAATATATTTGGTGATAATTGTTGACATTGTAAAAGATTGTGTGGGTTGCCTGCTATATTTTTAACTTGAATTTTTCACTGCAAGGAAATGATGATGAGGAAATACGTGTGTGTGTGTGTGTGTGTGTGTGTGTGTAGTGTGCTTGTGAAGTGAAAAACTGTTGAAGATACAAAAGTACTGCATCCTGAGGTGATTCCTCCTCAGTCCTCTCTGACATGCTGTAAAGTATGGCAGTAGCACCGCAATGGTTGGATGAAGCCACATTTAAATGTCTAGAGGGGAAATGGCCCAAGTATGCCCACAGGGCCTGGTGTATTATTCTGCCAATACCCAGCAGCTTACCTGATATCATGCACATTCCTTGAGTAGCTCTTCCTTGGCTACAACCTGGTTACATGCTAGAAATTACCCCCCAAATACACAGAGCTGAATGGCAATTTGTGACACGTTCCTGTTCCTCTTGCCAGTTTTGGTCTCATTTACTTTGCTGTGATTAAGGAGGTTTTCCTTTTTTATTCAACTTTCTGAGTTTGTAGTCTAAGCAATCACTATGCCTTTCTTTCTTCCTCTTGTGCACTTTCTAAGCAGTCCTTCAATCACAGGATGTTGACTTTATTTTATTTTTCATATTCCCTTATCATGCTTTTCTGGTTCTTGCTCTAGTCAGCTCAGTGAAAGGATCCAGAATATCTGTTTGGGCTTGCACAACATACTGAAGCCTTAGTCAACTATCTTTTAGCCAGAATCTAGCCAGGGTGGGAAATCTTGTGGCCACCGTGTCATGCAAACCCAAGAAGGATAGTAAACTGTAACTGAATGCAGTCTAAACCTGTGAATACCCATTAATGTTTATTATCCAATCATTCTTTAAGTTAGTGACATCTTTTGTTTAGCTGTTATTGTTTATGTGGAATCTTTGAGGTGCCAAATCAAATTAAACATTTTGCTCAGAATTTAGTGAAAATAACATGGCTCCAAGGAAAACAACTACCAGTAATCGAAACATAGCAGGCCCAGTCAGTGAACTATTCTGCTCAGGCTCCACCATAATGAATTGGAAAGCTTAAAGAAAGATACTGTTCAGCAGGCAAGAACAACTTCTACCAGACTGTTAGATTTGATAGATGTATAGAGGATATGGTGTGTTTGTATGTATTGCTGAAGGACCCTATAAACCGAAGTAGGGTAGCCATATTTTAAAAAGCAATGGATGCCATTACAACTTAGAGTACATAATGAAAATTGGATACATTTCCCATTATGCTGGCATATGGAAGGTGCTGGTTTTAAGTTCCATCATACAGAGACAAATGGGCTCATCCATTTTAAAGAGTTGGAGTCAAGTTCATCTCTATATTTTGGTTATTGATGAGCAACAACTAACAAATTCTCCATTGTGATCCCCAGATGTCTTGAGACCAAGCTGGCAAGTAGAGAAAGACCAGCTTTTTAGACCTGTGCATTCAGCTGAGCATCTATTTTGCCATGGTTTCATACAACTGAGTGGTGCATGGATCACTGCACCTCTTGATTTACTCACACTTATCAATTCCATGATCCTCAAACGGTATTAACAGAAGAGGTACACATGCCTCCCATGCTGAAAATTTCAGTTGCTCCCCTTGAGGGTCAAGCAAATAAGAAGGTCTTCAAGACTATCTGCAGTATTCCCCTGCAGAAGGGGAGTCCATAGGGGATGTTTAAGGAAGTCAAGATGACCACTACAGTGGTGCAGTTGAAGCGCTGCCTGTTTTGATTTGAATCACATGCAGAGTTTTTATGGATGCTTGTGCTACGACACTTTAAAATCCACAGCAGGAGAGGGAGCAGAGAAATGTGTTAGAGGACCAGATATTTTTCCTGCCTGCCGCTTCTTTGCCCAAAATCACCCTTCGTCTGAAGCCAAATTCAGGCAAAGCTCATGAATTCCAAAGTGGGGGTGAGGAAATGGGGGATATTTGGAAATTGAATCCCACCTCCCATACTGCTTGCTTTGATCCCATTGCCCTTCAGAAGCTGCATTCCCTCAAAAGAAGATGAAAGGTATACTGTTGTACCATGCAATGGAGGACCACCACACTGAATTCCAGGCAAAGGGCAACCAGAAAGAACCAGAAACCCTGCTAAGAAGATACATCTTGGAATTGGGGTTGTGCTGAGAAACACATAAGAAGATCCCAAGCCTCCCCTTCTACTGCAGTTAGTTGGAGTTAGTTGCAAAAAATGGCAGTCACCATCTGCCTTTATGTACTGCTGTTTTCCCAATTCCCCAGATGATCACAATCATTTTGTCACATTCACAGTGTCTTTCCTCTTGAAGCAATTAGAGGTTTCAGGCCATGGTCCTGGGGTTTTAATTAGCAAAAGTAGATTCACATTTGTATCAGAAATTGATTTAAATCTAATGATGTTAATGTTGGGGCCTGAAAGCCTTGTGCTTTACATAAAAGAGATGAAGGTCAAATGGTTGGTGTCAGTGCCAGAGTTGGGCTTCTGGAACAAACAAATACCCAAATATGTACATACCCTGGACAATACATACTTATCGGCTTAAAGGGATCTTAATTAGGACTACTGTCTTGACCTGCAGAAGACACCTGTTTGTATGCACCCAATCCTGGATGTTTTCTACATCAGGAAGTGTTCTCTCTCTCTTTCAAGGAAGACAAACAGAAACAAATACAGTCAATAACATTCTTTAATTCAATCAGTTAAAGAAGGTGCTGCATCTATAAACTTTTATTATGGAAAAATTGTATTAATACATGCGTATTACACCCCGCTCGGAGAGTGGCACTTGGGGAGGGAGGGATAGTGCCGAGGGCTGATTGGGACAGGGGCTGGGGCTGGAGGAGCTGACCCACCACATCACAGCTGCTGGTTCCCTTTTTGGGGGTGAGGGTGAGAGGGGAGAAGCTACGTGCAATGCAGGCGGGTTAGCAGAGGAGCTGTTCTGCAGACTTGAGCTATCTTCCCCTGTATAAAACCTGCAGGTGGAGAAGGGTAAAGTCATGATGGCTAGCAACTGAGGGGCTCCCATGAGCCCCCCCACCTGGAGGCAATTTGCTTGTAATCTCTGTAAACATATTTTGTTCACATTTCTGAAGCTGGATGCATAAAGTTTGATCGCTTTCTCTTCCTGTCTCAACTTGTTCGCTGGTGACAGCAAAGGCATCAGTTTAAGGCACTTCCCTTAATTCGGCTGCAGGGTTATGAGTTCTTTTTGCTTTCAGAACCAAACCAGTAGCAAACCAACAGCTTCATAAGGAGAGGAAGGGCACTAAAGGGTCAAGGGAAAGAGCTGGAGATGGCTGCTCTGAAGCATCAGGCTGATAGAAACAGATATGTGCATTTTGAGTCTAGACTAGGCAGGTGGGACACCTTAGCTTGGCACACTTATGGGAAAACTTACAAAAGGCCCCCCTGCCTTTGTACTGAAAAGGAGAGTTGCTATCTTAATATCCACATAGGACTAAGTCAAAATGGGGGTTCTTGTTGCAGGGGTAAAAGAGTTCCTCCTGTAAACATCCTGAGTGGATTAAAGAAGGAAATGCTCTTTAGGGCTATCATATCTGGGTTGCAAAAATATGGATGACCATTAGATAGCACCCAAAGGTTAGTGTTTTCTGTACTATATGTCTATGCTGCCTTCTAGTGGTCTTGCACTAGATCTGGTAGCATTAGGAAATGTGGTCAACAGAATGGCATCAGTGGGAGTCATTTACCTCTACAAAAAGTGGAAGACACAACAAAACACATTACAAAACTTAGGAAAGAAGATTTGGGGGACAAAGCAGGCCTTTTGGCCTTACTTGCCATCTCAGTTAACTCAGTGCCATTTGGAAGGGATGCTCCTCCAAGTCTTTATGGGAAACAGGAGCAAAGTTTCTTTCCTCCTAACATTGAGCCCCTTAGATCGTCCCCTGGGAATGGCTACTGAACTCCCAGATTTCAGACTACTAATCCTTAGGCCCCTTTATCAGATCACAACAGTCTCTGGCAAACACATGGTAGGTTTTTGGAAACCCACAGGTGCCTAAACAACCTTTGAAATAAGTTTATTCAAAGGCAAAAGTTAAACTTGTCACTAATATTTCCTGTCACACCAGATATGACAGCAATATGCCCATATTTTTATTGTTAGGCTGCCCTAGCCAAATATCAACAAAGAGGAAAGGAGTGTTTGATTTAAGAACAAAGGAAGATAAAGGTAAATAGTGCTAAGTCCTCTCCCTGCTCAGGGCATACCTTCCTACTGGCTCCACAAAAGTGCTTTTCTCTTCAGCCAGAAGTGAGCCTTGCAAAGAGAAAAGTGCCTCAGAGAAGAGGTTGCAGGAAGGTATGCAAAGGATTAACAGGAGGAGCAGCAGCAGTAGCAGCAGCCACCTCTCAACACATCAATACACACACACACACACACACACACGCATAGACATAAACCTCTTAGGCACTTTAAAATTTGACCAAAAAGCTGACAGGATGTGAGTATGGAAGAAATGAGTCTAATCTTGATGTTTCTGAGCAGCTCCTCCAGAAAGCAGGGGAATGGGGAAGAAGGAAAACTGACCCCCCCATTCACCCACCAATACAGACACAGATACATGATCTTGGAGCCCTCGGCACTTCCCTCCACTGGGCTTCCCATCTCTGCTCTGAGGAAGGAACTGGTGGGAATGGGAAGAGGGAAGCCGATGATTTTTTTTTCTTTTTTAAAATATATGGTTTTTTTGTTGTTTTTTTACAAATTTTTTAAACATTTTTATTTTATTTTTTTTAAATTCACATAACACAATAAGCCATTCCAATGGAGAAAGCCGAAGAAAGCTCAGGCAAAAATGATAAAACAGTTCGGATTTTTCTTTTTTTTTCTTTTTTTTTTCTTTTTTCCTATATATATTTTTTTGTTGTGAAGCAATATTGACAGTTATAACATATGGCTACCTGCATTCTGCTAGACACGGAAGAAACTTCAGAAAGAACAAAAACAGACATAGAGCTACCCTTTATTTTCAAGTGCAGAGGGGTGGGGTCAGCAGCAGGAGGGGGCCTGGAAAAACAGACTGAAAGACACAAAGGGAGGCTTGGGGTTCCAGGGAAAGAGGCAAGGGGGTCAGGGATAAGGAGAAAAAGCACACCAAATTCCATTAGTACTATATATATATATACTGTACTGTACTCATATATATACTGCGTTTCTTAAACAAGAAAGAAACTTGTTCAAAGGGGCAGGGGTAGGTTGCAGTCTGGGAAGCTGCAGTTTCATGGATCTCAAGGATTTACTGCCGAGCGAGAGATGTGGGTCTGAGATTAATGGGGAGGGGGCATATGGAGAGCATGAAAGAGGGAAGCCAAGTGGGTTGTCAAAGGTACTGTGTGAAAGGAAGGACAGAAGGGCTCAACTGTTCTTCTAAAGCAAAGGTCAGAGAAAGAAGCAGCTCCATAGCAAGTAGGATCTGAGGCTTACGACCAGCCCCTCCGACAGCCAAACAGGGGACAGCTAACTTCTCCAAACCAAGAGCTCAAGGGACAGCAAAGTGGATGCAGATACATTTATAGGGCAGAACGCAGCAAAGATGACTGCCCACCAAATGAAACTGTCTTGGGGCCTAAGGATCCTTAGCGTCCTCCTGGGTCAGCAAGGGAACCCACAACTGAGCATCACTGGGGAGAAAGTCACTGAGCAGCCATCCTTTCCTGCAGAGGACTCAGGGGTCCAGAAAAGGGGATTAGAGAAGCCCAAGTGCAGATATGCTTTTGGGGTCTGTGGGAAGGGATTTGTACGATCTTCAGGCTTATTTTGGAGTTATGCTTCCTTCACTCTCTCTTTTGGATGGGGCAGCAGTAGCCAGGCCAAAGAGGACTCGGTACCACCATGTTTAGCCCAAGTAGCTTCCTCTTGCCGGTCAAGCCTAGGCTTTTATTGCTTTCCCCTATATTAAGCCCATGATTACAGTAGGAAGGGGTGGAATTTCCTACACCCACTCCCCAGGCAGAGCGCATGGTCCATCTGTTTCAATAAAAGATGGGTTTACAAAGGCACTATGTCAGCTGGCCAGTTAAGCATGTTGAGAGTAAGGCAAAGTCATCCTTCTTGGTCCTTCCCTGAAGTGAGAAATTTCTCCAGTCAATCTCCCATGCTTTGTGAGGGGCAGAGTCTGGCTCCTGCTTTACACACAGATCCTTCTGCCTTGCAATTTCACAAGGAGCCTAGAGGAAAGATTCCTCTAAAAGGACAAGAAGGCTGTGAAAAAGGGCAAGCGGGAGTCACAGGGGGTGGGGGGAAGGAATGTAAGGACTTCAAAGGAAGGGATGCTGGTGAATTCATAGATCAGCTCCTCTTTCCAAAGAGAAGCCATTGAGCAATAGATACATATGTGAGACAGAGTTAAAAAGAAGGGAAAAAAAAAACCCCAACATTGCAATCAGGCTGGTTTACAAGAAAGTGGGGTGGGGGGTAGAAATGAAGGCTAAACATCTAGTCAACTTTTGCTTAGCTCTTTGGGGAGGGGGGAACAAGACAGAAGAAGAAGACAGAAGAGACGGATGTGCAGTGGCAGGGATGGAAGGTGCCAAAAGGATGAAAGGAGCCAGAGAAACAAAGTCTACCTAAGATGGCCTCTGCTCCAGAAGGAACCTTCCCCCTTTGCCATGGCAACCTCACCATCATCCATCTCGCTCGGCAACCCGGGAAGATCCATGAGAAGGTGCCAGATGCTGCTGGTGCATTTGACCGCAAAGCCCGCTGCCCCTTTCAGCTAAACATAAAGAAGGGATAATGCGTGTCTCCTAAAATGTGCTTTATGATAACAATTAATTGATTCATAAACTATGTATAATAGAGATTTTAATGTATTTTATACTGTAAGAAGCACCAGGTTTTGTTATTTTTAATTTTTTCAACTTAGGTTTTTTTTTTGTTTTTTTTTCTTTACTTTTAATTTTGTAATTGTCTTCAATGTTTTTAACCTGATACAGTGTTTTTACAAGTTTATTTTTGTGTATGATAAAACTTTTGCCTTCAGCCCTCCCATAAAATGACAAAACTAATGAGGAAAAGGAAAAAACAACAACCAATCCTCAATTATTATCAATCTTTTAAAAAGGATTTAAAAAATAAACAAGAAAAAGGAAAAACAGACAAATGAAAAAATAAACAGAAAAAGTTTTTCCCCATACTTACAAAGGTGGGTTTTTCTTTTGTCCCAATTTATTTAGAGTCCCTGGGAACATAGGACTTTGCAACAAAAATAGATTTTTTCTCTTCTTCTTAACAATCTTTAACATACAAAGATATTAAAACTATGCACTCCATTGCACTTGGCTCAATGCAAACAAAATTGGTTCTTTTAAAAACCCTAATATATATTTTGATTTTGAAAATCCCCTCCCCCTTTTAAACAAAATTTTTTGCGTATTTTGCTGCCCATACCTGTAAGCCACCAAAATTGAAACTTCTCCATGTCATCCCTTATGGATTCATTCCCAGGATTTACATTTACCCCTTCTTTTAGGACTCCAACAAGGTAACATATAAATAGATGGCACTGGTATTCCATCTACCCACCTAAAGGCTACTGTTATTCATCTGTTACCCCTTAAAATCCCAAGTGTTAAATAAGTGCTTAAGCACTGTTAGGATTTAAAGCTTCTTTTTTTTTTTTAAGAATTAAATAACAGTAAACTTCTACTCCTCTACCAATCACCCTCTACCATTTTAAGTGCTGTTTCATTGGTGGTCACCCACCTCTGGATTCCTGCAATTCCTACCTTTTTAAAAACTATCCATCTCTTGTTTTTAGGGAACCCATTCTGAGCAATGCTGGGCATTAAGGTCAGAAGCTTCAAGCAATTGAATAAAAATATTGGACTACTTAAAAGAAAAGCAATCAGTGTTTTAAGTGAATGAGATTACTAGATATATTTAAGAACTGAAGGAATGGAGCTGTATCAGTTCTTGTAGGGCTAACATATCTATTTGGGCTACAAAACGCCAGGTGGCCACTGGTCTTGAAGGCAATCTAGTCTGGGTTTCTGTGTTTAAATATGGCCACCTGGGCTATTGTGATTTTCACAATATAATATTTGGAACGTTTTTCATGCTTTGTATGTTTGTGCTCAGAAATTGTCAAGCCTAATGGAAACAGAAGCTTGGATATGTTTGGGTAGTGAAGGCACAATCTTCTTCAATGTGGGAATGTTCAAATGTTCTTATGACCAAATCAAATAAAAATCATGCAGCATTTCATATGCTACACCTTGAGTTATATTTAACATTAGCACATTCCCAAGCCTTGGAATACACATTGGAATACTTTCCAGTGCAATCAGACAAGAAAAGGTGCTTGATGTTGATATTTTGCCAAACAAGGTAGTGAACGGTAGGCTGAATAGTTTTAAGGCCGCCAGATTAGGAACTGTATCAATGCCCACAAATGCAAAATATATCCAGGCTTAGTGTTCTTAAAGAAACACATGCTTTGGGCACTTTGTAAACTGAGCAATTTACAACCTTTCATAACTGGAATGGGGTTATGTTCTAATTGTAACTACTGCATACAAATTCTGTCCATATCACTGATTTGGCTCCATCTCTCACTCTATGAATATTCAGCTATAGATTAGACAATATTTTTTCTCAGAGTGCTGAAAGAGGGATCAACAATCATGGTGTGATTTTTTTATTCCAATGTCATCTCTGGTACATTAGACTTAATTTTTGAATAACATTAAGAGAACTTAATGTGAGAGGACCTGTGGTATGACAGAAGCAGCAGGTAGAATGCTAATCCTAGAGTTCATGAAATTTAGGTCTCCATTGTTACTTTACAGAAATAGACCTGGATCACACCAATGACTAAAGCATCGGATGAGTGTCTCCTCTTTGTGCAGCCCCAAAATATCTACACTCAGGCTGCTCACTCCATTACAGTTTTCCTCATAAAGACACCTCCCCCTTTGTAGAACAGCTGTCCTGCAGCTGTGTAAGCAGGCCTTGGATGTGAGTGTCTGCTGGTGTATGCCCATCTGCATGTGTGTACAGGACAGGGGAATTCAGAACATTCCTCTGACATGTGGATTGTAGGATAATCATGAGAGCCTACTGCTGGCAGAGGAGAGAGGCAAATCTGCAACCCTCAGATTCCCTTCCTTGACCCTGTTTATCCATTTGGGACTAGAAAATCATTGCACTTGGACAAGGTGCAGATTCTTGGTCTCACCAGCAGGTCCGTTTTGGACTAACTCTGCTCCAGAAATCCTTGGAATGCTCCATGAATCAACTGAGAATTACTGGAGCAAATAGTAGAATAGCTTCAGAAGATTCTCTAGATCAAATTAATTATTTGGTACACAACTTCAGGTATTGCAAGTCATGTGTTTAAATACAATTGCTCTGGACTAATTGCACAGAAACCTGTTCCCTGCATTACTTTCTGGCCCTTTCCAAATCAGATAATTCCTCATCCCTATCCTTACCCCTTACTCTGATACAGAACTTCACTGCCACCCAGCAAGAACCAATGATACTTCATACAGAGGTGAGTATAGTTAATAGGAACAATGGAGCATGGAAGATGAACTCCAAAGAATTTGGCAAAGCTCCTGTCCCCAAAACTCAGCATATGGTAAGGAGAGGTTTCTCCTTAACAGAAAGGTATGCTGGTTTTTCTCACAGTTTTTCTGTAGTGTGAGACAAGGAAAGAGGAAAGTGCATGGAACTGTGTGACTGATCTGGTGCACATGTGTGCATTTGCACATGGTATACAGATGGTAGTGTCAAACCCTCATAACTACCCATTAGGCAGCCTCCATTATTTCTAATTATATACAATTCATTTTGTTGCGCTGTGGTCTGCTGTGGCTGTTATGATCTTTGTTGTTTGTTTGTTTGTTTTAACAGTAACAACAAAACCCAACTGTACTTAATTGTTGGTGTCACCTGTATGTAGAGGAAGCCAAAGGAAATACAACAACTCAAAGAGTAAGAAAATGAAGTGGATAAAAGGGATCAGCAAAAGTGTCAAACCATAGTAACAACAAACATCCACAATCTCACAAGGCTGAAGCCTAGACTAGGCTGGGTACTCTGATGAAACGTACCTGTCTGAGCTAGTTACTCTAGCTCCAATGATAAGTTTGGGGTACAATTGAAGTATGCCCCTTTGCTGCCTTGCTAATCTTTTTTGATTATTTATAAAAGAATGAATACTATTCTAAATATTTCTCCATTTGCAATAGCAGCAAGGAGTTTCTTTTCAAAGAGAAACACTTTCCAGTCAAACCTAACTTGTCACCATGAACTGAAGAGTGCTCATATTTCTTGTTACTATGGGGAAAGGAATTCCAGTTCATGCAGAATAAGGCTGAAAATATTTTCTATGTAATCCAAACACTGTTTTTTCTGAGAGTCAGGAAAAGGTTATTCAGAGCAAGGAATACAAGGAAGCACTAGATAACAAGATCAGCAGAGAAAAGATTTGCGCTGGGGTCAGTGTGTGCATGCATGCTTGAGGAGGGAGGGGAGGAAGAGGAATTTATTCCTTGCTCTGGACTAGAATTCAGTTGGAGCATCTGGTATTCTAAGTGTTTCTGCTTTTGCTTTATTTTCACTTGTAGAAATGCAATGTTAATTTGGTTAACAAGAGAACATATGTTTGGTGGGAGAAGTAATGCTTAATCTAAACCATTTCCAGATCTGAACCACAAGGGTGCACTGAATTGGCCTATTCACTGAGTGGAACTAAGACCAAATTTGATTTGCTTGCAGCCTCCACCTATCTCTGAAAGTGTTTCTTCAAACCAATGAGAGACTCAAGCCATGATTAAGTAAGTGCTCTTAGTTTGTTTAGCTTATTCAGAATTCTCCTTGGATTTAGACTAATAAGTCGACAAATCTCCAGGGAACAATCTCCTTTTTCATATCCCAGCAAACATAATCATTCAATCTTGAGACAGTTTTGGGATTTGAGACTGGTAGATGTGAGTGTTATTCTTTGCCCATGATGAATGAAGAAAAATCCCTTTTTAAACAAAAAAAAAAAACATTGTTTGGGTGGCCTGTCCAGAACTATTTTATACATTATTTTAACAAAGAGTTACTTCAGTGTGAGTTGATGAGATTCTTTGAGAAGACAAGTTTCTCCTATGCAGATGCAAAATCTGCCTTGGATCAGGGAGGTCCAAAAATTTTTTAAGCTTCTCATCTGTGTTACCCAATGTCTCTTACTTTTCTTTGAAGAGGAGCAGCTCAGTGAAGATATGGGTGAAGGACTGAAGATTCTGATTCGCAGGGCTTGAGTGAAAAATTATCATCGTCATCATCATTATCATCATCATCATTTTTCTTCACTTGAAGATCCTGTCAGAGGAACCAAGACTGGACCAGAAGACATGAAGAGAGAGGCAGAATTAAAATTGAGACTCTTTCTTTTTCTTATGCCTGATACTGAAATACTTGTTAAAATTCACCCTATGGGTTTTCTAGGCTCTTTGTGACTTTGTTATCTTCAATCTCAGGCAATCTGATAACACCCATTATTTGTCCCTCTGTAACACCTAATCTCTGTTTTCCACTCATACTGCATCACAGTACTGTGCCCATCACCTTCTTATTCCAGTCACCTAATGAAGCCTCCTGAGATTTTCATTCAGACTTGTCATCAAGTATAAATTTAATAGGTTGCTAAAACCATAGCCAGCACTGATTCTCAGATGACTGTATCCACATGGATTGCACATATAACTCAATACATCTATTTTTATTGCATGCACACTACACATTTGAAGGGATATATTTCAAACTGATAATTACTGAAAATGGTAGCTCTGTATTTAGTTTGTTTCTTTTCTATCCTCTTTAATAAAATATATTAGGATCTTGAGAACCAGAGTTTCCATCCTTTATCATTAAGTGCTGCTGGCAGAATAAAGAATGCAAACTAATGATGTCAAAAGGGATACATGAACTGAGTGTGAAAGAGGATCACGGACAGCTTAATATCTGATATTATCTTATCCCTAACAGATAGAGGATATTAGCAGCTTAATATCTGATTTTATCCTTCACATCCTTTCATTTAAGAAACTGAAGACAAGTTTCTGCTTACCAATTTTATTTTCCTTATGGACTTACAAAAGAGGCCAAGCCCTGACTGGTTGTCTCCTTACTTATTACCCTTTCAATCCATGAAGGGACAGGGAAGCCTGTCCTTACTGGCTGTCAGCTGTGTGGATGGGCCTCCCAGAGCCTGCCTTATCCTTTTAGGGATTGTTTCATCTTTACTTGTCTTTTTTCTTTTCCTTCGACTTCCCAGATGTTTATGCATAAGGGAGCCTTTATACAATCATTCTCCACTGACACTGATACATTGTCATAGAACCATCTAAAGCAGGGGTCACCAACCTTTTGAACCTCAGCAGCCACTAAATTTGTAATTTTAAATCCTATGGACCACTAATATGATCTGGGCGGGCGTGTCTAGGTGGTTCATGTGACAGAGTGGGTGTGGCCAACTTGATGTCACTCGCGTCGGGGGTGCTTCACTGGCCTCTACTCCCCCCCTCCCCTCACAGCCACTCCTCGCCTGCCCGTCTGGGCTCCTTAGGGCCCCAACAGGAAGCAGTTGTTGGAGCTAAGCAGCCACCATGAGAAAGAGTTGGCAAAACAGCTGGCTCAGTTCAAATTGGATCTGACTGAGAAGGAGGCTCAGCAGAAGCACTTCACTGAGGACTATGAGAGGAAAGACCTGCGGGAGTGCAAGGCCAGGTCCCGGCACCTGAAGGTTCAGTAGGCTGAGATGGTCAGCCATTTACAGGCCATGATGTAGCCCCACTGGAACAAGGCCAGAAGTGGTATTCAGCTGGTTTGGCCCGGTTCTGGCATAGCAGTAGTGGAAATTTTGAGTTGTTCAAAGAACCGGCAAATACCAACTCTGGCTGGCCCCACCTCCCTGCACCCGCCCTTTCCTGTCCTATATTCCCTTGTTTTTTAGCTCAGCTGATCCACACATCAGAGCGGATTGCCGTGCCTCAGCTGAGCTAAAAAACAGCTCACCTCACTAGCACTGACACAGGGTGTTTTTTGAGTGCTGTGCTGCACAAAGTGCACTCGTATAGATCCGGTAGGACAATCGCACCACTGGCTGGCCCTGCCCACTCTGCCCTGCTCCACCCCACCCTATATATTTTGCCTTCGCCACGCAGCCCAGCTAATGCCTTGTCTCTGTGCCTCGCATGCTCTGCTCACCAAATTTAAGCATGCTGCCCGTTTGCTCTTTGCCTCGGGTCAGGGCCTGGGGATGCGCCATTCCCTGGCTCCAGCCTTGCCCTAGAGTCTCCGCCCACCCACTATTTGATTTGGCCGGGTTGGGGAATGTGCCACTCCTTTGCTCCATGCCTTGCCCAGAGTCTCCATCCACCTTGGCTGGCTCAGGGAATGCACCATTCTCTGGCTCCGGCTTTGCCCCAGGCCTCTGCCTGCATGCCACCATCCTTTCTGGCCTCAAACTATGGCCCCCTGGGCCAAAGCAATTTATTTGGCCTGCGGCCTGCCGCTCTAGGCTGAAGGGCCGCTGGGGGGGGGGGAATGGGCACAGGAGAGCCGAAGCAGTTTGGGAATGGACCAGATGGTTCTTCTTACCTGTAAGAAGTCCCATCAGGAAAGTGGTGCTGCAGAAATCTTGCTGCTGCTTCTTCCATCCCTTGCCGAGCCTCGGTCGCTCGTGGAGATGCTCCATGTGCTCTCCGGGTCAGCAGCTGCTTCTCTCCGCTTCTACTCTTGCTGGGAAGAGCGTCTTGTGCAATTTAGTAGCTGTGAGGCACCACTTTCCTCTAAGTCCCATCCGGAAAGCACTGGCTGAGAGAAGCAGCATTCAATATGGCTGCTGCTTCTCTGTGCCGCAGCACTTTCTGGATGGGACTTACGAGGAAAGTGGTGGCTCACAGCTGCTGAATTGCACAAGATGCTCTCCCAGCAGTGTGGAGAGAAGCAGCCACTGCCCCAGAGCAGAAATGGAGAGAAGCAGGCCCTGAAAAGCTGCTTGGTCAAGCCTCGCCATGTGGTGGAAGCTGTGCATGTGCAGAAGCCATGCATGCAATGTGCAGAAGCCATGCATGCACATTTTTGGCAAACTGGTGGTGGAATTATTTGAAACCCACCACTGAACAAGGCTCTTCGCCACCAGTGGCACTTCCATCCAGCCTTTACCCAAAGATCTGCACCAGGAGGCTGAAGCAGACTTAAAGTCGGAATTTCTGCCCCCCTCTGACCCACACAAAAAGACTCCAAAAGTGGAGACACTCTGCAGCAACACATTGCATGTGTCCAGCCCAGGGGCCATAGCACAATGTAAAAAAATGCAAATAATTTTTCTGCGGACCACCAACATTTTCTCACAGACCACAAGTTGGTGACCACTGATGTAAAGGGATGGCTCAGATAAACAGAAGATAAGCTTTACAGTTTCCTACCAACAGGCCTATCTTGTAAATTAAAGATTGTTTAATTTATAAAGGAAAAGGGGAACTACTGCAGTATAGTGGGTACAGTAATGGGAAAGAAAGGAGCGTATGCTTCAGCCACCCTGAGTAGAAACTGAAAGGGAGACCACTGTGAGATATAAGGGTGGAATTAAGATGTACTGGTAGAAGAAATGGAGAAAACAATGATGGCCAGGAGGTTTTACTGGACTCCATTCCTTATGGGCCAAGATCAGCCTTTTTAAAAGGAAGCTGCTGATCAGCTGAGAACAGAGCAGCCCAGAGTGAAATGGCTATACAAGGCAAAAACAGTTGCTGGGGGACAGGAGGGAGCATGCCAGCCATTGCACCCAATTATAGAGCTGGAGATTACCCATATCTGGAATAAAACATTGTGGACTAAAGAGGTGGAAGGGTTTAAGGTACCACAGAATGGAAAACTTGAAGAGTACAAAATTTAAGTAGGAGTTACGTTTTATGATGAGGTAAATGATAGATAATAATCTATTTTCTTGACTTCAAGAAATGGTGGGTAGCTCTTAGAGCTGCTGGGAAAAGCAGAAAATGTAAATTTGGTCTAAGTGGGAATTGAACTGGATGACTAAAGAAAATCTATTGGTACCACACCAAACTTTGAATTTGGGATTTTTGCCATTGCTAGCCCTTCTGCTGAAATTAGATAAGAATGTCTTCTGGTACTTCCATATCACATGATGTAAGTTTTCTCTTTCAATTTATCTTGCCTTTCATACAATCTCTCTTGAGACTGCTACAAAGGGCTGAATGCAATTTCTTTAACCCTGTCTGGGGCTGCTCCTTCATCAGTCTGAAAATGTTAAGTGAGAATTCAGTAAATTCAATAGAAACCAAAAGTTTCTCAGAAGCAAGAAAGATAACAAGCTTATTTTGAACTACCAATGTCAGATAATTTGAAAACACCTGACACCTGGACTATTGCATTTGTAGCTTATAGGTCATTGCTAGCAGTTACATAAGAATGTAACATTTTATTTAGACATGAGGAATTCCAATAACTGCTGCTGGTACTCACAATATTTAATCCCATTTGCCCACAATTGTGAAGCAATATTGGCCCTGTCTTGCAAAATCTCTGTAATCCAGGTTCCTCAAAAATGGCTATGCCCTCCAGCCAAAGGGAGACTCAGCTGATGTCATAAGTGGGGCTCATTATTAGAAACCATCTTCTATGCTGTTCCATTTCCTTCCCATCCTAGATTAGCAGCTACTTTCTCTGTCTGCTCCCTAAAAGCTGGATATTCCCAAGATGACTGGGAGACAAAAATCGTTCCTTCTTCCAGCCTAGTCAGGGATTGGAAGGGAAGCTGCCACACTACTACATGAAATTTCTTCAGGCAGTGACAGAAATTTCTCTGGTCTCTGGAAATTCAACATTTCTTCTGATTTGAAAAGTCAAGGCAGAAATGCAAGTATTGCACAATTTGCCCTTGAATAGCAGAGAGGGGTGAAGCAGAACCACACTGTGGACACACTTCCCATCTGCAATATGGAGACAATAGTGAAGGGCAGCAAATGAAAGAAGCAGGAAGAAGTGGTTGGATTTAAATAATTTAGATGGGGGGGGGGGAAACAGCATTGAAAACACCACCAGGAGGAGCTATGTGTCCACTGCTGGGAAGACTGGAGTTCTTCTATTCTCCAGCTTTCAGACTCTCTAGCGTTTCCACCTCCCTTCTGTCTCGGCTTTGCTTTTTCTTGGTACTGAACAACAGGCTGGCATCACAGACTGAAACTCTCTCTTCAGGATGCAATATCCTGAGGTAACAGTGCCCGTTTGAAACCCCCACAGGCCTCAACAGTTTTAGTATAGCAGGTACAGGAAGTGCCAATGTCACATGCTACATTTTAAAAAACCTGATGGACAACAGATGCTCTTTAATTACCAATGTCTCAACGGGGACTTTATTTTCTTTTCAGAGCAAAAACTAGCTTCTAGTTCCCCTTCACAAGTCTCTCCCCTTGTCTAGAATCAACTTTCTCAGTCCAGAAGTTCCTCTCAAGACACATACTACTAGACATGGCTCTACCAAGATTGTTTTGGAAAAGAGAGGATAAATTATGCATTTTACAAAATTTGGTACAGTTGATGAAAATCCTACTGTTAAGACAAGTAGTAAAATATCTTTGCCAGATCCAGGCCCATCCTGTCCACACTGATAATAACATACCTACTTTGCTCTGGTTGGATATTGTATCGAGATTCCTGCTTTCCAAAGTTTATTTATTAAAGTAGGCACTACTCTTTTTCAGAAGTTTTTTAAAATGTCTGTTTTCTCCAGCTCTTTTTGTTCCACATTTTCTCTCCCGTTCAGTCAATTCATATTCTTTTCATAAGATAAATATGCCAATTCTTACACCCTATTAAATCCATGCCAGCCAATCAGATTCCTGACCACTGCTTATTATCATTAATTGCAGTCAATCAAATGAATTTCCTTCTAATATAAAGCTACCAACTGAATGAGGTGTGCAGTGATGTGAATTATATGGAAACGGTCAAATTACAGAATTAGAAATAGCACCACTACCATCACCACCTCCCAATGTCTTCTAGTAATGGAGCCAGTCATACAAATGATACATTTTTGGAAACAATCAGTCAAAACAAAAATAACTCAATTCTCATTGATTGTTTCTGCTCCCTGATTGGTTGGAATCAGAGACTATATGCCTGGGAAACCAATCAGAATGTTGTTCTTCAGTAACGAGCAACTCAGGAGTTGTCACTCCACTATGACATCTACTTGGCACTGAGGAAAGAATCCAGATGTCCCTTCATGTCAGAGCATCATTTAAATGCCTGGAGTTAATTTCTATAGCTGTCTATTATATCTGTCTACAACATACCTAAACTTGCCTCAAGTTAGACAGAATTAAAACAAGCCACACAGCATCCATTCAAATCTGTGAACCTTAAATGAGTGTTAGTAGGTTACTCACGGACATCTGTCTTGCATTGCATTGAGCAACACTGAGTTATATCCACTTGCTCCACACTGCTCTTAACCAGAAGATCTCATTTCTTCTACATATGCATGAATTTTGCCCTTTAAATTAAATATTCCAGGTATTTTGCTAGCAGAAACACAAGCTGAGAGTTAATTTTTATTGATGAATATATTATACCCCCAAATTTCAGTTCAGAGTTATCATAGAAAGTGATGATATAAACTGTCATTCCCTTGCTCGTTTATGTCCTGGGGGAATAACAGAGTTGGAAGGGATCTTGGAGGAATTCTAGTTCAACTCCCCATCCAAGCAGGAAGACACTGTACCATTCTAGACAAATGGTTGTCTTCTTAAAAACCTCCAGTGAGAAGCACCCATAACTTCTAAAAGTAAGCTGTTCTACTGGTTAATTGTTCTGTTAGGAAATTTGTCCTCAGTTCTAGGTTGCTTCTTTCCTTGATTCGTTTCTGATCTAATGCTTCTTGTTCTGCCTTCTGGTGCCTTGGAAAATGGGTTGATCCTCTCTTCTATGTGGAAGCCCCTCAAATATTGGAACACTGCTACCATATTGCCTCTAGTCCTTCTTTTCACTGGACTGGACATGCCCAATTCCTGCAATCGTCCTTCATATGTTTTAGCCTCCAGTCTCCTAATAATCTTTGTTGATCTTTCTGCACTCTTTCCAGAGTCTCAACATTTTTATATTTTCTGGTGATCAAAACTGGATGCAATATTCCAAGTATTGTCTTAGCAAGGCATTATAAAGTAGTATTAACACTTCATGTAATCTTGATTCTATCCCTCTATTAAGTCAAAGTAGGACTGCATTAGCTTTTTGGGCAGCTGCAGGACACTGCTGACTCCTTTTTAAATGGTTATCTATCAGAACTCCAGATTCTTCTCACAATTGTGGCTATTCAGCCAGGTTTCACCTATTCTATACATGTACATAAGATTTTTCTTGCCTAAGTGTAAAACCTTACTTTTCTCACCATTGAATTTTGTTAGATAGGGCCCAATGTTCAAGTCTGTCAAGATCCTTTTGGATCTTAAGCCTATCTTCTGGGACATTGGCTATTCTTGCCAGCTTGATGTCATCTGCAAATTTGATGAGTTCACCTTCTATTTCTTCATCTAAATAATTTATGAAGATTACCATATCTTTAGCAAATACTGTGTCCGAAACATGTAAATGTTTACTTACATGTAAATGCAGTTCCATTACAGACTATAATGGAATAATACAGACTGTATATACAGTCTGTATAATTACAGACTGAACTGTGTTCAGTTTGACAGCTAGTTATGAATCCATCTGATGGTGATGGTGATGCTGTCTATCACATATTTTTCTAACTTACTAAGAAGTAGGTTGTGTTCTACTTTGTCTAATGCCTTGTTGAAATGCAATATATTATGTCCACAGCATTTCGCCGTGAATTTGGAATTTAGTGCACTAATTTAGACTTAGCATAAATTCTTATGTATAAATTTAGAAGTCAGTGGACCAGTTAATTTAAAAACTTCTTTCATTTGTCCTTGTCCTTAAAAACCAATGTTCATGGACAGTCAATTAACTTACCAGAAGTAGGGGTTTGCACCTATTCACTAGAACCGGCTGTTAAGCAGTTCGGAGAACCGGTTGTTAGAAGAAATTACTGGCCTAATCCTGTAAGAAAGGCAGGAAGGAAACATTCTGGTGTTGCTTACAGAAACTGCCTCTCCGATAACCCTTATTTCATTCTTGGAAGGACTAGACTTCCTGTCTCAGGAACTTCTCTTGAGTTTTTTTCCCCTCCTTTACTGGTACTTTGCTTGTGTGGGGTGACCATTCAAAGTTACAGTGGCACTGAAAAAAGTGACTTATGACCGTTTTTCACATTTACGACTGTTGCAGCATCCCCACAGTCATGAGAGGCTAGGCAAGGAAATGTGTGCTTTGATGTGAGTGATGTTGAGTTGGCCACGGCTCTCCAAAGACTCTTCCCATACTTTTATTGTAGATTTTGAAAAAGACTCTTCCTCTTCCTCCCCACTCCACCCCCATAATTTTACTGTAGATTATGGGGTCTACAAGACCTCTGCATCAATTATCCTCTAGGTCTATCTTGTGACCTGCATAATTTGAATTGTTATGCCAGTTTTAATAGAAACTAATAGTAACTAAAAAATGGCAAAGTTTGGATTTTGCACTGTTTCAAAATTCAAAATGATTTTTTTTTCAATTGAAAGGAAAATTGCAGGAAAATATTTAAATAGGGCTCACATGAAATCCATGCCATCCCTGACACTACTACAGAAAATAAACTTGGAAAGATCTTTCAAAGACTGCTTGTGGGGATGAGGCAAGAGTTATGAAACGGAGCTTGAGGAAAATGAAGTTTAAGGAGAGCTATCATTGCAGGACAGCAGATATTTTCTTTTCTCTTTCCCACTTTAAAACTAGTAGAGCAATCTTTCTTTTTTAAAATATTTCTCCTTTGAAAATCATTATTCATTGGGCTGAAATATTCAGAATAAAGAGTGGAAAATTGATCCTGCTGTTTTTAGGAAGTTTATTATTATGGTGGAGTCCTGTCTCTGATGCCATTTTATATATACTAAGTCCATTAAATATTTCAGGGAAGGTTTATCACAGCACCTATTTTCATAATTTTTTAGAAATGTCTTGGAAGAGGTGGTGACAAAGATTAGTTCATCACCTCCTTGGATTTACCACAAGTTTTGAATGCATATCAGACTCAAAGCACACTGGCGTTTTATTCTCAAAACATTCAGAAGCTCAGGAAAAGTCAAGAGGTTCAGTAAGAAGAGTGAAATTTCATACTGGGATTTCACACATCCCTATCAACTACCACAGAACAATAAAAGCATTTGATATTTGAGCTTTGCCTTGCTTATACCTGCCCAGTACAGATATAATCCTGGTAGATGTGATGTGGGCCAGTAGAGGTATTTATCCACACACCTGCCTCATTTATGTCTAAAGTCAGGGGCTAGGCCTCTATGAAAACAGAACATGAGTAAAGGGAGATAAGGCCTCCCCTGCTTTACTGATTCACACCTGGCCTGATATCCCTCCCCTTCCCCTTCCTCCTCCTCCTCTTGACACCTCTAGGCTTGGGGCAACTGGTAGGCATTAGTAAGAAAAACAGGATAGGTGAGTTATTTCTCTCACATGCATGGTTCTTTTCACCCAATAATTTCTGTCTACCCTACCTACAATGAATGATGTATTGAGTCAAATATCACATCAGCTCCATTCTTTATCTTCTCTCCTACGCTGTATACAGCCTGCCATTTGCTGACTTGATGAAAAATAATTTCATTACAAGGATGGTGCGATTTTTGCACTACTTGCAATTTGGGGGTTTCAGTTTCTGGGTGTAGTTGCACTATGACATGTATAATTAGTTATGAGTCATTCCTTGGGAGATGCCAAAATCATAAGCCACACTCCCATTGATTTGAGCTAATCTATAGCACTGGAAGGATATGGCTATTTAATGAGAAATCTACTGGACCCTTCATCCATACTGGAGCTGGCACAGCCTTACCCTTTAAGCCAAGTGGAGTAGAAATCAAGGTAGTGCCGGGTTCTGCATGCGCTGTTGGCATTAAATGAATATTTAACAACAACAATAATAAGAGCAGGATGTCTAGAAGCAAAGGTCTGTTACACCTCATGGGGCCTGCAGCTGTTCCTATGGGCAACAGCCAGAAGCCACAGCTGAGAGAGGGGGAACTGGCAGCCACTGTGCTTCTCTCCTTCATCTCTCACTCTTGCTCAATTCTGTCTGTCTTTTTCTTCCTCTCTTTTGTCTTCCTCCATCTGCCTGAATCCAGAGTTCAGAAAAGTCATTGGTTACTGTGGTAACATCTGCCCTCCCCTTGCCTTCCCCTAATAATACTGTAGCCTAGCCAATGGAGCAGGGAATACTTCCCCCTTCTGCACACAAAACACACATGCACACATTAAAGGGCTTTTGGCAAAGCTTAGAGCCCACCTGGCAGAGCCTTGGTTGAAAAATACCTCAATGTGTCCCAACCATCTTATCTATGAAAAGTCAGAGCAACTTCTTCCCATCAGCCTAATGACATTCTGAGCACAAGAAGCACAAGAGCCATAAAGAAAGTAACAGGAGTATATTTACAGACATGTGGGGAGAGGGAGAGGGAGAGGGAGAGGGAGAGAGAGGAGAAAAAAAGAAGACAAATAATGTAAGCAATGAATGGTGAAACAGAAAGGAGAAAGCAAGAAGTAGGGAAGCTGCTGGCGGAAGTGCCCCTGCTAGTCCTGCGGCCGTGCTGGGCCCTGATCCAGCCTCACTCCGGACCATTGTTTCCCTGCCTGGCCCCCCAAGTCCAAGTTCATCTGGGTGTGACATCATGTCTGGTTGCTCAGGGAAACCAGACGGGCCAGACGTGACATTGGTTATGGGCTGGGAAGGGGAGCAAATCTCATTCCTGCTCTGCTCTGCTCCTTCATTCACCACCAGGGAGCAATGGAGGCTAGGAAGGAAAGACAGAGCAAGCTGAGAGTGTCTTATGTGGGACAGGAGGAATGGGGGAAAATCATACTGGACTTGGAATGTTCCCTCCCCGTGATATTCAGCTTTTCTTTGTTGCTTTAACCTTCATATCATCAACATTTTGGTTTCTGGTTGTGGTTGTGGCACTGGCATGATTAAGATTGCCCGAAATAATGTAACAACCCAGTCTTTTTATTCATTGTGCAACAAAATACAATTATTTTTCAATCATTATAAAGTATTCTCTGTTACACAGAAACTACAAATATGTAAATCCGTCCTTCCTATCCCACCTTTTAGTATCCGGTGAGAATGGCTGGTATGCTCTGCAAACAGGAGTGTCAATGGCATTTAATGGCAACCAACCATAAGATCTCTGGTGCTGAGCAACACACTCCTTCTCTCACCCGTGTAAGTTTGAAATGAAAAGAGGTTCCCTCCCCCCACCCCCCCATTGTGCTTTCTTTAAGCAACTTAATCTCATAGCATAGTTAGTGTAGCCTATTAAAAATCAGGGGAACAAATAGCACAGCTCTTCTTCATTCCTTGGAAGTAATTTTATGATTGGTAAACTCCCCCTCCCCCTCTAGATGCTATTCCTCTCCCACATGTAGCTCAGACTATATTGTTTCCCTTATACCAGAAAATACCATGTAGAGAAAACATAAAGTTAGGATTTCTAGTTGCAGTGATTATATGTGACAAAAACAAATGCACCATAAAGTCAGTTTGCATTTTAATCCACAAAAAACAAAATCCTCCTTTTGTTCTCTAAAGGATTGTTTGGGTAATGGTGGAGCAAAGCTTCCTGGGAAGTCAGAAGTTGCTTTCAGGAATGGATTTCTGATCAAACTCTAACCTAGGAAATCTGAAAGCTGGTAAGTGATCTTCCAGTGTTCAGCACAGATATCACACTGAGTGGAATGATGTATTAGAGAAAGGTATACTCTAAATAGCTACACAATTCTAGACTTGGAATTGCCCACTCTTCATCCTCATTTTTGCCTCAGAGCAAGGCCCAAATTTATATCTCCATTCACCACTAGGTGGAGCTTAGAAAGAAACTGCTCTTGGATACAATAAGGATATGACTCAAAGCCTCTGGGAAGGAAGCCTCAAGGAAGGGGCATGGCAATCAGAACTGGCTTCATCTCATTACATTGGCCTATCCCATCAAGTCAGGCCCCAGGGAAGGTATGTTGCACACTTTATCAGTTAAAAGAGCTGGTATGATCTAGGATGAGAGCATTCTCTGCCATTGCTCCTGTCCTATGGGATATTCTGCCCCAGAGGTGAGGCAGACTGCACTCTCCTGGCCTTGCAAAAAGAGGTTAAAACAAGATTCTGTGGCCTTGCGTGGGGAGCCCAAAGAAGCACACAGTTGGGGAGTCTGCTGGTGCCATAAGTTGCCTTTGCCAACTAATTTTTAACAGAGTTTAAATTACTCTTGCCTCCTTCAAAATTAATTTTTAATTCAAAAATTTTAATTCTAACATTTTAATGTTTGTATACTGTTTTGATGTTTTGTTGTACATGGAAATAAACAAAACCCCAATGCTGTTAATGACTGATTACATAGCTTTGGAAACAGCATCTTCCAGGCATACAGATATATTGCTTGAATGCTTAGGAAGCATTGGGATGTCATTATTAAAGTTTAGCATAATGGAAATAAGTTTCATGGATGTCCGTTTCATTCTTTACTTGAGATAAACTGCATTATTTTAATTTCCACTTAGTTTACTACTAACTTGTTAATTATTTGAACTTGAATATCTGTAGTTAACTTTAACTACTACCAAATTTATATCACAAGTCATGAGTTACATAAACAAATAATAGTTAACATTAACTGTCATTAATGGTGATGAAATTTATTCCAAACACCATGAGGAAAAGTAAGCAGCTGGATAGATCACATTCTGCTCTTGCCCATGCACAACAAGCTAAACTATAGTTTTGTAATATATGTGTGGTCATACCAAATGATGGTATATTCTTCCCAAAATATATTGAGATTGGAAAAATTATGGATAACTATAGGTAGTAATTATGATTAGTGCACATATTGCAACCTTTCCATACTCAGTTTGCATACAGAGAGTAAAATACGTATCATGATCAACATGATTTTTGCCATGTGAATATAGACTAAACATTCTGCATCAATTTGAAAGCAGCAGCTTCAAATTCTGTGTTCCTACATTAGCCACAGGAAAATTGAACTTATTTATTTCTTGATTCTACAAGGGAAAAATTAACTTCAGGCCTCTGCAATTTTTCCTAAGTAGCAGAGAAGTGAAATTGTCTAGTGTTTTATCAATTTCTCTATTTGATAGGAAAGGAACAGCTGTAAAGCACTAAGTCACTGGCCCTTAGCAGCCTTTTTTGTGCGAAGTACCAAGTGGATATGAGGAGACTATTGATGCCACAGAATCTGAAGAACTTGATGTAAATTTATTCTTGTCAGCATATCAAATTGGCATAAAGACAGTTGGTTTCTAAATTGCTTCTCAGGGTTGGAGCATGAAAGCAATAGCAGTGTGGAAGTCTCTAGTAGTCTTGAGCTATATTTCATTTCATTGCGGTGAGAACATATGAACAGAAAATATATCATATCTTCAGAGACAGTGACCTGCTCAAAGGCACCCAATGAACATAGGTGAGCAGACTGATGGATCTTCCCCATTCCCCAGTCTGTCACTGAAATATATTCCAGTTTGGGAATTCCATCTTAGATTGAGACTCATAAGCCTCTCTGAAACTCAGTTTCTTGTCTGAAAAATGAAGGGCATAATTTCTGAAACATGACTGTCTTTCAATAATCCCCCAAAGAGTTCTGCTGTAAAGTCTGGACTAAAGTATGGCACACCCCATGAGTGAATACTTAGATCCCTAATGTTCAGTCCTAATTTTTATTCTGCAACTGAACTCTCTCTTATTCATAGATAGAAAAATTCTGAGGTAATCCACATCCATCCCTTCAACAGAGCCATTCCCCTCCCCTTCCCACATAAGGCATTTGGGCTACTGTAGCACATATACCCCTATGAAGCTGGTTCCCCCTACCTGAGATTGCTGGGGGATGTTTAGAAAGTTGCCGTCCCGGGGTCCGATGCCGACAAACCGGTTGGCAGAGGAGGAGGAGCCTGGCGCTGAGAATGCTAGAGGGGAAAGAGATGTGAGGCCGTTAGGGCCACTAGGTGAGGCTGATGGCATTGATGGAAAAGGGTGGGCATGCAGGCCCGTCAGATTCAAGATAGCAAAACCCAAAGGAAAAAAAATGGCCACCACCTTTTCCTCCCCAGAACACCCTCTTGTCAATGAACACAAAAAAAATGGAACAGCCAGCTCTTAGCTGTCAGTGGGGCTTCCTTTGAATTTATGGTAAATACTTCTGTTTTTTTGTTTGAGATACAGGAATTTAAGGATATTGATAGAAAAAGCCAGCTTTACTACAGGAGTAATCTCAACAGCTTCATGGAGACTTCCATAAAATCATACATAGCATCCTCTGTGCCTTTATTATTGTTTTTTTTTTTTTGGGGGGGGGGAATTGTATTTATTTTATGATACAGGTTTTACTGAGTGAGATGAATACTGGGGAGAATCTGGCTTTTGTTCCATAAACCTCATTTCTCTTGGGCATATTATTTCTTCCAGGGTACAGGTCCAAAGCCTTCATTTTGTGGCCTAGTTTTCTCTGCATCCCTGGAGGTGGCTGGGGCCTTCTTTGTTATAACTACTATTAGTAGACTCAGGCAAACCTCCTATTCA
Organism: Laticauda colubrina; assembly: GCA_015471245.1. NCBI lineage: Eukaryota > Metazoa > Chordata > Lepidosauria > Squamata > Elapidae > Laticauda > Laticauda colubrina. The sequence goes on along the minus strand of BLBF01000021.1, from coordinate 32,509,446 downwards.
TTTGTAGGAAAGATGTTATTCCAGAACACGACCATGTATGGGCCTGCTAGGAGATGTAAGTCTGCACGCCTCTCCTGGGCGCAGCACTATGTGCCAGAAATAACTAAGCTCAACTCTTTAGTATTTAGTTGGTGGCAGAAGAGGGCAGAGCTCTAGATAAAGCTACATAAGGGGCAGGGAATGGACATGGGAGATTCCCTCACCCCCAAGCCTATCTCCAATTTGGAAACCTCTCTGGGGCTAGGAAATATTGTAAATGTTATCTAGAGGTACTACAAACCTCACGGTAATATATACACATACACGCTAGCAGGAGTACACAAAAACAGCCAAGTATGGCATTTCACTTTTACCCTCAGCCTTTGATCACAATATTGATCGACATTTAAAACTGATTTCCCAACTATCCAACCTGATAGGCCATTGATGGAAAGGCAGAAGCTCTTGGCGAGTTTAAGAGCTGGCTTATGGAGATGACTTCAGGATTTGGCTATAAGAATCAAATGGTTTTTGCTAACCTGTAAGTCAAGTTATATCACATACTCTCTGGTTCTCAATGGAACACTAGATTGGACTAGATTTCTGTGTGTTGTTTTCCAGCTACCAAAAGGGATGAAGAGATGAGCTACACAACAAGTAGGCCCACATGAGAAATCTGTTACTGGGCTGTTTCTGGGGTGTTACTGGGTTATACTACTGGACAGGGTTTGAATTTTACTGGTCTCTGTTAAAAAAATGAACAAAATGGGCTTATGTAAGAGAGATATTTTAGACCTTTTCCTAAATATAAGGAGTGTTTTTTTCAAGAAGGGAGAGCATTCAAATATTTAATAAATTTGAGACAAACAATTATTCTTATTTATCTTCATCACTAAAACCAACCCTTACTGGCAATCTGATATAGCTCGGAGCAGCATTAATACTTTATACTGGTCCCTGCTGATTATGCATATCAGTTCTTAATGAGAGCTGGGGTTGAGTTTCAACCTTAGAAGCAGCTGCAACACTTCATTTCCTTCTGAAACCTTTGTTAGCCACCTTGTGAGAGTAGGAAGATGGCGATCAGTATATAACATAGCTCTAGAATTCTCCTTTATGTCTACAGCTTGTCATCATCCCTTTCTTATTACCACCCCCTCCCATAAATTATCATAAATTTAATGAAGAGTATGAACAATGTGAGAGTGAGTAATGCCATGAGCACAGATGTAGAAAAGAAAAAGAAAGGAGGGAAGGAGAAAAAGCAAAAAAGAAAATGATACTGTAGCCAATCCTTATCTCCAAAGGGACTCTTTGAAACCAAGAAAGATGGTAATAATTACTTCATTGGCGATTTAGAAGTTTTAACTTCCACCCCATCTTTAATCAAGTAGGATTTCCATTTCTAGGATGGAGATAGGCTTCATATTAAATAATGCCACCACTCTTCAGGAGATACCTGCTCTTCTAAAAGAGGGAACAAAAGTTCTAGATTTCTGATCTACCCACTCCCACTCAAATGTGTGGGTTCTTTCTATTTATCATCAAACATCAGGGCCATTTTCTGGAAGTTCTGTTTCCTAATGTCTCTTCCTCCTTCCTTCCATCAGATTACCCTTTCCTGAGAAAGCACAGACCACAATTTGGGGTGATGAGAGTAAACTTGCTATGGATCTTAGTGGGAATTTATATTTGAAGCACCATAGTATCTATAAACACAACCCTTCCTCGCATTACAAAATTCAAATTTCTCTCAATATTGCTTATTCTCAGAATAATCTATGGTTTATTTTTCTCCCTTGAAAAAAATCCCCAAATTTACCAAGAAGCCACCATGGCAACCAACAATATAATGAAAAAATAAAAAAATAAAAAAATAAACGTGTTGGAGTTGGGCAGCTACTGCATCTTTAAACGCTGGGGAATGGGATGGAAGGTGTAAAGGGATAATGGCAGCTAAGGAAAGGGGTCAGATGGGGTGTTTAAATCTTAAAAATAAGCACAAAGCATAAGACTTGATGATGACAACATGGTGCCCAAAGCCCACCTTCTGAATCTGCCAGTTAGAGCTTGCTTTTTTCCTTTCATTCCCATTTGATTCACCTTTTTTTCCTTTCTTCTTCTCATTTGTGCCTCTTTTCTCCTACATTTGTTACTGTGCACATTCTTCTTTGTTTTTCTTTTCCTTGCCCATCTTTTAGTCTTGTTCTTCCTGCTTTCCTTATTATTTCTGCCTTACTTGACATCTAGTGAGGGCCCTAAGGTGGGAAATGGAGACTAAGTTCCATTTTGCTTTGTGGTTTGGGTTACACTTGGGTCCACTTACAGGGTGATGTTGGTGTCGGCGCTCCGCCCTCTGGGTTAGTGCTGGTGGATTTTGTATCAGGCATTGGAAGGGGCACTGGTCTGGCCACAGGTGGAGGTGGCGGCAGCAAAAATGACCCCGTGACTTTGCCCTGGCCGCTACCGTTAGGCTGCGAACAACATAAATACAGTGATGCGTGAACGAGACAAGGCAACGTTAAAGATGCAGTATCTGCTGGCGGCTCTTGGGGCAGAGAAGTGGAGGGACTTTAATTTGATTTAAAATACCCTTTTTGCCCCCTTCTTCTTAAAATCATACTTTAGTTTTATTTTTCCCCTTACCTCCCTCAAACATTTCCCACATCAAACATTTCCCACTCTCTTCCTTTCAGATGTGTCTGTCCTTTTTTCTTATTACAAGTCAGGCCTGAGTCATTATCAAGGGACTGCCATTGTTCCCACAGAACAGGCAGGGCTGAACAATGACTACTTCATTGAGATAACAAACCAATGACTTCATGGAATTATTCATTATCTCTGAAAACTTATAAATGCAAAAGCAACCACTATCGTAAGATATGGACTGTATTCTTCTGGTTAGATTGGCTGCGTCCAAGACATTTTCTTCCTCCTAGTTTTGTGGGTCTGCAGGTTTCAATGCCTAATTGAATGGATCTATAGGAAGATATGTATGCACTGTTCACATATAACCTAAGCTATATATTCATCATTAATGACTGTATCCTTTTTTCTCAGCAAAATCCCCCCCATGGATCTCAAAAAAAAAAGTATGAATCTAGTTCTTAAAAATGAGCACAAGATATTATGGTGGGTACCCAGATTCTGTAACATTTTAAAATATTATTGCTATCACTACTACTATAAATATCAAAATTTGAAAACAAACAAATGGAAGTAATCAAGAGTGGTACATCAATTGTAATTGGGGAACTATACCACAAGAATTTAGAAAGAATTTGAATTGCTGAAATTTGAAACAACTTCTGACACCTCAATTACAAACAGCAGCACTGATGGAAACCTCAGAATTAGATACTATCTTTACAATTCCCAAATTCTTGGGGAAAGTTTGTGTTTAAGACAAAGAATATATTTGGCTGTGATACATAAATCAGTGAAATAATAACTTAAATTCAATTGTATCACAGAACTAATGAGTTTGGATTAGTAGAAATTATCTAATTTTGATTGTTCACAAGTCTCATGCTAGAAGTTTTGGGGCAATTATTTTTTTGTATTGGTTCCTCCCTGCCATGTGCAGTACATAAGAAGCAACAGTTTTTCTATTTGGATTCCGCAGCAAGCAAAATCCATGGAAAGGATATTACATTAATAATTAGGACTTCACAGATATGTGTAAGAAAGTGGGGCTTATTTTGTGAATTTAGAATTAGAACAGAATAGAGCTGGAAGGGACTTTGGAGGCCTTCTAGTCCAGCCCCTGCTCAAGTCGGAGAACCTATACAATCTCAGACAAGTTATTGTTCAGTCTCTTCTTAAAAACCTCCAGTGATGGAGTACCCATGATTTCAGAAGGCAAGCTGTTGGGGATTTTACCAGTTCCTGAACAGAGGTGATAGCTCCCTTTGCCAAGAAGCCACAATTAATGTGTTCCTATGATTTTTCTGCAATCAATCTTCTTGCTCCCAGACTTCATGCAGTTTGTAAATCATTGCCTTCCCAGGCTTGGTCAAAGTTCTCTGAGGATTCAGAAGCAGAAATATCTAGATTTTGGATGGCATACCAATGCTCTACAAATCAGGAACCAACACAAAATTCAATCATTATTTAAGTCTAAGAATGACAATAAAGTACCACAAGCCATTAACATCCAGTTCTACTGACAAGTCTATTGTTTGATCTCTGGAATTATTTTATTCCTGGAGCAGATTTAAGCTAGGATAATTATCCTGAGTAATATGCTACGCTGGAGTAAATAACAAAGCTTGGTAAGGAACCTCAATGAGTCTGTCGTTTTTACCTTAGATGGGCCTGTCTAGGGCTAAAAGCTCTTCTGAGACTTAATGCCGGCGAATCTGCTTCCATACTAGCTTTTTATCCTGCAATTGCCACTTTGGATTCATTTATTTCTTATGGGAAAATCATCAATATTATGATCAGACTTCACTGAATTATTTTATGTGCTGTCCTCCTGAAGTTTTTTAAGAATTACTTTGTAATTTTTGGAGGGAGTAGTACTATAAAATACTTTTGCACTATCATCAAACTTTCCACTTCAGACAGGAAATTCAATGCTGAGGCTTTTCAGGATGAGTGATTTTTAAAAAAGCTTGCTTGTTTGAAATTTCAGTTTATGCCATTGTATCCAGTGAAACTGTAAACAAATTATGAATAAGAAATTTCAGATCTGTGCGTATGTAAAAGGACTGGTTTCCTTGGTTTCTTCTTCTTCTGGGTAGTGAAATAAACTATTTTACCATAACATAAAGGAAAGAAAAATCAAGGATCCAGGAATTCAGTACATTCATCATCTGGACAGGAATTTAAAAAGGGCCAATTAATTGTTAATTAAGTGTTAATTTAATCACACTGATGTGGAAACAATATTTGTTTACAGTTACAACTTCCATGAAAAGGAAACTTCTACAAGACATTTTGCAATATGACTTACTGATGCATAAATATTTTAGAAAAATCCTGGCCATGGATTACAATAAAACAAAAACAGCCGCAAACAGTAATTTTTCATAGGATTTTAACCACTCCTGACTTTCTTGCCCTCTCAAGAAATAAAGGTGAGAACTACTGTTCCCACAAAGCCACAGTTAACAAATTCCCCTGTTTCAACTGTGATCCATCAACTAACTTCCCTGGATTTTTGTAATTTAATTTTTATTAATTTATTACAATAATTTGTACACAGCCTATTTGTCAGGCTCAAGGTGGCTTCCATATTAAATGGTTTGTACACCACTGGGACTAAATTGCTTTAAGAATAGAAGTTACTGTGCTTTAATACTTTCATCCCTGGGGGAAAGATGTTAAAGATAAATAATGGTTCTCTTTCAAGACTCTTGTCAGCTCACAGAGGTTGGTTAAAAAGAGATTATTAAGGAGGTATGCTTGTTTATAACATCAGAACCTTTAATTATTATCCATCAGGTCATGGGGGGGGGGGGTTTGTCTTTCAATAGGAGTGCTCAAACTGAGTCAAACATATTAAAAGCAATATTTAAGTACAATCCAATTTACTTAGGAATCAAAAGTGATGATAAAACCATTATCTGTGCCTCAACATTTAATATTTAAGTTTATTGAATTCCCTCTTTCTTCCAAAAATATAACTAAAGATCACACACTTCAAAACTCCAGGATTTTCTGAAAAAATATCAATTGCAGGTTTATAAGTTCTTTTCCAGTGTTGCAAATCCTAACATCTTTGGATCCTGCCATTCATGTCATTTTCACAAATGTCACAAAGACAAATATTCTAGAATGTGCTCAGTATAACCCTCTGGAAGTCTCTTTTGTTCAGGAGCTCTGAGGACTTTAAACCCTTCAGAAACTTATTTGGAAAAAAGCTGTAGACAGAATTGGGGTAGAGAAATCAGCTGATAGGGAAAGTAAAACCTGATTCGGCTATACCTGCCCATCCTATAGAAGTCAGTTCCCACTTAAGGTAAAACAGAAGAGAAGGTTCTCTTTTGAATATGCTGCATCTTTCTCATCTATTCTTTTAAAAATATATTCTGGCTGACCTGAAGTTAGTTTTCCCTAGCCTGAATGATGGGCCTTGGAATTCAGTCTAATATTTGAGGTAAAGGTAAGATGCCAAGAGCAAGCCAGTATCAGTCAGACAGTTCTTTCAAGGAAAGAAGGCCCATTCTGCCAGACTCATCGGACTAAATAATACTGTTTACTGTTCCTATGCCTTTAGCAGGCAGGCAGGCAGGCAGGCAGGCAGGCAGGCAGGCAGGCAGGCAGGCAGGCAGGCAGTGTTTGGGAGGGAGACAGAGAGGGAAGAAGAGGCAGAAAAGGGCTATAAGGCAGGGTTCTGGTGGATTGGCCGGCATCCCTGGGCTAAGGTGTGAGGCTCTTACCTGCCCAGAGCCCTGGCCTGAGCCATCCGAGCATACAAACTGCACAAATTCCTTCAGCGAGTCCTGGCCGTGGTGGTGGTGGTAGCGGATGGTCGGGTGTGTGAAGTAGGGGCTGGACTGTTGGATGATGGAGGTTGACGGGAAGTGCAGGGCCGACGCTGTGGCACGGGGGCTTCCTGGAGAGTGTAAGGACAGATGGATAGAAATAGAGAGAGAAGCACAGAAAGAGAAAGAGTGAGAGAGTGACAGAAAGAGATGTCAGTAACAACCCCCATGCCATGCTGCTTCCACAGCCCAATAGCTACCTATACCATCAAAGCCTTTGCTGAAAAATTATCCCATATTCTTATTTTCAAGGCTGCTTTAATTAAGGAATGTAACAATCCCAACAAAGAATGCTAGTTTCTCTTTTTCAAAAGAGGTTAGCATTTGCAAAGATGTGCAAGCAGGTTTGAGCTGCATGCATTATACATCCGGAATTTGCAACAACCATATATGTATCATGCACATATACATGCAGTAAAAATGGGATACACATTTGCTTCAGAACATGTATTTTATATCTCTGAAATTTTTACTAAATGTTGTTGATGCCCCCATCCTCATTTATTATGTACTTTATTTCAGAGTGGTGACCTAATCAAAATGAAATACAAATACCTATATTTTCTTACATTTATATCTTATTACTATGCTCTCATTTATTTCTTTCTTCTTTTGAATGCCTCCCTTCTACTCCTATCTTCTAATTCATTAGTAACCTTTTTTCTTGTTAACTGTTCTATAAAGAATAATGTACATTAAAATAAATAACTTCTAACTAACACCCAAGTGTAAAAGGGCAAAAGTGCATGACCGCATTTCTCTCTTTTGGGAATTACTGGCATATTGTAGAATGGAAAGGGAAGAGGGAAATTAGCCAAGAAACCAGCTGTTGTGTATTGGGGATTGACTCTCTCCTGCTGTATGTGGCTGAAATTCTTCCTACACAGAGTTATACACCAGGCAGATGGCGGAAATTGGAATAGGGAATAAGGACAAGAGCACAGCAGATATTCATAACAATGAAATATAGGCTATACTGGGCAGCAAGAAGGAGGGTAAGAAGCATATAGAAAAGGGGAATGAACTGTAATTCACTAATTTAGACACCCCAAGCCAATTTCCAATTTGCTGTTCTTGGACTAGCTGACTGAATGAACAGCTGTAAGGGAAATCCAGAAATTTGAACAAACTGTCTTGTCACTTTCAGAGGTGATAATTGCAGGGCTGCAAAAGCAAAATGTATTTGTTGGGCAATTCTTTGCACAGAAAGATTCATCGGATCACCTTATTTTGAACTAGCTGTTAATGCTAGAACATGAAATCAGGACTGAAATCAGCACTGAAATTAATGAATACAGGTAGTCCTCAACTTCTGAGCACAATTGAGTCCAAAATTTCTGTTGCTAAGTGAGGTAGTTGTTAAGTTTGCCCCATTTTATCTCCTTTCTTGCCACAATTATTAAGTGAATCATTGCAGTTATTAAATTAGTAGCAACAGCAATAGCACTTAGACTTATATATCACTTCACAGTGCTTTACAGCCCTCTCTAAGCAGTTTACAGAACTGCATGTTGACCCCAACAATCTGGGTCCTCATTTTACTGATCTCAGAAGGATGGCAGGCTGAGTCGACCTTGAGCTGGTGAGAATCGAACTCCTGGCAGTCATCAGTGAGTTAATCTGCAATGCTGCATTCTAACCATTGTGCCACCAAGGTTGTTAAGTGAATCTGGCTTCCCCACTGGCTATGCACGTTAGAAGGTTGCAAAAAGGGATCGCATATCCCCAAGATACTGCAACTGTCATAAATGAGTCAGTTGGCAAGCATCTGAATTTTGATCACATATCTGATCACATATTTGATCACATATGATACTGCAACATCCATAAATATGAACAACGATCATAAATCACTTTTTTCAGTGCTGTTGTAACTTTGAATAGTTGCTAAACTGTTGTATTTTGAATTTTGTAAGTCAAGGATGACCTGTAAAGGCTTTTGAAATGTGGTTCCTATGCTATGCTATAACTATGTCTGAGTAAAATACGCCTTCCACAAAAAGTATTGGTGCCTTTTATAAAACAACTGCTTGTTTAATTATTGTGTCTTTTAGCTAATGGCTTTCACCCAAGCTTGGGATTAACTGTATCCAATGTATACTTTAAATGGCAGGTCATTTTCTTAACACTTCACCTATTTTAGCATACATCTGCTTCCTTTAATATTATGCCTTTTCTTCTTTCTGTAATGTAGATTATATAATTCTTTAACCCCATTACCTGGAGTCCTATATTGCCTATTCCTTGAAAAGCTGCTTATTATATACTGTCACTTGCTGTCAGAGACATTACAAGACAAAAAGAAGAGAGAAATCAGTCCTGGCCACAATAAATTCTTCTGTTTGATCACCAAAGTAGTATTATACTATGAGCTCATACAATGTGGAGATTTGGTAGAGACTCAAGCAAGTAATGGCCTTTCTCCAAGCATACCACTGATATTAGTTCTCACAAAACAACTTCATCTCCAGAAGTCCTACATCTTTCTGACAATGCACTTTGATTGGCACTAAGTTTACAATGATGCTGCCCTTTAACTGCCATCCATGGCAGGATCCAAAACACAGACAGGCAAGGAACTCTTCAACCTCCTGATGTTCAAAATGTTAGTAGTCTGTTTGATGCTTCAGGGCAAGCCATTTGACAGTGCAGCTTAGTGGCTTATCTAGATAAGAGGCTGGAGGAATGTATTATAAACTTGTTTTTCTATTCCTTACCTGAATCACCTCATCAGATATGTTGCTACTTGAATTAAAATGCTTTCTTCTATTTCTTCCCTCCCTCTACTGCACATATATGTGTGCAACCTCTACAGTTCCGTACAAAACAGCTGACAATGCAGTACAACATCACTGTAAGTGATATAAAGTCATTATTAATCAGCAACCACATCATCATCCTAAGAAAAGCCAGACACCAAAATCTGTTACAGCACCCCTAAACTTCAAACTTTATGCTTATGGTTGAAATATAAATACCTCCAACATATACATCTATATTATGGTTCTTCCAAATCACTAGTCATAGGCATTTGTAAATAGCATTTAAACAGATTCTCTGCTCATTTGATCTAAGCACACAGGTTTTAAATGCCTTGGCTGAAGGCTGAATATGCCATGACCTAAACAAGGAAAAGGTCATAGCCTGTTCTTGAAGAAATTGGGGGTGGCGCGAAGGTTCAGTGGTTAGGTGTTGGGTTTGAGACCAAAGTGTCACGCGATGGGTTGAGCTCCTGTTCTCGCCCCAATTGCTGCCCACCTAGCAGTTTGAAAGCATGAAAATGCGAGTGCAACCTCTATCATACATAGATATCATTTCAGTGGGGAGGAAATAGCACTTTGTGACATCATATCAGTCACGTGACCATGGAAATATCTTAGGGTAGTGCCAGCTCACTGGCCCTTGAAATGGAGATGAGCGTCGCCCCCTATAGACTGTTATGACAAGCAGAGTAAAATCCTCAGGGATTTCTTCCTTTCTTCTCCTTCAAGAAATGATTGCATTTCTTTTTGAAATGCCTATTTCCTTATGACTCTTCCTGTACAATGAAAAAATCTTCAGATGTCTTTCTTTGGATGGATGACCCCACTGTCACAAAAAATGGCAGATAGAAGACAAATCTAGTATCTTTTCTGTGCTGGCACTTTGATATTTTTGAGTCATATGACTCTGCCTGCTCTGATGGGATTTTAATGCCAGGGGGAAAATATTTTAAAATCCCCTAAGCATTTTAAACTGATTTTTTTTTTTCTCCAATGATTGGACTTCATTACATTTTCCCATCTGCTGTTTTTCATTTTAATGCTGTTATTTTATGATGTGCATTTCATTATTTTGTTGTAGTATTTTATTTTTATTTTCATTACAAGACCACCCTGTGAAAGTGACTTGGAAGGGCAGCATATAAATAACAAAAATAAAAATAAGTATTAATTTTAGAAATGAAATAAGTGTAACCATTCAGGCTCCAAACAGACTCTCAAAATAGACTGAAATATGGACTTTTAAAAGATTTTAAGAAATATACCGAAAATATATTTGTCATTTTCACTCTCATGGGGCTTAGGGTTCTACTTCAATTTTAAGCACACCTCAGAGAAGCAATAATAAGTATTTCACCTTGAAACAATAAGTCACTAGAACTCTGACAACTGTCAATGTATCAAATATAGCCTGTAGGTTAGATTTGCCTTTCTTAGATGCAACCTTTAAATCTCCTATTTTTTTAAAAAATAAATATTTAAATGTAGATATCTATTCATTCTGAAGCTTCCTTTTCCAAAGCATTTTCAAATGAGCATTTGAAGCTGTATGTATTAAACTGGATCTCAATCCTTCTATGCACTGCTATTAATTTCAACTTGGTGCTGTGGCTTCAAGTTAAACTGATTTATCAAAATCTTCCTCTTTATATGCCATCTTAAGGATAAATAGTTTAGAATGCAGTTTGCAATCAATGTGTTCATTTTGGAACAAAGAAAAGCAAGCAAGCAGGGGAACAAAAGACAGAGGAAGTGAGAGAAAAAGAGACAGCAAGAGACTATTGCCAGAACCAAGGTGGTTGAATCTATTGACATGCCCTACCAAGGAGACAATTTTGTCCCTTGCCTCCCGTCTTGCCCACAATCCACCCATTCCCCCCCCTAAGAAAATGGCTTTGTTCTCACCTGGTCTGACTCCTGCTAGGACAGGCAGCGGGTGGTGGGTGAAAGCCATTCTCGGGGAGGTGGTGTGGGAGGACAGGGCACTGCAGAAATCCAGCTTTCCTGACTTCTTTAAAGAAGCCGGTCCTGGCAAGGAATCAGGGAGAAAGTTCATGGTTTAACAGATGGAGGAAAGATGGATTAGTAGTTAGCCATGCTCTTTCATTCACTTCTGTGATCCAACTTATGTTCTACAACAGATCTATGGGATTATATTGGGAACGGCTGCTTTCAATTTTTAGTTTCTCTACCTGTCACTTTTATGAATTGACAGAATCAGCTCACATATCTATTCTGCATAAAAGCCAACAATGAAGTAGAAGTAGATAGACAGGTAGCATTATTATTCATCATTTTTACAGCACTTAAAATATACTGTTTAGAGCAATCACTATGTGTCTCTGAGGTGCCTCCATCAATAAAATAAAAATAAAAGTAAATAAAATCTCCTTTGTGTCTGGTTTGGAACCTACATACTCTAGGCAACATACAAAAGTAGCTGCCTGCGACCAATTCCAGGTTTTTTTTTAAACTTATACTCCAGCCTACCGTAGGGTCCTGGGATTCATTCAAGCCCATATCCTTAGCTTCCAAGTGCAGACTAGCGTAGCCAAGTTCTACCACTTGTTAAGATTTAGATTCATCAATCAAGGTGTGCAATAAATTAGTGTTTGACTCCATCAGGTTGCAATATTCTATTTCCTTTCAAGAATCTATCTTTGCCCCCTTCTCTGCTACTCACTATTCCTTGTCCTAGAGCACATCTAAGTTTGTTATATCTCAGTGACAAGATGTAATCTGAATGCTTATTAGGGTTTTTCAAAGCCCTGTGCCAGATCAGTTTCTTGCCTTTGTTCTAAAGGAGTCTTGCTTCAGTGGAGTTTGCCATGCAATTGAAAATGCTTATTTGCATGACAAATGCTACTCTTCCTTTTATTATTAAACATCAATATAAATTTGTTCAAAGGCTGTTTTAAGTTTGCTCCACAGTTCCCTCCAAATACCTAGATTTATCATGTCATTTGAGCAAGGCCTTAGTTGGAGGCCAGGAGAACTAATAGCCAAAAAGTGAAGAAAGTAAATAGTAAAAGGCATGGGGAAAAAAACTCTTAATAATTCACAAGAGAACAATTGAAATTGATTATTTTCCAGAAATGGCTTCACTTCTTCACTGATCAGCACAGCTGAAATACTTTTCTGATGTATTTTCCTGACTCTCTTGATTCCTACTTCCTCCCAGAAATTATTATTAATTACTAGATTTATATTCTGTTTCTATTCTGTATAATTCAAGGCAACATCCATACGGAAATACTCCTGGGTTTGGGTTGGTCTGAGAGAGTGACTGGTGTAAAATTATGTTTCCAGCTTCCATGCCGAGAGCTTACCATATCCTAGTTTCTAATCCTGGATGTTATCCACTATGTCAAAGGTCCCCAGCCCCTGACCCACTACTGGAGCTTGAGCCTTTCAGAACTGAGCCTCAGAAGTGATGGGCAAGTGTTTGCATGCTCCTTTTGTGCAAATGGAGCTGTGTATGCACACTTGCCTGCCACTCACGTGGAATCATCCCTTGTCCCTCTCCCTACTTTCCCCTGCCAGTCTGTAAAGTCAAAGAGGTTGGAGAACTCTGCACTATGTGAAAGTGACTCTCTTAGCTTGACTGATACACTTTTGTGAAGTACTGGTGGTGAGGCAGATATCATCAAGGTGGGAAACCAAAATGCCAAGCACATGTCTGTCTTCAGTTTACTTATCTATTTATTTAATATGTTTAATCACAGGGTTGCCCCCCCATAAGACTTTGTATGTTGTACAAATCTGAGAAACCAAGCAGGCTATTCCAATTTCTTCTGTCTTATATACTAGGTTGTGGTAGACTGGAGCTTGCTAAGAGGAAAGAAGATCAGCCTGCATTTTAAAGAGAATTTTATCTTATGACCTCTCACAATGCCAATAAGAAAAACTCAGTAAAATCAGACATGGGAACAATCAGCCTATGCAGTTATATCTCAAGGATATAATTACTGTAGTCTGTTCCTAGGAAATAAGTACAATAGAGTATATTATAAAGTATAAAAGTACATTATAATTAAAGAATCTTGGAATGTGTTTGTCATTATCAATAATCTTTTTCTAACATATTACAAGGCTTAATATCCTTATACTATAATACAGTATATAAGTATCAAGAGCAATATAAGATAGTTTAGTCTGTTCTCTTCTAATAGTTAAGGAGACTATGGGTTCTTAGGCAAGAAAGCCAGTTGGGTAATTTTGGGCCAGTCATTCCACACCAAGTTTGGGTGAGACAAGCCAGTCGGCCACTTTCTGTCACAACCAATGGATCAACACTTGGTTGATCTAAAAAGTAGATTCTGCATTTGTGGGAAAACGTTACGAAGAAAAAAACGCTACAAAGAAAAAAAAATCCCAACATTTTAAATGTTGCTTTGAAACTGTTGTGGGACTCAGTTTTGACTGATGCACTGATGATGAAGGATGAAGAATCTGAACTGCATTTTTGTCCTGTTTTTCCTATTTCATATTCTTTCATACAATAGACAAATACATGTAGTAATTTTATCTTTGAATGGGGAAGTTGTGAATGACTGAGAGTACTTCTGCAGTTGAAATTGGAAATGTTAGTTATTTTGCAATGGGGAAATACTTTGCAATGGGAATGGGAGAGAAAATATAAATGCCAGTCCTGAAGATGAAGAAATATGTCTTGGGGGGGGGGGGGTTTAAAATGGCAGAGCATGGCTGAAGGAGAAAGAGGAGTCTCACAGCATTTTATTTTCAGTCTGATATCAGACTCCAGAACAGGTTTTATGGGGTAAGTCCAATAGCAACTTGAACAGACAAATTACATATTTCATTGAGGATAACAGTTTTTATATATTTGGGACTCTCCAGGAAAAAAAAAAGTTCGCCATAACCAGCAGTGCAATAGAAATAAACAAATATTATGACCAAGATGGACACAAAGATTCTGTACCCATGCTGTAGAGTGTCCATATAAATTATCAACAAAAGAAAAAAATTAAGAAATTCAAACTTTAATATTTAAAATGTAAATAGGGAAGAATGGCATATGAATTGAAAGCTTTAAAGCTTAAAAGATAAATGACTGAAATTTGGATGTATTCAGAAATAGTTGGGTATACTCAAGAACAAAATGTTGAGCTGTCAGAGAAGGTCAGATCATTTCATTTGGCCAGCTACAATTTAGAAATTGTGATATGTGCTTAAGGTTCTTCAAGTCAAAGCACTTATTACTTTCTTCCCTCAGGCAGCTGCTTAGTGAATAATGCCTCTTTTCCATAGTTTGGCTATGTCTTGTTTCAATAGATACTGCTGTCATCAGTATATATCTCTCATTATATCAAAGTATCTATTAAATAGGTTTGCAAGTTTAATGTGCAAAGCTGATTTCTTATTTACTATTAATTAATATAGCTAAATTTCATTTCTGTACTTGACTGATTCAGCAGTTTGAATTATCTGAGGCCAAACAAAGAATATTGCTTAACAATGCCTTTATAGAACAACCACTTAAGAGTTATCTCCCTGATTCACAGGATGATAAGGAGGTTCAGCACAATCTCAATAAAAATAGATTTTAGCCTTCTGGGGAGTTGATTTTGTGGTCTGGGTAGGCCAGAAGCGATGCTCAGGGTCCAAAACCTCCAGGGGGGATTTAGCCTCTTGATCCTCAACCCTCTCGCTTAAATGGCTCCTTCAGAGGTGGACCAGCTGATAGGATTTGGGAGATGCCAGAATGACTTTGGGCACTGGGAAACTCGGAGCATGTCCAGTTACTCCACAGACAGAGCTTTGATGGACTAAGGGACAGAAGGTGGGATCAGAGGGCGAGCTCAAATGGCATCCCGATTCCTGCAGAAGGAAGCTCCAGGGCTGGGCTTGGACAGGTTGGGAAAAGCAATCCTGTCTGCCTCTTGGGGATGGGAACTCCCCGCCCTTCCCATTTGCTGGGGCTGTTGGTGTAGTGGTGGTGGAAGGCTCATCCCATGGAATTGAAAGACAAGGCTGGATGGCATAGGTCGAATGGACAGGGCCCATAATGGGCAGTGATAACAACTGGCTATGCTGCCTTGCCTAGCCCCACTGTCTTTATTTGCCCACAGCTGGGAAATGGCGGGCGGCTGCCCAGAGCGTCCAATGAGCCGTATTACATGCTTCCCTCTCTGTGTCTCTGCCCGCAACCTGCTGCTTAAAGGGCTGGCCTGGCAGCTGTGGTGCTTGAACCCACCGGTGCTGCGTGGGCTGTGGGACCCAGAGGTAGGAGTGCAGTGCAGGTGGGGCAGGGCCGAGCATGGCTTATTGGATGCTCCAGGTTCACATCCAGCTGGCCATCAATGCCAGCCAATGAGTGGCCAAGGGGCCAATGAGCTGCAACTGCTGACACCCCCAACCACTGCATGCTTACTGCCTCCTGTGCGTGCACCCAGGGAGAACACCCAGTCAGAAGGGACCAGGACCAAGGCGACAAGGGCCACCCCAGGGAAACTCCATGGGCCAGATCCAAACACATTATGGGCCAGATCTGGGCCGCGGACCTTGAGTTTGAAATGTCTGAACGGACGTAGTATATAACCAATGCTTGAGCAGGGTCCACAGTAGTGTCTGAGATGCTACACATCCTCTTCCTGACCTGTTTTCTTCATTACCTTCTGGGAGGAGGCTTCGTGGTATCAGAAGCAGGACAATTAGATTTTGTTCCATGTAGTTATCAATCTTGTGAACTTTCAAATCTTTCCGCTATGTATTTAAAATGGGCAGCGATTAGTATACTGTATGTGTGTGTGTATACACACACATACACGTATATATATGGGTCTAGATATGTATATGTATGTATATAGCATATGTATGTATATAGCATATGTATGTATATATATATATATATATATATATATATATATATATATATATATATATATATATATATATATATATATGATGCATGGGTAGATATATACTTTCTTTTGAGAGCAGGCAACAGAATTTCATTTTTTAATGTATGCCAATGTGCTCACAGTAAAAAAAAAATCACAATAAAGTTTGACTTGCCTTGCTTTGCCTAATATAATATGCTTAGCTATCATAAAAATTCAGTTACTATGACCTGACTGTGGAATGGAATATAGAAGAAAAGGGCAGGGCAGTATACTTAGAACTAGAAACACAGCAACATTTCATTGTACCTTGCTAGAATTAGCTGCTGTACATAGCTCTAATGTTGCTGCCCTGGAGTATCACTGATTTGTTCACTCTTGGACTCACCCCTAGACTCCACTCTAATGCACACACAAGCCATTGTTATAATAAACCATCTGTCTTTGGGCAGTTCATTTCAGTGTGAAATACAATACAGATAGGTGATGTAGTGTCAAAGAAGGATTTCTTTTGTGTGTGCATTCTTAGATCCACACTGTGAATTGAACTTGATTGAAAGCACCCACAACCTGAGAAATATGATTTTGAGTTATAAAATGCTGTCTCAACAGATACAAAACAGGAATCTGGTGACATACCCCTTGAATGTTGGAGGACCAATACAGTGCTTCATGCAGAAATGGGCCATTCCTGTTCATCACTATCTTTCTAGTGCAGCACAATCTGGCACTTCAGCAGCAAGCAAGGGGGGGCTGGAGAGAGAAAAGCCCCCAGCCTGTTATCTCATGCCAGCTGCCTAACACCTGATACCTGTGCATAGGGATAGGGAGGGGGGCTGCCAGCCAGCTGTGAACACCTGTCTCTGTCAGATGGCTGGATGGTCTCTCCAGCTGTTCATACAAGCCCTGCAGCTGTGCTGCTTAATTGGTGATTTGTTCAGATGGTTGGGAACAAACCTCAACAAGACAAAGGAGGAGGAGGGTGATGAAAGAAAGAGAAAGAATGTTTTTGAATACAGCTTGTTCCACAGCCTTCAGCCCTCAGAAAATGAAGGAAGACCCAAGTACAAAACAAACCCACTCCCATAATTATTCCGTACAGATCAGCAGAATAATTTTGATTTATCAAATATACTGCAAACACAGAGGAAGTGCAGCTTATAAAGCATTTAAGAAACTGGCTCAAGATGTTATGTGCTGTATGCTGCATTGGAACACTCCTTTTAATGGAGTATTCACCTATTTTCCTTAGAAGCTACCCTAGAAATTGGAAGTAGAGTATCATCCAGACACAGCTGCCCACTGTTCTATTCTGACAGTAAGTGTGCAAATTCACAAACCTTTTCATATACTTTAGTAACACTGTATTTCCATAAATACGTACACAGGGGATGCTCTTTTTTTCCTATGGCATCTGATTTACAAATTTATGTGTACACACAAACTATCTACTGATATCTTGTGGGATAAAGATATTGATGTGGAAAGAGGTTCAGAAGAATAGTTAGAGTTTCCATGTTAGCATATAAAAATAATGAAAATGTAATGAAAAGGACAATACAATATTAAGAATCTTCTTTTAGTCTTCTATGTTATCCAAGACTTACATTAATTCCCACACCTAATGGGCAGTATTTGGAAAATACAGTTGAATTGGAGATTACTTTAAATGATGGAAACTGTAACTGTATACACATACTCCTCACCACAGCTACTATATGGGTTGATAGTATTTCCAATAAAGCAAATTTAGTTTTTGTTGAAGAAGATTGAATTTTTAAAATATTTAAAATATTTTTCTTCATTCACATTGGTTAAAGAAAACAGGATAATTTCTTCTGGAATGAAGGAAAATACCCTGCTAAGCAAACAGATGAATACCCAAACAATAAGAGCAAATTACTATTTAAATTTACAGCAAAAATTTTATGCAATAATTAAAATATGCTGGATACCTTTCCTATATCTCATATGTGGTCAAACTTACTTCAGCAACTCTTTAATCAGAATCGCCAGAGAGATTTCAGATAAACCAGGAATATTTGGACCATAGATAGTCAATTTATTCTAGCCACCAGCATCCCATTCCTCGTTCCTGTTTATTCCACTAATTCCAATACAGCCAGAATCCATTCTTGTAAGGACAGTTGATTTCCAGCACCATAAGAAATCCCACTATGGACAGCTGCATTGCATTACATTGGAGTCCATTGCTCAAACCTTCAAACTAGGTAACAGTTACTTCATTCCCATTATCCTGCACACAAATTTCTTTACCCTGGACATTAATCCTTTGTCTCTTTTTTCATGAAGATTATGTCATGCACATATTCAACATATGCATGCCAATATGCTCTCATTCATACTCACAAACTAGCATCTTTGAGGTAGCTATCTGGATGTGTCAGTCTGCAAAACTACATAGACCATAGCATATTTGTATCACAGTCTTTTGAAATCTACATGAATTTCATTTGATGTGTACAATTTACTATTGGTTCCATTATGCTTATGTAGTATTTCAGAACACCTTATTTCACTGGGTTTCATGCTGGGAATCTTTATATATTATTGCATGCCACGAAGTGTTTTTGGCTAGTATTCAAAAGATGATTTATCCACCCTATGTGCTCTGTGTAGGTTTAACTTCATTTTGTAACCATATTTTAAATGTGAGATTCCACCTGTGTTTGGGTATGTGTCTGTTAAAGGGCTATGCTTCAAATTTGTTGTAAGCAACCATACACCAACTTGTTTGAACCATTTTCCTAAACAGCTCCTTCCGGTCTGTAGAATCCAAAAGAGTTCACCTGAAACAAACATAATTGTCACTTGTCCTATACCTTCTTCATTAACAAAGCATTAACTAGAAAATATGGTCACTGTATTGGAAGAACAGATGTAATTGTGGATGAAATCTGTGCAGGCCTAATGGAGATGGTAAAGGAAAGGCAAAGATCAGACTAGTCCTTTTGCTACTGTTTTCCATCTCAATATGTTAACTGATGAGGAAAGACTGTTGCCTCTTACCTGCATCCACATCATTGGGCCAACCACTGGATTGGCTACTTCCAGCTGCTGGGGACCGTCCTGTCCCAGGATAAAACACATCATCTACTGGACTCTCCATTTCACTGTCATCTAGTGACTTAGGCCGTTTGGTGGAACTGCAGTGGAAATATAACACAGAGGAACAGAACATAAGCAACAATGTAATGAAATGCAGGGTTAAGTACTTACTACTACCACCCTCACAGTTGGGACTAATTACTACAAGAAATGCCATTTGGTTTTAAGAGTCTTTCAATGGATTCAAAAATTTCTGCACTTCACAAAAGTTGTAGGAGACCTACCTGCTAGAGGGTGGAGATGTTATTGACCGTCTACCAAGAGCCACTTGATTGATGTTGTAGTAACTGGGACTCTCCAGATCAGCCAGAGAAAAGTTTGGACCAGACGCTGTGGCAACAGGAGCTAAGAAGTAAGAGGCAATAACTCAACAGACTGGAAGATAGGCAACACGAGAAAAACAGACGCTCAAACTGATTTCCTGTTGAGTTTCTTGAATTGAAATAATACCCCCCCCCCAAAAAAAAGGAGATGTAAACATGACCAATCACAGAGACTACTGGTTACAAATGTATTTGTACCATATGCATGCAGATTCAGGCAAAATCATCTAATTTAGAGAATAATTTCAATGGAAGGGGGGAGGGAGGAGGGAGGGAGAGAATGAGGAAATATTTTGTTTTGTTATCCTTCAATGTCAACATTTGATTGCAATGGAAGTTTGAATACATGGCATATAAAAAGTCTGCATAATTCTAGAAGTTGACAGTAAAAGAGCATTCTTCTGTAAGTAAGATATCACAAAAGTTAAATTAGGAAGTGTGAAGAATGCATCAAATAAATCAATGCCTTTATTACTTATTTTAGATTTTTACCCTCTTTCATCTCTATAGAGCTCCAAATTGCTCACCAAAAAGTTAGAAATATAAAATAGTAAACAACAGAGAAGCATGATATCAGACTAAATATTTAAAATATTTAAATAATTAAAACTTATTGATATACTCTCAAACTCGTACTCTACATTAAAGATCTAGAAGTCTATTAGTGAAGAATGATGTATGTCTCTTGAATTTCAAAGTCCAGGCATAACCTCTAAAAGGGCTCTTTTCCTAGTCCTGATCAGATGGCTTTCAGATTCTTGAGTTTATACAATACAATCAGAATAGAGCTGGAAGAGTCCTTTGAGGTCTTCTCGTCCAACCCCCTGCTCAAGCAGGAGACCCTATACTATTTCAGACAAGTGACTGTCCAGTCTCTTCTTAAAAACCTCCAGTGATGAAGCATCCACAAGGTTGGGAGGGAAGCTGTTCCAATGTTTAATTGTTCTCACTGTTAGGAAGTTTCTCCTCAATTCCAGGTTGCTTCTCTGTCTGAATTAGTTTCCATTGTTTCTTCTTCTGGCCCTCTGGTGCTTTGAAGATTTGACCCCCTCCTCTTTGTGGCACCTCTCAAATATTGGAATAGTGCTATCATGTCTCTCTAGTCCTTCTTTTCTCTAGACTAGCCAAACCCAAAACTTGCAACCATTCACATGTTTTTGTCTCCAGGCCTTGATGAAAGATGATTATTATACTAAGATGATTATAGTTGCTCTTCTCTGAACTTGTTCCAAAGTCTCAACATTTTTTTCTGTAATGTGGTGACCCAATATTCCAGGTGTGGCCTTACTAAGGCTTTATAAACTGGTAGTAATATTTCATGTGATTTTGATTCTATGTCTGTTTATACAACCAAGGATTATATTAGCTTTTTTGGCTGCTGCCACATACTGCTGGCTCATATTTAAGTGATCACTCACTAGGATTTAAAGGTTTCTCTCATAGTTACTGTTTTTTTTCACCTAATCTGTAAATTGTACCTTTGGTTTTTCCTCCCTAAGTGCAAAATCTTGTTTTTCTCCACATTAAATTTCATTTTGTTAGATATGGCCCATTGTTCAAGACTGTCAAGATCTTATTGGATCCTGAGCTGGTCTTCTGGGGTGTTGGCTATTCCTGCCAGCTTAGTGTCATCTGTAAATTTGATGTTCTCCTTCTATTCCCTCATCTAAATCACTTATGAAGATATTGAAGAGTACTAGGCCTAAGACAAAACCTTCTGCTATCCCATTGTTTACTTCCTTCCATATGGATGTAGTACCATCAAGGATGACTCATTGACAGAGGGGAACCTTCAGGGCCTTTGACACCTTCAGAGAAGGCCTTAAAAAAATCTGGACCAAAAAATATAAGTATTAAATTATTATATATAATCTATCTAATTTAATTTAATACAATACATTTAATACATTTTCTCTAATCTATGTTCTAAAGTTAAGTTTACTGTCAAGTTCACATCAGCAATGAAAGGGTTACTGTCCTGAAACATATTATCCAATCAGAATCGTCCGTCTCTATCGAAGCCCGGTTAGCTGGCTCATTAATTGGTTAGGACTTTATGAATCCAGGGGAAGGCCAAGCTATGTGTTTTGGTTTGGAGAGTGATGGGAAAACTGACCAATCACGGTTTGATTTTAAGTGGGTGGGACAAAAACAAAAGATCATAGGCCTTCCTGAAGTCCTACCAGCAGCTGCACAGTGAAATCCTGGACAACATTCTCCCTCAGCTGAGGAAACGGTTCAAGGATCATGAAAAACGGATGTTCCTGGCCCTTCTGGGCCCCAAGGAGTTTGCCTCATACAGAGAAAACTTCCCCAGCTCTGCGTTTCAGAGTGAGGGCTGAGGTGAAGGCCCAGCTGTAGTGCTCACGGTTCGCCACTGCTCATTGAGTACAGTTTCTCAGCCAGTTACAAATCCATCTGGTGGTGGTGATGTTGTCTGTCCCACATTTTTCTAGCTTACCAAAAAGTAGTTTGTGATCTACTTTGTTGAATTCCTTGCTGAAATCTATGTATGCTATGTCCACAGTATTCTGCTGATTTACTAATTTAGTCACTTTGTCAAAGAATGAAATAAGATTAGTTTGGCATGGTCTTTTTTTTAGCAAACTCATGCTGGCTTTTAGTTGTAACTTAATTTGTTTCTAGATGTTCACATATTTTTATATCATTTTTTATTTTATATGCTTATAAATATCAATGCGTGAACAGTGTGATACCTGAGTACCATATGTTTAATACAGATAAACATAATGTTGTTACTCATAGTTATTACATTTATTTTCATTGTTTCATGTTGTTTAAGCATATCTAATACCACTGCCATTCAATTTCTAGACCTCCCTCTTGTTATTACATACAACTTCTTATATTAAAATATGTATATTGTTGTTCCCCTCTTCTTTCTATTTCTATTCTTTTTTATTTTTCCCATTGGTTCATTTAAGCATACATAGCATTTCTTTTCACCATTATTTATTATCCCGTTTTATATTTAATATTTTTAAAATTACTCATTTTTCCACCATGCTTTCAATATCCCAATATACAACACTACTAATCAATCCAAATATTAACAGTATTCAAAAAATCCCAGGATTACATCTCCAATTCCCCTAATCTTTAAAAGTTTGAAATTCACAATATATTTTAACACACTAATATTAATAATACAATTAAATTCCCTAAGCTTAAAATTCTACCTTCTACCCTTAACTTAGTTTTAAAAATAGTACATTTTATTTATGTTGATATGCTTAATATATATGCTACTATTTTCCCTATTTATATTTTCTATGTTTCCATTTTACTGATGCATTTTATCGCTATCCATCATCTCTTGGTCTCTTTGGAGTTCCATCTTCTGTTAACTTTCTGATCACCTTTTTCTTTCTCTCTCTCTTGGAAATTTATCCTTTTTTGTAATGTTTTTATGCTCACTAAATATTCCTTGATGTTAAGCTGGTTGATCTGTAGTTTCCTGGGTCTGTTTTTTTCCCCCTTTTTTGAAGATGGGAACCACATTAGCTCTTTTTCAATCCTCAGGTAATTCCTTTGTGTGCCAGGATTTTTGAAAAATATTGAACAATGATTCTGAGATAATATCTGTCAGTTCCTTCAGAACTCAGCATGTAAACCCTCTGGTCCCAATGATTTATATTTGTCAATATCAGATAGATGTTCTCTAACCATTTTATTGTTTATTTTAATTTTTATTTCTACTCTTTTCTTTTACAGTTATGTTTTTGGTAGGTTGGGCTATAGTATCTTTTTGTGTGAAAACTGATGCAAAGAATGAGTTAAACAGTTCTGCTTTATCTCTGCTGCCTGTTACTTCCTTGTCATCTTCTCTCTTAAGTGGACCTATTGTTTCCTTGACTTTTTTCTTGTTATTTATATGTTGAAAGAAACTCTATTACCTTTGACTTTTGTTGCAAGTCTTTGTTCATTCTGAGCCTTTGCTTTCCTGACTTCATTTTTGCAGATTCGGGCTATCTGCTGATTCTCTTCCTTGATTATGTGTCCCTCTTTCCATTTTTTTTTTGTACTTGTCCTTTTTGTCTTTCAGTTTTTCAGAGAAATTTTGGGGAACAAGGTTATTTTTTTCTTGGTTTTTCTTTTTCAGTGGTATTGTGCTGGACTGGGCTTTTGCGGTCATATTTTTCAGTTTCCCGCACTTCTTGAATGATTTTTCCTTTTAGGATTTTCATTCATGGAATTTTTCTTAGGCTCTCTCTCAGTTTACAGATAATATAGATAATCAGAGTTGGAAGGGACCTTGTAGGTCATCTAGTCCAACCCCCCCACCCAAGCAGGAGACCCTATACCATTTCTGACAGATGGGAGTCCAATCTCTTCTTGAAAGTCTCAAGTGATGGTGCTCCCACAACATCTGAGGGAAAGCTGTTCCATTGGTTGATTGTTCTCACTGTCAAAAAGTTTCTCTTGTTTCCAGGTTAAATCACTCCTTTTTCAGTTTCCATCCATTATTCCTTGTCTGGCCTACAGGAGCTTCCTCCCTGTGGCAGCACCTCAAATATTGGAAGACCGCTATCATGTCTCTGCTGGTCCTTCTCTTTACTAGACGAGCCAAGCCCAGTTCCTGCAACCATTCATTGTATGTTTTAGCCTCCAGTCCCCTAATCATCCTGGTTGCTCTTCTCTGTACTTTTTCTAGAGTCTCAACATCTTTTGTTTGTTAAAATCAGTTCTTTTAAAGTTTAAGACACTGGCTGGAATATGTTCTACTGATTATGTTTGCATTATATTGAATTCCAATATGATGTGATCACTCTTGCCCAAAGTTCTGGCATCTTTAACTCCCTCTTATCACTTCTTCTCTATTAGTCAGAATTAGGTCCAGTATAGATTTTCCTCTAGTTTCCTTCTCTACCTTTTGGATGACAAAGTTGTCTGCTAGGTTGCTTAGGATTATGTTTGATCTCCTACTTGCTGCAGAGTTTGTCTCCCAATTGGTATCAGGTAGTTAAAATCTCCCATTACTACTATGGTATATTTCCTAAATACATGTGTTAATTGATTAGCAAAAGATCCATCTATTTCTTCTGCTTTGTTGGATGGCCTAGAACAATGTGCCTAGGACAATGTCATTCTTTTTTCCTTTTATATTGACTTATATGGATTCTAGGAAGTTTTCATCCTTGGATTTCTGTAGAGATATAGTGATCTTTTAATGCAACTCCACTTCCTCTTTTCTAAGGTTTGTTTCTTTTGAATAGTTTGTATCCTATCAATACATTTCAGTCATGAGTTTCATATGTTTCAATAATGACAACTATATCATATTTATCTTCAGGCACTAGCAAGCCAGCTTACACCCTAGTTGTTCCCTAAACACCGAATGTTTGTGTATAGGCATTTGAGTCCTTTATGGGTCTCAGGTATATTTCTTATATCTCCTATTTTGTATCAGGGTTTTCCATCCTTTCATCACTCTCTACTTCATGATGTTTTTCCTCTTTTTCCACTTCTTTCTCTTTACTCTATACTTCTTGATATAATTGGTTATCCAGTGGTTTCTGCTTGTAACTAGGTTCTAAAGGTCTTGAAGATTGCTCCCGTCTCCCCTCAATTTTAGTTTAAAGCCCTTCTAATAAGCCCTTTCTGAATACAGACTTTCCAATTCTTGTGAGGTTCACTCAATCCCTTGCCAGTAGACTTTCATGTAGGTAATGTAGACCATGGTGAAGGAAACTGAGGTTCTCTTGACAACACCAGT
Organism: Laticauda colubrina; assembly: GCA_015471245.1. Taxonomy (NCBI): domain Eukaryota; kingdom Metazoa; phylum Chordata; class Lepidosauria; order Squamata; family Elapidae; genus Laticauda; species Laticauda colubrina. The sequence goes on along the minus strand of BLBF01000021.1, from coordinate 32,484,162 downwards.
TTTTAAGTTAATGGTTCATTTTTAAAATCCTTTGCTCCCTTATTGGATGTTGGCCTTTTGTTAGAAGTATAGATGAAAGCACCACTTGAGCTCCTAATTAGCTTTCTTCCTAGCTGTTTGTAATCTGTTGTATTGTTTTTAGATTAATTGTTGTGTCATTGGTCCTCATGTCAGAAGGGGTAGTAATCCGTAGGCTGATTATTTTAGTAAGGTTCTCAGTTACATCTTTGATTTTTGCTCCAGGGAGACAACATACCTCCCTAGACTCCCTATTTGTTCTATAGAGTATAGTTTCTATTCCCAAAGAATCAAATCTCCTATCGCCAATATTCACCTTCCTTTTTCCTAAGGAAGTCTTGGATACTATCCTTCCTGTCATAGAGATGCTAGGTTGTATGTCATTTTTAGAAACTATTGATAACTGCTCTTTTATAGGTGTGTTTTTTTCTTCCAGACGGAGGCAGTGAAAGCAATTGTTTAGTTCCAGAGGGGCTTCACTGGAGTGGGCTAGGGTAGATAGTAGGATCAGTGGTGGGATTCAAAAAATTTAGCAACTGGTTTCTGCCCTAATTATTTCTTCGAACAACCAGTTAACCAAACTGCTCAGAAAGTTAACAACCGGTTCTCCTGAACTGGTGTGAACTGGCTGAATCCCACCACTGAGTAGGAGCTTTACTCTTGATTGCTGTTTACATCTAAAAGTGATATATTGGTCTTGTTTTTTAGCTTCATATATTGGTCATTTTTGGAAGCTGTTTAGGGAACACAATTGAACCCAAATTGTGTTCAATTTGGGTGTATTGGTTTTCTTCTTTTTGTTCATATATGGGGTCATTTTTTTCAAAATTGTTTGCTTCCTATTGTGTTTAATTTTTGTATTCTTGTTTAGTTTGAGAATTCTCACTTTGTTCATTAGTGGCTAGAGTTGCTTCTCGACCCTCATTTTTTCTTCTAGTAGTTTATATGATTTACATTTAACATCATATGGCAGGTCTTCAGATATCCAGGCCTCAAATCTTTCAGGATTTTAGACAGTACAACTGTTACAGTTGGGAAGTCACCTGCCCCATAGGTGCAGTTCCAGAAACGACAGTATTCTGGATTAATTATTGCTTCTGAATACTTTTCTAAAGTAGAGCATATGGCAATAATACACATGTGATGAAACTAAACCATTTTATTACTAGACAAATCTATATTCTTAAGGAATGGACACAGCTAATTGGGTAAAGACATTTCTGCTAAAATATAATGGGAGAGCTATCTACATGCCATTTACACATTTCAGTTTTGTTCTCAAAAACAGGAAGATAAAATTCAAGGGAAGAAGCACTTCCTAGTGATTGGGATTGGGCACAACTACTGCTGATTTTTGCCAGTTGTTGTGCTATGCCTTCCTTGTGAACTTTACCCATCAATAGAGATGGCCAAAATCAGTTTGATGCCTCCACAGAAAATGAATCTTAATTGTGGTGGAAATATCACAATAAATTAAATAACTGACTATGATTATTTTATATGCCCATATCTTTTAGACCACATTATGATCATGAATGTTCAAATGTCTTAACATTGGCAACATTAGAAATTTCTTCTTCAAACTGAAATGTGGACCCTGACTTAGGCAGCAGATATCCTAACAGAACTTAAGTAGAAGAAGAGATTGGAGATATCATGATTTTTTTCCCAAAGTGGCCTATCACTAGGTCTGAGAAGAAAGAAAAACAGACTAACCAAGAACACTGAGAAGATTTCAGGTGATTTTGAAACAAATTTCTTGTTTGCATAGAAATAGTGGGGCTTTCCAACTTAAAGAGATGAGTTTCTCTAATAGGATTCTGCACCAAAATATATTATTGCACAGAAAGTATATGGTAATAGAGAGGAATAGTATTTGGCAATGGCAGACATGAATCTCTGACCATACTAAAAATTAATATCATAATGTTTTACGTCAGTTTGAGATTGTGAAAAGCAAGAAGCTATGCTGCAAGCCATAATATAAGCTTCACTCTCCAATAGTTTTTCCACCACACCAAACAAACAAACAAACAACCAAGAAACAGGAAAATACAAAGTTTGGACCGTGTTTATATAAAAGATATGTCCTCCACTCTACATCATTAACCTATCCCCTGTGGCAGGAGTGGGATTCCAATTTTGTAACAACCGGTTCTGTGAGAGTGGCTAGGTGGGTGTAGTCATGTGACTAAGTGGGCGTGGCTTCTTCTTTTTTTGGCAGCCCCCCATTTTTTGCTCCCAGAAGGTTTTCCTGGGGCTCAGGAAAAAAAAAAAGAACCTGGAGGGGGCACGCAGCACCCTCCCACGCTCCATTTTGGGGCCTCCTGTGCCTCAGGGTAGCCTCCTGGGCGAAGCAGCAAGGGGAATTCTGGCATAACTGATCATAGGAACAGCTGATAATCAGGAGGGGGGAAGAAGAAATAACTTAAGAGTGACTGGGTAGGGAAGAATGCAGTCAGCAATGTTGGGCATGTGTGCAATGTTGTGCATGCACAATAAGGACTGACTGGGCAGGCAGAGAGGGGCGGGGCCAGCCAGGGGCACAACTTGCCAGTTCTCCGAACTGCGCAGAATCATAACAACTGGCTCTATAGAACCGGTCCGAAGCAGTAGAATCCCACCTGTGGCCCACATAATCTCCAGAAACCCTCCATCAGAAGCAGTAGGAAAAGAGACTCCTTGCACAGAAGGGTGGATTTTACTTTCTGTTATTTATAAACTCAAGAGAAAACACACATATAAAAAAATTTAAAAAGTGTTAGAAAGTAAAACAGAATAACTTCTGGTTTGCAAGGCTCGGTGGCAGCAGGAATCCGTGATCGTGCATGGTTTCTGCTGCGCTCGCTGCTGGAGTGCTCCGAGCCAACCGGCTTCGGGGCTATAGCTACCCCACAGAGGTAGCTGAAGACAGGGGAGACCTTGCAGGGGTCGGGCGGAGTCGCACCCCCCCTCCTCAGCTGGCTTAACTCCGTTTTCCGAAAGCGGCAGAGTGGCTGCCACAAAGAAGCTTTCATCCGGAAAAGAATGTGCAGGAGGAAGCTGAGACGTGAAAGTTTTGGCTGAACGGGATGAGAAGCAACCTCCAAGATATCCTGAAATTTAAATTTTGGAAAAAGATACATCACTCCCTAAGAAGATCTGTAAGCAGCGAATGAAAGTGAAAAGGGAAAGTTTGTTTTTTCTCACTCTCCTTCCTTATGGTGACAGCAGATGAATGAGAAATTGGAAAAACTCGCTTTGGCATCATCAGGTAATCAAAGTGGAAAATTAAAGCCAAGGGGACAATAAAGATTTCTGAACACTGGAAAAAAAATTTTTTTATGCTGTCAGTGGGAAGGGAGAGGATAAGAATTAAGATTAAGATTTGGCTGGAGGAGATTGCTTGGAATTTAAAAGACTAGAACAAAATCACAACAAGACTTCTAAAAGATACATTTTAATTGGAACTTTGTAACTGAATTGCAACCCCAGGAAGAGAAAGTGAAAAAAAGAAGAAAGTATTAAATGAAATAGACTGTGTGTATTTGGATTGCTTGGTGACTTTGGAACTTTTGGAAATTCTTATTTGAATGATTAAAATCATTGGGTTGTTTAAATTTTTTTTTACAATGGCATTACTTTTGGATGAACTGAAAATGGAATTTATAAAATATAAAGTAGAGGAACAAGAAAGGAAGGGCTCTTTTGGCTCCGTTTTTCATTTTTTATAAATGGTGATTTCTATGTATGAGAAACTAGAAGAACAAGAAGATTGGGATGAAGAAGAAGCCATCTTTAATGAACAAGCAACTTTATCTGGGGAAGAAAAGGGAAAGGGGGGAAAGAGAATGGAGAATTTAAGACTTAAAAAAACAACCAAAAAAGTGAAAAGTAGATATAATGTTAGAAAGCAACAGAAAAGAGGAATACAGAAGAGGGAAATGAAGATGAAGAGACAAGGGGGTAAAAAGGGTAGAGTGGAGAAGCAAGGGAGGAAGGAAGGGAAGAGAAGCTACAAAGGTTTGAAACAAGATGTAAAGAAACAGGATTTATTTAGAGATAATGGGTAAAAATATAACTGAAAAAGAGATTCTGCAAAGGTACATAAGACTGTATTGTTGTATTTGAAATAATGTTAGAAAATTGGAACAACATATGATTATAAAATGGGATAAAATATTTAATGTAATTTAGTGAATTTTTTTTTTGAATAAAATAAATGAAATGAAATATGAGAGAATTGAACTAAAAAGGAATGGGATCATTGTCATGACATAATATCTTAAAATATAAGTGAAATGGGGGGGAAGTAACTAAGCAAAATCTATAAGTGTTCCCATAGAAGCATGATACTTATTTGGAAAGGAATGTGTAAAATGTTTAAGACTTAAATGAATATCAATTTTAACGATATAATTTCAATTGCTATGGATTGTTGTTTTAATTATATTATATATTTAATTTTTTTCCCCCTATTTTAAAATATTGAGTGTAGCTTTAGAATGTACTATGCAGAATCCGAATGAAAATTTTGTATTATTTTAAAGTGTTAAACTTAGGGGTCATACTCCAATCAGTTATTACAGAAGAAATTTTTTGTTAATGAGAAAAGATAATAGATAGCTGAAACAGAACAGACAAAGGATATAATGATTTAAATTGGGATGAAATAAATAAAATAGAATTAAGAGAGTGAAAAGAGGGGAGAAGCTATATAGAAAATGTAGAATGGTAAATAAGATATGGAATGCTATATAAAAGTAAGCATGAACTTGAATTTAGGTCTGCACAAAAAGATGTAACCCGGGATCAAGCTGCTTTCCAAAAAGATGTTTTATGTTTTTATGTTTTGTGTTTTGTTTGTATATGTTTGTTTTTTAAAAATTAATAAAATTCTTTCCAAAAAAAAGAAAGGAAAACAGAATGACTTCCAAATACCTAGAGATATCTTCAAACAATTATATATCATTTTGGAGATATTTAAAATATAGTCAGCAAGTACTGGTTTGGAGACTGAATACTCCTTTAAGTCAGTTAGAGTTAGACCCATCAAACTATATTTTAGATGGATCAATTGCAGAATTATATACAGTACAGCAAAGATACAATTTCCTTAACTCTTTCTCTGGATACAAAGCTTAGTGTTCTGTTTATTTGAGGTAACTTTCCTGCAGTTAGTTAAGCTTATATCACTCAGCATTCTCTGCTGATAAAGGTAGTCTCCAAACAAATTGATTGCTAATATATCATGGGTGTCAAACTTGCAGCATCACATTGCCATCCTGTGAGGTTTTGTGAGCATGGCCTGGGCACGATGCATCCAGCCTGCGGGCCGCCAGTTTGACATCCCATAATATATACTTAAAGGTGGGCCTGATTCAGTTCATTGCTCTCAGTGAGCAGGTCAGCATGCAGTTGCCATTTGTACTGCAGCATTCACCTCTACTGATTCTGCATATATGAATATCTTATACTTTTCTGTCAGAAAGTAATTGTAATATTCATGTTAGATCACAGAGAAAAAGAGATTGTTTGATGGAAGAGAACACTTTGCAAATTTTCCAAATATCTCTCTTTCAATAAGCGTTCACGGTGCAACTATTCCATCCTTTGCTCTGTAACAGAAAAAAGAATGGAAACATGCAGGAAAATGACATTCTTGATGTCCCTCAGACCCAGTAAAAGTTTTGTTCAAAAGTAATCTGAATGAGCCTCCATGTTCACACTAACTCATTGACAAGTCAGGAAGTTCCTTCTTTGTTCAAAATGTACTATTTATTAATGTACTAAGTGATGAGAGGGAGAGACCAGTAATAATTCTAAGAGAAATGCTAATGAATTCAGAATTCCTTGCAAGGGGTATGTATTTGGAAGACATCTATCTAAATAGACACACACCTGTTTTATTAGAAGTATTTGAGAGCCAGTACACAGATACGGAGGGACATAATATCTCATTGGCTAAATTCTGAGCTTGTCGATCAGAAAGTCAGTGGTTCGAATATCCCTAGCACCGCATAACGGAATGAGCTCCTGTTACTTGTCCAAGCTTCTGCCAATCTAGCAGTTTGAAAGCATGCAAAAAATGCAAGTAGAAAAATAGGGACCATTTGGTGGGAAGGTAACAGCATTCTGCGTGCCTTCGGCATTTAGACATGCCAGCCACATGACCATAGAAACTTCTTTGGACAGCGCTAGCTTTTTGGTTTAGAAAAGGAAATGATCACGATCCCTAGAGTTGGAAATGGCTAGCATGCATGTGTGACGGAACCTTTACCTTTTATACAGTTCTCACTATCTTGTTCTGAGCAATTTTACAACCCAAGAAGATGCCCTGGATAAGACATGTGCATCTCTGTGTCTCATCACCTTAAAATCACCACACCAATCCTGCAGTTTCAGTTGCTTTAACTTACTCTGTGACACTCTCACCAGCTCTGTAACATTCCAAACGCCTGATGTCACAAAACAGTCCTGGAAAGTCAAATGCCCTGCAAAGAGAAAAAGGCAGAAAAAGACTGGGTCATGAGGATAGAGGAGAATATGAGTGGCTATAGCAACTGGAAACTGGGATGGCTTGCTCTACTGTGGCTGGATAAAAAGAAATTCTAATTTGCAATCTTTTTGTATCTTTTGTGAGTTGTATCTTAACCTCAACTTTGAATCACATTCCTCCTCTTCTTTCAGTTTTAATTCAAGGCTAATTCATTATTTCAAACCTGCATATTTATTCCCGCTCTAAGATTACAAATCCTACCTTGCTTTCCCCTACAATTATTTCTCAAGAATTCCACATCAATCTACAAAGATCTGTGATTCCTGATTGTTCTTTACTCATCCTTACCTGGGCCCAGAAACAGATATTGGAGGGAAATGGGGGAAAAGGGCTTCAATGAAATTCAAAATGGTATATAAGAATGTTGAGCATGGAATACAGTGATTCCATGTTCAACAGCAGTGATTCACTCACCATTGGGCAGTGGTTTAATGTCCGCATCTCCTTGCTGGTTTGAATTGTCTGATTGTCCGGATTCTAAAACACACAAGGAAAAAAAAACTGTAATCAATATATTGCTGAAACTAAGAATCAGAGGCACATGACTGACAGTGTTGGGCCCTACTTTATGGCATCACTTACTTGCTACTTTTCATGCAGAATGAATAAAAATAACTGCTCTAAAATTGATAAACTATTTCAGTTTTACATATAATATGTCTTACATATTGGCAAAAAAAATCAGAAAAGAAAATACAAGCTGAGTAGTCAAGACCTTGTAGATGATTCAAACTCTGTCAAAGACCTTGGAGTACTCATCTCAAATGATCTAAGTGCTAGAGCCCACTGTAACTACATAGCCAAAAAGGCATTAAGCGTTGTTAATCTAATCCTACGTAGTTTATTCTCTGGTAATATCACACCACTAACTAGAGCATACAAAACTTTTGCTAGACCTATACTTGAATACAGCTCATCAGTCTGGAACCCATATCGTGTATCTGATATGAACACAATTGAAAAAGTCCAGCAATATTTCACAAGAAGAGTTCTCCACTCCTCTACTCGTTGTAGAATACCTTATGCCATCAGACTTGAAATTCGAGAACTGGAAAACCTAGAACTATACTGTCTTTGGTCTGATCTAAGTATAGTATATAATATCATACATTACAATGTCCTATCTGCCAATGAATACTTCAACTTCAACCATAACAATACAAGAACACACAATAGATACAAACTCAAGGTAAACCACACCAAACTTGATTGCAGGAAATACAACATCAGCAACAGAGTGGTCAATGTTTGGAATACTCTACCTAATTCTGTGATTTCTTCCCCTAACCCCCAAAACTTTAACCTTAGACTGTCTACTACTTGACCTCACCCCTTTCCTAAGAGGTCTGTAGGGGGCATGCATAAGTGCATCAACGTGCCTAATGTCCCTGTCCTATTGTTTCTTTTATTTCTTTTAATTTTTTTGTTTTATTTTTCTTATATGTATCTATTTCATGTATTCATAACTATGTTTATACTTATACCTGTTATAATCACTTGACAAAACAAACAAACAAACAAATAAATAAATAATTTTTTTAAAAAAGTTTTCCTTCACTTCACTTAGAATTTTAGGAACATAGGGCTGGAAGGGACCTTGGAGATCTTCTAGTCCAATTCCCTTTGCATGGCAGGAGACTTTATATCATCTAGGACAAATGATTGTCCAATCCTTTTGAGAAAACTTCCAACAATGATGCAGCCACAGCTTCAGGAGGCAAGCTGTTCCATTGGTCAATTGGTCTCATTGTCAAAAAGCTTCTCCTTAGTTCCAGGTTGGATATCTCTTCAATGAGGTTCTACCCACTACTTCTTGTCCTACTCTCAGGAACTTTGGAGAATAAGTCAACCCCTACCTTTCTGTGACAGTCCCTCATGTACCAGAAGACAGTTATCATGTCACCTCTAATTCATCTTTTCCTTAGGCTAGACATTGTTCCCTTAACTGTTCCTTGTATGATTTATCCTGAAGATCTCTAATCACGTTGTTCTCTTCTCTATGTTCCTTTTAGTGTCTCAGCATCTTTTTTTGAGTGTAATTGTGATCAGAATTGGATAGAGTATTCCAGATTCATCTTACTTGTGCAAGATAAAATGGGAGTATCATTTCTTGTGATCTTGATACTATCCCTCTCCTGATGCAGCCTAGGACTGTACTGGCTTTTTTGGAAGCAGCAGCACCCTGTTGACTCATACTTAAGTGATGGTCCACTAGGACACCTAGATCTTTCTCACAATTACTAGTGTTGAGCCAGATACCACCTATTCTATAACTATACCTTTGACTTTTCCTGCTTCAGTGCAGGCCTTTACTTTTCTCACCAGCGAACTGCATCTTGTTAGCTAGAACCCAATATTTAAGTCTGTGAACATCCTTCTGAATCTTGAGTCTATCCTCTTAAGTGTTAGCGATTTTCCCCAACTTAGTGTAATCTGCAAATTTGATGAGCTGTCCTTCTAGCCCCTCATCTAGATCATTTATGAAGAGGTTGAAGAGCATTGGACATACTACAGAACCTTTAGTACCCCATTGCATCCTTTCCTCCATGTGGATGTAGTTCCATGGAGGACCACACACTGAGTGCAGTTGGTCAGCCAACTTAAGAATCCATACGGTGCTGATACTGTCTCTCCCACATTGTTTTTTCTTACCAAGAAGAAGATTGTGGTCTACTTTATCAAGTGCCTTACTGAAATTTTATAATCACAATGTTTCCCTGATCCACTAAAGAAGGCAGTAAGGTTTGTCTGGCATGATCTGTTTTTAGAAAACCTATGGTGGCATCTGGTAATCACTTTGCTCATTTCTAAACCCTCATAATCTTCTGCTTGATTATCTTTTCCAAAATTTCCCTGAGTATTTCCCAAATAAATAATTTGGGAAATATTTGATTACCATTATTAAATACTGATTATTGACATGCTATTGTAAAATACAGAGATGTAGTAGGCAATTCTTTATTTTATATTTTAGCCTTATGGAATTACAATACAGTAATCAAGAAAGAATCCTCTCTCATACACATACAGGACACAGATATACAGTAATTATTGATGTTTACTTCAATTGAAAATAACAGAAAAGCTTAGCAGACATGACATTTTGCTTTATTTAATTATAAACCACAAGGAACAATAAATTTTTATTCAAACAACTATTTTGTGTTAAAAGATATAAATAAAAAAATGACTGATATTTTGCCTGTCCTTTTATAATATCCCCAAATCTATCTCTTGAAGCAAGCCATCTTACCTTTTGTCAATCTTGTCCTGCAAGTAGTTTTAATCTATGGGATTGTTCCAGCTTTCATATTATGAGTACACTGTGCAATCTGTAAGGCTAGTATTAAAACTGTGAACAAATTTGATATATTTCTTTTTGCGCTGATGGCACCATGATATTTAAATGAGACATATCATGATTCTTCCTTAGGCAAGAGTTTGATCTTTGTAGGAAAAAAAATTCTGATTGATGGCAGATTTCACTGGACAAATAAAAATCATATAGTTGAAGGATCATCTTGTAATCCATTTCAAAATAACAGAGTAAAACAGAAATACTGTTCTATGACAAATGGATGTAACCCACGAAAGACAATCTTATTAAAGATTGAAAAGCAAATTATATATGGAAAAGTCTAAGAATTTAAATCCTGGTTGTTGTATCATTTAATTTGTAACATTAAAAAAGAGAATTGCACATGTGGAAATGGGCATTTTAATCTTACTTCTCTGCCTTTCTTAATTAAAAAAGAATCTCATGTTAGTAAGGCTGTTATTTGACTCTTTTATCTTTGATAAATCTTATCGAAGATTTATATCTTCGATAAAAATATATATGATGCTTCTCAGAGTCACTTCTCGTGAGGTGGGTGGCTATATACGTTAAATTGAATACATATATATCATACCAATGTTGCAGTTCAATATAATCCTCTTTGCTCTTATATTTATAAGGATAAATAAACCTACAGTATAGAAAATCTTGATTCACTCCTCTACCAAGTTTATCCAAAGCTTTGCCGCATGTAGTGACTTAGGAAATAATCTGAATGTCCCATCAAACAATAATGGGTACACTCCATATTTTCCATTGTGCCAGGTCCCAGTTTCTTCCTACAGTATTGGAAAGTTTTATGCAGCTGGAAGATATGCAACACATACTAAATAGCAGGGGAAAAAAGCTGAATTATTAAGATTTATGAAAATTAAAAGAAGGAAGAAATGTTGATTACTTCCTTCCTCCACAACGGAAGACAGGATAAAAATTAGGAAGACGGGATTTGAATTATTGTACTGAAATAAGGCAAAATGTTAGGCTCCAATTCTGTATCTACTTCCATTAAACCTACTGGAACTTATTTCTGTATAGTTCATATAAGATACAGTCGACTTCACTCTGCTCAAAGTGCAATATAATAATTGTAAGTGTTATCTTTAGTATTTGAAACAATAAAATCTTCCTAGTATTATCAGATAAGAACTGTAAGCATCCAGATGACTGCTAGGTGGAAACAAGAGCTAGCATTTATGTTTCTTTGTTATCGCCGAGTGATCAACTAGATTTTTGGAGCCCCTATCCTGTTCTCTCCAAGTCCACATGCAGAGCTGGGTAGATAAAACTGAATCTTTCTGGATCTTAGTGAATGGATTATATCCACAATATTGGCTTGTTCAGGTTTCAAAGGCAAACTGTTTATAGTATTTCGAATTCTGTCCTTGTCCAATGTGAACAACCAGGTCCATACATGCAGAGTTTGAGCTAACTACTTTATTATGTTCTGATTATAATGCAGGAATTTCCCCAATCTGGTAGCCTACTCCTGGGAACAATTAGATAAGGCTCCAAAGAACTGGGTTGGACCTAGCACTTTTGTAGTTACCTTGTGATTCTAGGCTAACTCTGTGTTTAACCTCTCCTCCCTGCCTGGCTATGTGCTTCCCAATGGGATCATCTGGGAATTTAGAAGACAGAGTTGGGGTGAGATAGAGAACTGGTACCATGTCTCCCAGCATCTTTGGTTTGAAGCAGTCACTTCACTCTGTATAATGGCCTTTTTAAAAATCATAGTTTTGTGAATAAACCATAATGCCTAGGCATAAAGCCAGCCTGTATATGATAGTAGCAAACTCATTCCTATAATAGCAGGCCTGCATGAATCAAGTAAAAGGGAGGGAGAAGAAAATCCAATTTAAAGAACAATTTGGTTATGCTACTTTTTCTTCCTCTTCATGCTATCTCAGCAGTTTGTTCTCTGAAGGGATTCTCCCCACAATCCCAGCTAGGTTCAGATAAAAGTTTAGCTAGAAGAAAATATTGAGCTGTCACAATCCACAAGCAATGAACAGTCCATAACATCAACAGCTCAGGTTTTTTTTCTTCTGCTTTCTTCTGCTTCCATACCCACTTCATATATATTTGGAATTCATTTAATATGAATGCAATCATTCCATACAATAGATTATTCAGGATAGCTTGAAGAAAAAATTAATGTTTTATTCTACAAAAGAGTGGCAGACAGCTGAATGCTGTATATCCCCTCTAACTGCAGAAGAAAAAGGATAACCTCTGTGCTCTCAGAATAATCGCCTGAAAATATGGAAGCAACTCCATTATTTCCTCCAACTTCCTTTGCTATTTTTGCCACACTGAAGAGATTCCTGATTCTGCATTCATAAAACCTTTGGTGTTGTTTGGCAGCTTTTCTTTTAGATGTACAGTTCCTCAAGGCCATATTATGGCTCAAATGTGGCTCTCCCTGAAGTATTATCATATAATAGCTCTCAGACCTGAAAAGATCTTGAACATTGAACAGTGCTTGTCTAACCCTATGTACCTCGACTGAAATATCCCACAAGCACATTAATGTGTTAAAATTGGAAGACAAATGTTTGACTGTAATAAACGTATGTGCACGAATGCCTATATCTAAACTATATCTAGTCTAATGAAGAAAAGGGCAAGGAGTCTTTTAATATCTAAGGTGTTGTCACGAAGAAGAGGGGGTCAACCTATTATCCAAAGCACATGGGAGCAGGACAAGTAACAGATGAAAACTTATCAAAGAGAGATCCAACACAGAACTACGGAGAAATTTCCTGGCAATAAGAACAATTAATCAGCATGACTTCTGTATTACATGGATAAATGTAACCAAGCAACCTTTTATGATTTTGGTAAGCATCACAAAGTTTAAGAAATGTTTTGAGTACTTCACATGTGGTATATATTGATATTACATATAAAAATGGTACACAGGTAAAATGGTAAATATTGTGTCCAATATTAGGTTGTATCACTGAACTGAAAAAATAAATGCCAGAAAAACAACCAAAATAATTAACAGGATGGAGCAACTAGTCCTCAACTTACTTCCATTTCTTTAATGATGATTCAAAGTTATGATGGTCTTGAAATAGTGCTTTATAACCTGTACTTGCAATTAAGACCATCGTACCAACCATGGTCATGTGATCAGTTTGGTTGCTTGGTAACCAACTTGCATTTGATTAGTTGCAGCATCCTGTGGTCACATAATCATGATTGACAATTATTTTTGCCAGTTTCTGGCAAAAAAGCATTCATTAAAAAAGCTGAATTCATTTAATGACCATGTTATTTGCTTAATAAGGATGTGATTAGGACTTCCGGTTTGAGCTTCTTCGGTGACAGACTGAAACCTCGCCTCTCCAAGGCTTTGATCCGTGCTCGCCACTGGAGCTCCCCGAGCTGGCTGGTTTCGGGGCTAAGCCACCCCGTAGAGGAGGTGAAGAGGGGGAAGATTGCCTGCAGGGTTGAGGAGAGCCACATCTCTCCTCCCCAGCTGGCCATTATTCCCTTTCCCAAAGGCAGTTGTAGCAGTGGTCAGAAATGGTCACCACAAAGAAGAACTCGACTGGGAAAGAATGTGCAGGAGGAAGATAAGAAGAGAAAGTTTTGGTTGACAGGGTCAAATAGCAAAAGCAACAAATAAGGTACCCTGGAATTTAAGCTTAACAACATTGTTCCCAAAGAAGATTTTAAAGCTGCGAAAGAGAGAGAGAAGGGAAAGGATTAGTTTTTTTTTCTTCCCTTCCTTATCCTGACACCTAAGAGACTTAAGCAAGAAATTGAAAAAAAATATCCACTTTGACCTTAATGGGAATCTAAGCTGAAAATAAAAGTCAAAGGGATAATAAAGATTTCTGGACATTTAAAAGTTTTTAAAAGCTGGAAAGGAGAAAAAAAGAATAGAAGGACAGGATCTGGAAAAATGGAGGAGACTGCCTGGAATTAAGGAATGGAACTGTCATTAAAAGGAACTCACAGTGAAATTTTAACAAGATTCCTCAAAGATACATTTTAATGGAAACTTGGTAACAAAATAATAGAACCTCAGGAAGAGAAAGTGGGGAAAAAAAGCAAGAAGAAACAGCCTTGGATGATTTGGATTACTTGGTGATTTTTGGTTTTTGCATCTGGATGACTAAAATTAACTGGGTGGTTGTTTAAAAGTTTTTAAAATGGTATCACTTTTAGAAGAACTGAAAACGGAATTTAAAAATGGGAAAGAAGATGCAAAAAAAGGGAGAAGTTCTTTTGGCTTTGTGTTTCGATTCTTAGAAATGGAGATCTGGAACTATGAGAAGCAACAAGAAACGCTTGCAGAACAAGAAGACTGGGACAAAGAAGAAGCCATCTTTAATGATCAAATAATTTTAAGTGGGGGGAAAAAAGAAAAGGGGGGAAAGAAGTGAAAGGTTTAAGACTAAAAAAAACAACCAAAAAGAAGAAGGACAATTTGAAAGATAAGTATAATATTAGAAAGCAACAGAAGAGGGGATTACAGATCAGAGAGTTAGAAGTAGAGAGACAAGGGGGTAAAAAGGGGAAAGAGAAGAAGAGGGGGAAGAAGGCAAGGAAAAGAAGTTATAAAAGACAGAAACAAGAAATGGAGAAACAGGGAAAAGATATAAGGATTGTAACCATAAGCTTGTTTAGAGATAATGGGTGAAAATTTAATTGTAAAGGGGATTCTGCAAAGGTACATAAGATAGCATTGTTATATTACAAAATAGAAATAATTTCAGGAAATATGATGATGGATAAAATATTTATTGTAATGTAGTGGGATGTTTGTTAATAAATAAATGAATTAAAATGATTGAGAGAATTAAAAAGGAACATTTTGAATTATTATAAAAATATAAGTAAGAAATATGGGAAAAAAAGAATTAACCATGGAAAGTTTATAAGTTGTTCCCAAGGAAGTATGATATTCAACTGAAAAGAAATGTTAAAGATGTTAAGATTTTAATGCACATTAATGATAGAATTGAATTGGAATGGAATGTGTATTTTATTTACATATATATATAATTTTTTTCTTTTTAAGAATATAGTGTCTATTTTAAGAATGTACCAAGCAGAATCTGATTGGAAGTTATGTATTATATTGAATGCTATAATATTAAAGCTACACATTGAAGCTTAAATAAGAGTTTGAATTGATAAAATTAAAGGATATAGAGGCGTCACTCTAATTGGTAACTACAGGGAAAATTTGCTTAATAAGAAAAGATAATATGAAATTGGACAGGACAGACAAACAATATAAATATAATGGTTTGATTTGAATTGAGATAATTAAAAAGTTGAGAAAATTAGAAGAGGGGAAAAACTATGTACAAAATGGTAATAAGATATGGAATAGAATATAAAAATGAGCATGAAATTGAGTTTTGTGTCTGTGTGAAGAAGCGATAACCTGGGACCATGCTATTTTCAAAAAAGATGTTTGATTTGTATTTTGTCTTTGTGAAAACCCAAATAATTTTTTTTCAAAAAAAAAAAAGAGGATGTGATTAAGTAAATGACCACAGTGATTTGTTTGCATCTACAGTATAAATGGTTGCAAAATTGTTATCATAAGTTGAGGACTATCTGTACCTTATGAGGAAAAGTTTTAAGATTTAGGTCTTCTTATTCCCAAATAATAAAAATGATATCAATATGGAGTTATGTAGGTGAGGGATGTAACAGAGGGTCATAGTGTTCTGCATGATATGGGGAAAGGAGGGAGTCAGAACTTTTTAACCCAGAACACTAGAATTCATGAGATCATCTAAATTTTGATATTGGGATATTCAGATGAGATCAAATAAAATATTTACAGAGAAAAGTGAAACTATAATAAAACTTATTAGTAAAATGTATCATTCTGAAAACTTCAAAAATGGATTTGCAGATGAATGAGAGATACCACTAATGGTATCCATTAATTATTGTCATATATTATATCCTTTGTCAATGGTTTTAAACAGAGATACTGATTTGCCTGGTGTATTTGTATACATGTCCTTTTTGGGGTTCAACAATGCTTACC
Organism: Laticauda colubrina; assembly: GCA_015471245.1. Lineage (NCBI taxonomy): Eukaryota > Metazoa > Chordata > Lepidosauria > Squamata > Elapidae > Laticauda > Laticauda colubrina. Next base: position 32,468,241 of record BLBF01000021.1, on the reverse strand, counting down.
TATATTTTTAAAGTAGGAAAATAATTTGAAGATGCTTATGTAATGTACCAGGATGAGGGACTGAACTTCAGAAATAGCCAATATATTCAAACTCCTTCTATATATATTACTAAATATGCATTATTTTATAGTATTTTATGTCTAAAAAGGATTTTAATGCATGAAAACTAAGGTTATCTTAGAAAAAAGAATTCAAAAACAGGAGGTATGGATTTGTTTCCCTAATTTTTTTTATCCTTGCTAGGGATTCCAACTTCTTATCATATTTACTTTGGAGAAAAACAATTTTGGCAGATGGCACTGTTTTGAACATGCCAAAATCCTTTCTTCTACATAATATCTTAAAGGAATTCTATGCTAAAGAATATAGAGAGTTTATACTGAACAAATACTTCCTCCTAGAATTCAATATGGAATCATTTCCTCTGCTAATTGGAAGATTAAGTCATTTGCTTAATTTTAAAAAATGTATTTTTCTGAAAGTACAATGTTAAAATACAGGTCATATCCAAATGGAGGGTAAGACTCATCGAGCCCCTTGGCAGAGTTGTGAAATATATTCTGTACAACACCTAATTGAACTTTGAGTCTCCTGGATAAAAATTAGAAGTGTCATATTGAAACTGTCAAAATCCAGGTGACCACAAGATGGCAGCAAAGAATCAGAAACAACTTGTGACTCTTTCCTATTATTTAGTAGTTTTATGGATTTCTGCAGCCCAGGTATGGTAGCCCTAATAAAAGCATCAATTTCCACAAATCCCTCAGAAATAAAAGAACATCCAAAATATGATGCTAGAAGGAAGATTTCGAATCATTGGCTTTCATAAATGTTTCAGGTCTATGCAACTATGCTTTAGGACCGCCTGCCTCATGGTGCTTGTCCTAATTTGGTGCAGGTCACTAGTTGCAGAACTCAGGCTAGCTACATCAACACTGCTGTACAATGTTGGCTTTATCAACATCAAAGAAAAGCAGAAAGAAGAAAGGAAATATGTCTCCTGCTCTGCAACAGCTGGGGAAGCATGAGGAAATATTTCAGATCTCTCCTCCCCTACCTCCCCCCCTTCTCTTTTTCCTTCTTTTCTACAGTTGGCTAAGGCACACTGTTCCCTTCCGGCCTTGTAACTGTTGGCAGCCATTTTAAAACTTGGCAGCCATTTTAGTGCTGGCGGCTAAGTGTGCTCCCACAATGTCGGCAGCAAACAACTGACACACGGACAGAGGAGTATGGTTTTGCTTAGCCCAGGGATAGATGGAAGATAAATTCTTAAGCACTGTGAATGAGAGACACATGATGGGCTTCCTTCAGAATTAATATATCACTTTTATTTTTCTTTCTAGTTTAAAAATGCTGCTACAGCTGATAGCCAGCTGAAGGAGACAGATAGAAAAAAAATAGGCAAAATGCATTTAGAAACCCTGCTGGATTCGGTCAGATTCGTGTGCCATAACTGCTTGCATTAATGCTAAGAAATAATCTAAAAGCGATATCAATAAAGAGCAGCAAATTAAAAGCACACATCAAAGAAATGTGCTGGTCAGTCAGTTATTTCTCTATGAGGCATTTCAAGGCAGGATGGCAAAGGCATTGTTCTTAATGGGAACAGTGAGAAAAAAAAAGTTTTGCACAGGATATGTGGAGAAGGACACAAGAAAGGAACTCTTTCAAATACCAAGGCTTTTCAGGTGATGAACAGTATTCAGAGTTAAACTCAGGAACATCCAGTCAGCAGCATATCACATTAAGGGTCAGTTTAATGTGGTCCTAGAGATTACTGAAACAGAGCTTTCCTGACTATGTTTGTGTTTTAGGAGAGAAATCAGTCACAACAGGGCCACCGTAGCCCTCTCAAGCCTGGTATTAGTCCATGTTCCAGTTATGGACTTGGAGAGCAGTCTCATTTTAATAAACTATCCATCTGACTTGGATGACTGTCACTCTTCCAATCAACATCTCCATAGCTAAATTGAATTTTTTGTATTCATCCCAAAAGTCTGGGCTTCACGCAACCCATTGTTGACTCTGCACAGCAAAGGACTAAAAAGGTTTTTTGGCTCATTAGGAAAGTACAAGTCAAATAGAATTGAGCTTCCTATGCATCCTGATGGTTCCCAATTTCAAATCCTCATAGAACAGGGATGTCAAACTCTCATAGTCACAGTGGCGTCATGTGACGTATCATGTCTTTTTTCCCCTTTGCTGAACTGGACATGGGCATGGTCAGCACGTGATGCATCCAGCCCGGAGGCCATGAGTTTAACAGCTGTGTCATAGAACATCTAGCAGCCTTGTATAAATAATAAAGTACAATACAAACTAGATCATCAAAAGTGATTAACACTGATGACGTTACCTTCTTTGGGCAAGAAACCTCTTCAAGAAAACAACCAAGTTTAGAGAGCATGAAGACCTCCTAATGAAGGCAGATTCCTTGAACGGCATTTTTGTCAAGAGCCTTCTATTGAAAATCAGCTTAATTAAAAAAACCTAAGTATATTTAACTAGAATATTTATCCAAATGAAGACTACAAATTAATTGACAGTTATTTAGATCAAATGTGAATGAAAGCAGCAGACTCCATCCAAGTCATTGCTGTGCTGATAAGAAACTACTGTTGAGACAGGCTTTATATCACTTCAAATAAAGAGTGGCCATGCAATCCTAAAAAGCACAACTAGGAAGAGATAAGACATCAAAATAATATGTTCAAACTACTGCAATGTTACATGAATTTACTATTTAATATAAATAAAATAAAATGTTTAGAAGATTGAAGAAATGTCCAGAACCAAAAGAAAAGTTTCCCTTTTGTCAGTACTTTGATGGCAATTAGATAGATTGCTGGAACCTAGGAACAAGTTTCCAAATTAGGGATGGCTCTGTATGCAATCCTCATAATTCTGTAAGAAAAGGGATCCACAAGCTATGTCTTTTAAAATTAAATATTAAATTCAGGTAGTAATTTAAAAATAGAATGGCGCAGACTTTTCAAAAATACCCCTGGGTATTTTTAAAGTAATACTGTGAATATTGAGGTAGTATTTCTGGGTAAAATAACTAGCTCAGGTTTAATATATACTATATAGAATAAAGACTGGGGGTTAAAATTAGCTGAAATGAAAGTAACAGATTCATCTATAGCAGGGGTGGGATTCAAAATTTTTAACAACTGGTTCTGTGGGCGTGGCTTAGGTGGTGGGCATGGCTTGGTGGGCATGTGACTGGGTGGACATGGCTTGGTGGTCATGTTATTGGCTGGGCATGGCCAACTCAGTATCACTCACATCGAGGCACGCATCTCCTTGCCTGGCCTCTCATGACTGTAGGGATGCTGCAACAGTCATAAGTGTGAAAAATGGTCATAAATCATTTTTTTCAGTGCCATTGTAACTTTGAATGGTCACTCCACACAAGCAAAGTACCAGCAAAGGAGGGGAAAAAACTCCAGAGATGTTCCTGAGACAGGAAGTCTAGTCCTGCCAAGAATGTAATAAGGGTTAACGGAGAGGCAGTTTCTGTAAGCAATATCAGAATGTTTCCTTCCTGCCTTCCTTACAGGATTAGGCCAGTAATTTCTTCTAACAACCGGTTCTCCAAACTGCTTAGAATGTTAACAACCAGTTCTAGCCAATAGGTGCAAACTGGTAGAATTCCACTCCTGATCTATAGTAGGAGAGAGTGAGTTTTTTTAAATATATATAAAAATGGTTATAAAATATATTGCTTTTTCTTCTTCCAACCATATGGGTTGGAAATGGATACCTCAGACCAGCTATATCAGTTGAGAAATATAGTTTGACAAAGAAGCTTAACAATATTATATTCCAATTCAGGGTTTCTCATCGAGAGAGAATTGAAAATCACTTGCCACTTCTTTGGTCAAAATCTCCATAAAATTTAATTTAGTCCCGAAATGCCCACAGGGACTGTATTAGGATCACTGTCTTGGAATGACCAGGCAAACTATTTTTTTTCAGGCACAAAATACACTATCAACATCATCATAACACCCAGAGTCCCAATAACCTTTGTGGGTTTCTATAATTCAAAGTCTTCCATCGGCACTACTCTTTGCCCCCAATCTGACATGAAAGAAGACAAATCCTTTTGCCTTTATTGGTTTGTCTGGCAATTGGGTAGGTGTTTTTGCATGTACTTGTGTGCATGCACATATATATGTATGTACATGCCATGACTTCCTCAAACTGGCTTAAGAGACTTTTCCTCAAAAGCTGTGATCTCCTAGCCTTATTTTTATTTAACAAAATAAACCCTTATCAGGAGGCAGCAGCTGAACAAACAAACAAGCTCATTGCCCCTGCAGAAGAAACACTTTGCTGAGCTCTTTATCTATCCCTCACAGGCCTGGTAAATCTCCTCTGCCCAAGCAATAGGCAGGGAAGGAGAAAGGGGCAATCTCACCCAATCCACAGACAATTGCCCTTTCTTTAATATCATTACAGAAAGATATAGAAAAGTGGTCATGGCTGCCTTTTTAGGCAAAGGTTGCTATCTAGGGACTCTTTGTTTAAACCTGAAAAGTACACACATACAATGTATTGTGCTTCATGTTTGATTTTCAGCAAGATGCACTTCCAAAAACTGAAGAAAAATAGTTAACTAAGGGTACTAAAAGAGACTAAAGTCAATGCCTAAGAATCAGCCTAGAAACTGTCTTCAAGCTATTGTAAAACTACATCCTTGAATTTCAGGCTTGGTTTGATTCATGACTATTGGCTAATCAATATCCCTTTGTAGTAAAATAGAGAAAAGAAAAAGGAAGGAAGGAAGGAAAGGAAAGGAAAGGAAGGAAGGAAGGAAGGAAGGAAGGAAGGAAGGAAGGAAGGAAGGAAGGAAGGAAGGAAGGAAGGGGAAAACAACTCTAAAGTAGAAGGCAAGGCTGAAGTCAAATATTTCATTTTCCAAAGCTACTGCTGAAACAGAAGGCTCAGCAACTATGTCTAATAGTCAGGGGTTGTTTTTTTTAGGGGACTGAACTTCCTCTGCCCATGTTATTGCTTTTTGATTCACATCTGGCACTGAATGCACAACAGTCAAATGGTGAAATTATTTCAAAGTGTACGACTTTGTACACTTTGTCCAACTTATATTGGATAAAGAAGGGAAGGAATTGATGTAAATGGGGCAGATGACATGACCCTGATCTGGCAGTAACTTAAATGGGAGAAAGAATCTTTAGACTACAACCAGGAAATTCTCTTGAAGAGGAGTGAGAAGAACAAGCATAAGATTGTTTTCTTCTTCTGCAAGATGTTCTTTTTAGCATGAGGTCCTGACATTCTTCTATATGACATTGTTTCAGGTGTTATATTCCCCTTTAAACCTTCTCCAGACTAAATATTTCTTTAGTCCCAATGATTATTCTGATAACTTGCACTTTTGTTTTCTTGTCCCATTTTGCTTCAATGTATCCTAAAACGGAACCAAGAACTAAAGGCTAGGTCACACTGGCCGACAGATGCAAAACATATGCAAAAAGGACACAGCGGACAAGCAAAATTTTGGGGGTGGCTCCATCCCTTGTTATCCACTCTCAAAAGTGCCCCAAATTTGCAAAAACAGAACGGAAAACAACAGAAAGGAACGGACGGGGGTAGCACGTAGTGAGGATGATAAGTGGATGTTCGTAGGAAGCCTAGCGGATGAAAGCGGATGGAAGCGGATGACACATCCGAAGGGCTTCCGGGGGAGAATAGCGAAGTGGATGCGTAGCGGAAGGAGCAGATGCATAGCGGATGACGCGGATGCATCACGGATGCCTATAGGATGCATAACGGAAGCGTAGCGGATGCGTAGCTGATGCAAAGCGGTCATTGCGCATGCGGGGAGGATGAATTGTGTCAGCTCCGTGGATATAAAAGGATGCAGCTTGCAAGCAGTCAGCATTCAGAGGAAAGACTTGCTGCCAGAGGCATCTTGAAAGAACACCATGGTTCGATAGTCAGGGAAGAAGAGAAAGCCTGTGCCTACTCCTGCCAGCCCTGGCAAGAAGGACAGAACCACCATCCCACCCCCTGGCGCTGACTCTGAAGCTATTGGTGCTTCTGCTGCTGCTGCTGGTGCTCCTGGTATTGCTGCTGCTGGTGCTTCTCCTGCTGGTGCTGCTGGTGCTTCTCCTGCTGGTGCTTCTCCTGCTGGTGCTGCTGGTGCTTCTCCTGCTGCTGCTGCTGCTGCTGCTGTGATGGACCAGCCCCAAGGCCCTCAAAGCCCTGCTGCTGAAGGCCCTGAAGCCCCTGCCAGAGGGAGGAAGAGGCAAGGCAAGGAGAAGGGAGAAAGGAAACAGTACTCCATTTCCGAGGACCATGAGGAGGAGGTGCTGGAATGGCTGAGGGAGAATAAGTACCTGTGGAGAAAGGGCCACAGGCTCTATCGCGACACCAAGAGGAAGCAGGCAGCATGGAGAGACAAGGCAGAGAGCCTGGGCTACACTTCAGACGTACTCCTGGGAGGGTGGAAGCACATGCACACCTGGTATGGCAAGCTGCACCTGAAGAAATCTGGCCAGGCCGCTGTCAAGCTCACTGACCGGGAGATGTACGTCATGGCCAAGTGCAGCTTCCTGGAGGGCGAGATCCGCCACTGAGGAGCAGCCCCTCTGTCAACCCTCTCAGACAGCCCACAGAGAGCCACTCCTCTTCCAGCCAGGAGACAGCTACCGTGTCCAGGCAGGTGTCTTTGGAGGGCCCCACGACAGAGACCCCCCGACAGCTGCACTCCCCATGCCAGAGGACGTGGAGGATCCCCTGTCTCAAATGGAGGAAGAAGCAGCAGCAGCCAGAGACCAACCCACCCCCACCCCCAGCTGCACCTCCACAGAAAGCAGGCAGAGAGGCAGACTGGAGGGCCAGAGCCACACTGTCCTGCTGGACATCAGGGACACAATCAAGACCAGCACAGATCTTCTCTCTCAGCTGGTCCACAGCGATATGCCATCCTCTAACCGCAAGCCCTTCATCACGTACGTGAGCCAGACCCTCATGGACCTGCCCGAGGCCCAGTACCAGGTGATGAAGGAGAAAATTACAGCACTGCTGCACCATTCTCCAGGCCCAGTTGAACCTGCTCCGACCCACTCCAGGTCTGCTCCTCCACCCTAGGCGATGTCACAGCCCTTCCACAGCTTTCAACAGCCCCTCACCTACCAAGGCTACGAGTACCAGGACTTCCCACACCAGAGGCATCCCTTCCCAGTCCAGGCCCAGGTACATCGCACGCTACAGACGCCTCAGCTGACCCAGCTGCAGACCAGACAGCCCCACTACACTCCTCCTTCCTCCACCCCACAGCCAAGCCCCTCAACAGAAAATCTGTCTTCAGTACTGTGCCTGACATCCCAGGTCTTTGAGGAAGGGCCTCTCAACCTCACGGGACTGAGTCAGCTCTCTGAGAGCTTCCTGAACACACCATCCCCTGTTGTACTCTCGGGGCCAGGCACCCCAATGGCGCCTCAGATCAGCACTCCAGCAACAGCCACCTCCACAGTCCCTGGCCGCTCGACAGCTGAGGCCATGGACATGCCTCAGAGTGACTGAGAATAATGCCAGAGACTGAGTTGTTACCTGTTCAACTTATCTTTGCTAAAAGACACTTTACTTGGTTCTTTTTGCTTTTTTAATAAAGTCATACAGTTTACTTAAGACAGTTGTTAATAAAGGTTATCTTTGCTTCACTCACTTGGTTCATTTTATTTACTTAATAAAGTGTTGGTGAAAACTTTGAAAAAAGGGTTAAGCCTTTGCATGCTTGTGGGATAGGTAAGGATAGCTGTGGGATAGGTAAGGATAGTTGTGGGTGTCAGTCTTCAAGATCTTCTGCTATTGCTTTGCATCTTTTTGACTGCCATAAGTAACAGGGGGGTGGAAAAGGGAGGTAGGAATAGCTGGGGAAGTGAGCTGGAGGAGTTACATTCATCTGATGTATAAATGGAAGGGGGGAGCATAAAATAGAGTTAGGTTTCTATTTCTCGCTTAGCTTTCTCCTTTCTCTGCGCAACTGCAACCCGTTATCAAACTATGCCAAGGTCAACGGACAGAGGCCTCATCATCACCTGAAGATGCCACATGATCATATCCACAACTTCTAATTGGAAGTGTCAGTTGAACTATTGGGGGTGGGAACATTTCCATCATTTTCTATATGTGAATTGCGCACCTAAATTCTCAGATTCAGAATTCTTTGGTTGCTACCACTTCACTTTCAGTAAAAGATATCTTTTCTCTAAACTAAAGAGTCTAAATATTTCTTTCCTGGATTTTGAATGGAGCTCCGCCTGACATTATTCTGAATCTCATTCCACCGGCCCACCCGGAGAGAATACCCAATTTTCTTCTGAGGGGGCCTGGACATCATGTCATCTTCAAATAGTGACCAGGAGGATCTGGGAGCCATTGGAGGCCAAAATTCTTTGCTGGTGCAGGAAGCCCAATCGCTAGCAGAGCTCAGTCTGGAAGAGAATCCAGCTGTGAAGCCCAGATGGTCGGTGGGAGTTGGTTGGAAAGATCCTGAGAAGGACCCCCCCCCCTGGGGTCACAACTACCAGTCGGCGTGGAAAAGAGGAGCTTTGGCAAGAGAAGGAAAAGAGGGAACTCTTGCTGGATCAAGCCAGGAGACTCCTTAATGAAGCCTTTGAACAACCTCAAGCTCCACAAAGGTATGAAGGGGGAGGGGAGGCAGCCCCAGCCAGAAGAAGCAGAGCAACTCCCTCTCCCATAAATCAACCCGATCCAGCAGCAGCCCCGGGGCCTTCGGCGGGAGGTGTGACTCCTAGAAGGCGTGGAGCTCCTAGGCTGCCTCCGTTAGAAGTAAAATACGGAGGGGATCCCAAAGCCTTGGGATTTTTCTTAGCTCAAGTATGGAGCCATATGGAGGAGTATGGGGAGGATTTTCCCTCAGAAGCAGCCAAAGTGAGGTGTGTTACCAGGGCTCTGGAGGGAATAGCGGCAGAGTGGATGGTGACTTTGCATAATGATCATAATCCTCAGTTGCTGAATTATAACCTATTTATGGCTGCACTGCGGGCTAGGTTTGAGGACCCACTGGCGGAGCACAAGGCCCGAATTAGGATGAAAACCATAAGACGGGCGGAGGTCTGTGGCTGATTACACTCAAGAATTTAGGCAGTTAGCAGGCCATTTCCGAGGCTGGCCCCAAGAAGCTCTGATAGAACTGTTTAAAGATGGTTTAAATGAAGATGTGTACCAGAGATGCACTGCTAGAAGAGACCCCAATAACTTGCAGATGTGGTACCTGTTGGCAGAAGAAGTGGAAATTGATTTAATCCGAAGTAAACGGCGGGGAGGTTATGGGTGGAGCGAGTTTTCCCCCTTGCTCCCTCAAGAGGCTCCTAAACCTCAGAGGGGAGGAGTGGCGGCAAGACCCAACCCCTCAGCCTGCTTTTGATGCGGGAAAGAAGGTCACCGGGCTGTGAACTGCAGAGTCAAGTTGGAGCCAAAGGGGGCGCCCAAGGAAGGAAAGAAACCTGAAAAATCCCCAGCGAAGCCTAGCAAAACAGCACTAAAGACGAGAGAGACAGCAGAGGTCGCCCGTCCCGCAGCAGAAGAATCAGAAGCCCCAGTGACCCCTGAGGAGGAGGTTTCTGACTCGGAAGATGACTTCCTGGTAAGTCCAAGTGTGGGCCCTATGACCATTCCGGTGAAGTTGAGAGTACCCAATTCAGGGGTCGAAGGGGAAATGCTAGCCCTGTTAGATTCTGGGTGCACCAGGTGTATAATAAACACGGAAGTAGTGAAGAAAATGGGCCTAAAGTTAAAACCTTTGAAGATGCCCATTTCCTTTTGCCAATTAGATGGATCAGTGGCTGGAGGTTGCCCTGCACGTTATATCACGGAACCTATAGAAATGATCATGGGAGAGCATGATGAGACTCTGCGGTTTATTGTGGTCCCTGGAATGGAGCAACCATTAATACTGGGATTTCCCTGGCTCTGGAAATGGAACCCCCAGGTTAACTGGAGAAAGGGGTTGTTGCGCATACGCACAAAGCAGCGACCGGGAGGAGGGACCAGATCGCAGCCGAAGCCTGGGCCCTAATTGAAATAGCTTCCACAAGTACTGAGTCCATAAAAGATGAGGAGAAAATTCCTAAAGAGTATTGGGATTTAAAAGAAGTGTTCAGTGAGAGGGCCTCGGATGAGCTTCCGCCTCACCGACCAACAGACTGTGCTATTGAGATTTTGCCCGGGGTGAAACTCCCGAAACCAAAATTGTACTCAATGACCCCACGGGAATTGAAAGAGCTAAGATTGTTTATTGATAAAAATTTGGAACGTGGTTTTATTCAACCCGCTAGACCCCGGGTAGCGGCCCCAGTGTTGTTCTGTGAAAAGAAAGATGGTTCCAAACGCTTGGTGGTGGATTACAGAAATTTGAACGCTATTTCTGTGGAAAACGTGTACCCCCTTCCTTTGATGAAGGACATGTTGGCCCATTTAGCGAAGGGAAAGATTTTCACCAAGTTGGATTTGAGAGAAGCTTACTACCGGATTCGAATTAAGGAAGGGGATGAGTGGAAGACCGCTTTTAACTGCCCGATGGGATGTTTCCAATTCAACGGTCTTCCTTTTGGTTTACAAGGAGCCCCAGCTGTATTCATGCAAATGATCAATCAAGTGTTACATGAACATTTATACAGGGGTTTTTTGGTTTATCTTGATGATATCCTTATCTACACAGAGACCCTGGATGAACATGTGAAGTTAGTGCGGTTGGTTTTACAGAAACTGTGTGCCGCTAAGTTGTATGCTAAATTGTCAAAGTGTGAATTCCACCAAGACAAAATTGACTATTTGGGATATCGCATTTCATCTGAAGGCATAGAGATGGATCCAGAGAAGGTGCGTGCCGTTCTGGAGTGGGCTCCACCACGCACTAGAAGACAACTTCAAAGCTTTTTGGGATTTGCAAATTTTTATCGGCAATTCATCCCGACGTTTGCTAAGATAGCAATGCCCATCACCAATCTCTTAAAAACAAAAGGGGAGGTGAAGCCGAGGCCAGGAAAGCCGCTGGAGTGGTCCATGGAGTGCCAAGCCGCTTTTGAAAAGCTAAAACGACTATTTGCTGCAGAACCAGTGCTGAAACACCCGGATATGGACACTCCTTTTGTGATTCAAGCTGATGCAAGTGATGTAGCTATTGGAGCGGTATTACTGCAAATCAACGAGAAAGGGACCTTACAGCCTTGTGCGTATACCTCCCGTAAACTGTCTGAAACAGAGAGAAGATGGGCCGTCTGGGAGAAAGAAGCTTTTGCAGTTCATTGGGCCTTGTTGACCTGGAGACATTTCCTGGAAGGAGCAAAACACCCGTTTGAGGTATGGACTGATCATAAGAATCTGGAAGCCTTAAAAACACCCCGGAAGCTGTCCCCTAAACAAGTTCGGTGGGCTCAGTATTTCAAGCGATTCAATTTCTCATTGAAGTACATTCCGGGCAGGAAGAATTTCATGGCGGATGCTCTCTCTAGACTACCTCAATATAATAGTATGCGTCAGGAGGTGATAAGCCCAATTGTCTCAGCCAAACACCTAGCTGCCCCAGTGGTTACCAGAGCCCAAAGGAAGAACCAAGAAGTGGTTTTAGCGAATGACCTTACCGAACAATTAAAAGAAGCTTTAAAACTGGACGAATGGTTCCTGGCTCATTCAAGTGACAATACAATTAGAGATGGTTTGGCTTGGGTGGGGGCCAAGTTGTATGTGCCACAAGTATTGAGGAGCCAAATACTACAACAGGCTCATGATTCTAAAGCAGCTGGCCATTTCGGATTTGTGAAGACCTTACATCTAGTCAAGCGGCAATTCTGGTGGCCTACTTTAAAAAAGGACATTGAAATTTACGTAGCTAGCTGTCCGATTTGTGCTTCGGCAAAGAGACCTCTCCTGGTAAGCCAGTAGGATTGTTACAAAATGTAGCTAGACCAACGACTCCTTGGAAGGAAATCTCTATGGACTTTATAGTAGAACTACCCGAAAGTGGTGGAAACACGGTCATCTGGGTAGTGACTGATTTGTTTTCCAAACAAGTACATTGCATACCTTGTTCCAAGATTCCATCTGCTAAGACGCTGGCTAAACTATTTATATCACATATCTACAGGTTACATGGCGTCCCGGAACGCATAATCTCTGACAGAGGGGTCCAGTTTACTTCAAATTTTTGGAAAGAGTTCCTGAAGTTAATAGGCTCCTCCCAGGGGCTAAGCTCTGCCCACCACCCCCAAACCAATGGGGCTTGTGAGAGGACTAACTCAGTGTTAGAACAATATCTCAGATGTTACATAAACTATCAACAAGATAACTGGTCCGAATTACTACCATTTGCTGAAGTGGCATACAACAACTCTGTACACAGCAGTACTGGATTTACTCCATTTAAAGTGGCTTCGGGACAAGATTTCGTTCCCATACCTGAACTTCCTCGTGAAAAGCCAAATATCCATTCGTTGGATGAATGGATAACTCAACTCCAACTTATCTGGCCAGTAACACGCAAAGCATTAGATGAGGCCCATCAAGCTCATAAGAAATTTGCTGACAAGAAAAGATCCCCACAGAAGGAATATAAAGTGGGCGACAAGGTTTTCCTGTCCACCAGATACCTGCAGACCACTCAAAAGTCAAAGAAGCTTGGTCCTAAATACGTTGGTCCATTCACAATTGAACGGATTATAAATCCTGTAACGGTACAGCTGAACTTACCAAAAACTCTTCGACGAATTCATCCGGTTTTCCATGTTAGTTTGCTAAAACCTGAGCGTACTTCTGACCTAAGGCCCATTCAGACTGACTCTCCCATACCAATATTAATTGAAGGCGAAGAACATTTTGAAGTTAAAGAAATTCTGGATTCTCGCAAATGGAGGGGTCGACTCCAGTATCTTGTAGCCTGGAAACATTTCCCTTCTTCACAAGCCGAATGGGTTAATGAGACCGACGTTAAAGCCCCTAAGTTGATCAAAGCATTTCGTTCCAAGTATCCTGATAAGCCTTAGGAGTGTATTGTTTTGAAATTGTTTAATGATTAATAATTGTCTTTATATTCTCTCCTCTCTCTCTCTTCTAGGACTTCTAGGACTGATGATTTCCCTTTTTCTAGGAGGGCCGAATGTCAGTCTTCAAGATCTTCTGCTATTGCTTTGCATCTTTTTGACTGCCATAAGTAACAGGGGGGTGGAAAAGGGAGGTAGGAATAGCTGGGGAAGTGAGCTGGAGGAGTTACATTCATCTGATGTATAAATGGAAGGGGGGAGCATAAAATAGAGTTAGATTTCTATTTCTCGCTTAGCTTTCTTCTTTCTCTGCGCAACTGCAATCCGTTATCAAACTATGCCAAAGTCAACGGACAGAGGCCTCATCATCACCTGAAGATGCCACATGATCATATCCACAACTTCTAATTGGAAGTGTCAGTTGAACTATTGGGGGTGGGAACATTTCCATCATTTTCTATATGTGAATTGCGCACTTAAATTCTCAGATTCAGAATTCTTTGGTTGCTACCACTTCACTTTCAGTAAAAGATATCTTTTCTCTAAACTAAAGAGTCTAAGTATTTCTTTCCTGGATTTTGAATGGAGCTCCGCCTGACAGTGGGATGGGTAAGGATAGTTGTGGGATGGGTAAGAATAGTTGTGGAATAGATAAACCTCCAGTGCAAGCATAGTGGGACTGTGGTCCACCCTCCCAGCTGCCACACATATGGCCCTTTATTATCAATAACAATTTATTCATTGATCAACACATTTCAAAATAAACAAAACTCTTTATTAATGCCCTGTTCATTGTAAGGCCACTCAACATACATGGCACAATCTCATCAGTGTGATGAGACAGGCTCAAGGAAGCATCCATTAATCATCTATCATCCTGTCTTGCCACTCCACTGCTCCAGCTGGGGAGTTGCACCAATGTCTCAGGAGGTTGCGCTGCTTCTTCTCTTCACGTGAAGCTCTGTTGGGGCCTTGTACATCCACAGTGTCTATCAGGTTTCATCCTTGCCTCCATTCACCAGGCTCCATGTGCTCATTCCCTTGTTGACGGTCCACAAGCCTGTTCTGCAACACTGGGTAGCGGGTGCGCATGAGACTGTGCAGGATGCAGCAAGCTTCCACGATGCTCCTCACAGTCCCTGGGTGATGCTGCATGGCGGTGAGAAGTACCTGGAACCTGTTGGCCAGGATGCCAAAGGCGTTCTCCACCACCCGTCTTGCCCTGGATAGCCTGTAGTTGAAGATCCTCCCTTCACAGGTGAGGTATCTGGAACTGTAGGGCTTCATAAGGTAGGTTCTGAGGGAGAAGGCGTCATCACCCACGATGAAGTAGGGCACATCTTGTGTGTCATTGGGTAGGGGGTCTGGATCTGGAAAACCCATGTTGAGGTTGCGTTCCAGCCCCTCCTTGAGATCACTGGCATTGTATACCTGGCTATCTGAAGCTGACCCGTTGCCTGAAGCATCGATGTACATGAACTTGTAGTCAGCATCAACCATGGCAAAGAGGATGATACTGAAGAAGCCCTTGTAGTTGTGATAAGAGGACCCTGAGTTGGGTGGAGCTTTGCAGGCTCCAACGGTGTGGGGGAAGTTCCACCTCTGATACCACTGTTCTGCAACTTTCCTCCAGCCTTCTTCAGTGGTGGGGCACTGGAGGAGCTCCTCCACGTATTCTTCGATGATGGCCTGCACCACTTCTCTGACCACAATGCTGATGGTGTTGTGTGGCACCCTCCAGGCATACTGCATGTTTCTGTATATGGTTCCAGAAGCCAGGTGGCGCAGAGTCAGTGCCACCTTCAGTCCAGGGTCCAGGCTGGGACGGAAGTTGGTGCATGACTTGGTCAACCAGGGTCTCAGACACTCCACAATTTCGTCAAACATGGCTGGTGGCATCCTCATGAAGTGCTGGAATGCACGAGTGTCTTCATTCCTCAGCTCTACCATCAACTTGTCATAGAATCCAAACTCCACTCTTCTCCCGATCCATCATCGGACCCACACAGCTCTTGGACGTCTCCTTCTTCTCCTTGCATAAAAAAGGTGAAACAGTCTGAAGAGGGCTTGGTTCTGGTGTTGAATGATGGCAGCTACCATAAGGAGTTTGTGATGATCCATGGTGGAGATCAATGGATGATGTGGAAGAGCAAGAGCAAGGGTGAAGAGGTCTGTACACCACGGCTGCTGGACTGATAGTGAGATCCAGGTGATTTTCTCCCCCTTTTTATAGGAAATATTGGTTTTCCACGAGGTGTCCTTCTACATACTCTTGGCATACTCCAGACATCCTAAATATCCAAGATACATCCCATATACAAACGTTTTGTCTGTTTTAATGCTTTATATACGAGATGCATCCGCTTGCATCCTTTCTATTTCTGTGCTACTAACGTTGTGTGGACGTTCCGTGTACCTTTCGCTTCCTCCCTCTTTCCGCTTTCAGCTGCAGTGGATGTGAGTTGCAGGGATGCCCAGAGGATGCCCAGAGGATACAGCGGACGTGTAACGGATGACAACAGACATAGAACGTTTGTTGCCCGTACGTGTCGCAGATGTAGGTCATACGCGGCGGAAAGTTCATCCGCTCAAAAAGTTTTGTGCAGCTCAAAACTTTTTGAGCGGATGAAATAGCAGTAGACGGATGTTTGATGGATAGAGCGTACGAATCACGTACGCAGTGAGTACACAACGGATGCATCATGTTTTCCAACGGATGGCAAGCTTTTTTGTCCTTTTTACACCCTCTTTGCATCCATTGGTGCAGTGGGACATGGGCTTAAACAATACTTGAGTTGGGATTTCACTAACACAGAATAAAATGAAATAATTATTTCTCATAATTAGGAAACTATACTTTTCAGGATGCAGTTTGAAACCTAAAATTACATTTATTGTTTTTTTGAAGCTTCTTCATATAACTGACTTGTACTTGGATTTCACTGAATAAATATTTGAAGAACTTTTTTGATGTGTAACATTATCAAACAAGATATCCTCCATCTTAACTTTTGATTTCTTTTTCCTCAGTGAAGAGCTTTAATTTTTCTGTTAAATTTAATTCAACCAGTTTTATCAAGACAGTTTAAAATTTTGTTTTCTAGGAAACTAATTGTTCTATCTAACTTTACGTAATTTACACATTTGATAACCATTCCTACCTTGTCTTGATACAAGTCATTAATAAAAATCTTGAGTACAGAACTCAGAGCTGAAACTTGTGGTGTCCCACTTAGTACTGCATTCTAATTTGATGATGAATCACTGATGAGATTCTCTGATTATAATTTTAAAGCCAGATATGAATACATTTAATTTTCATGCCATCCATCATACACATGATCATTAACCAACATATGATGGCACATTATGTAAATGTTTTACTGAAGTAAAGCTATAACATTCCCATAATTAATTTAAAAAGTTACTGAATCAAAAATGAGATTAAGTCTTTTCTTCTTTTGACATATCTTTGTTCACCTTGGCTAATAATATTGTTTTCAAAGTGAATACAAATGAATCTTTTTATTATTTACTTTAGTGCCTTTCCATACATTGATGTTAGACTCACTGCTCTATAGTTTCCTCAATCTCCTCTTCTCCTGTTTTTGAGGACAGAAAATATTTGCCTTCTTCTAGACATTTGATTGTTTTTGCAATCAAATATTTGCAATCAAATATAATATTTGGTTGTTTTGGTTTACTGTTAACCTAACGTTTTTTGTTCTATACTACCCAGAGTCATATTGTTTTCGTTGGGTGGTCTTATAAATCCAGTAAACTAAACTAAATTAAACTAAACTAAACTAAAGTGGCAGGCATCTTATCCTTGGTGGGGATTTTCCAGTGGCTAATGTATAATTTAGCCAAGCCATTAACAAATTCTTTCACCACTTGGGATGTGATTCATCTGGTCCTGGATATTTCATTTTTTTCAAGGAAAATGAGAAATGTACTGATTATTGCCGAGAAACAGGCTGACAACATAGCATCCACCAAGTAAACAGAAACATTGTCAATCTGTCTTCAATCTTGCCCCTTCAACCTATTGTTTAAAAGAGATCTTACTACAACTTATCAGAGAACCGTAAGCTATAATAGGAATCAAATGTTGCTCTTTACCAATTTAGAATTCTGCCATCTTCACTGAGAATCAATCTGATCTGCTACTTTATTTCTCTTCTATTTCTTTTCAACACATCTGAAGAAGAGCTCTTAGAAAAAGATGTTAGCATATTCTGGCATATTCAGCTCATTTTATTTTTTTCCTTTTCCTTTCTTAATACTTTGTGATCAGCTTCCTTTTTAATTATTGTTTAAAATGTTCATTATCAGTCTCACCTTACATATTAAATGTCTAGTTCAGAATGGTACCCAAGCAAAGACAAACATTGACACATGATATTCCCCCCTCCCAAATTTCTCTCTGGCAATCTGTTTGGCAAGAAACATGTACTAAAACTCAGGGCCCTGTTCAAGGAGACAATAAATAATTAACTTAGTTAAATTGTACCAATTTTATTTTGAATTCTATTTGTATGTATCAAGCTCTTTGTGGCTGGCAAACTGAAGACGCAAAGACCATTTGGATTTCTGGAATGATCTTTATTGCTAGTAGGGCAATATAACAGAATCTTGAAAGCCTTCCAAAACATCTTTCAAAATCAATTTTTTCTAGAGTAATTAAAAAATGATTACTATGAACCTCTTTTCAGGCTTTTACTCTCTCATCTCATGGGGTAAAGAATCTTTTCTGCAACAATTCTGCTTTCTTTTCCCATTTTCCCAGGAAATATGAGACATTCTATCAGTTTATGATTGCTTCTATACAGAGGTGGCATTCAGCAGGTCTGACCAGTTCTGGAGAACCAGTAGTGGAAATTTTGAGAAGTTTGGAGAACTGGCAAATACCACCTCTGGCTGGAGATTTTACAGTATCCTTCCCCTGCCATGGCCACCAGGCCACACCCACAGAACCAATAGTAAAAAATTTGAATCCCACCACTGCTTCTATACCTTGCTTTCTCAAATATTTCCTGTTCCCCAACAAACTACCTTTTTATTCTTTCATTCTCTTGGATGGTTTTCTCAAGAAATTTCTTATTAAAACATTTCTATGTGTAAGACCACATAGTTTGAGCTCACCATGATTTCAGGATTTACACAATATTTATTAAGTTCTATATTTCTGAGATCACCATCACCATTATTGTTCCACATGAACATACTTCTAATAGTCTAGTCCTATTGGTCAAGAAATACTAGAAGCTCATTGGTTCCTGTCTCGACGCTGAATTGGCCGATAATAGCTCACCTATGATTGGCCAACTCAGCGGCGGGAAAAACAAGTAGCCGTCATTGGCCACTAGCCACGAGCAGCGTCTCTATAAAAAGAGCTGCCGCGGCTCCTGGTTCAGATGGACTTTCTGCAGTAAATAAAAGAGCTGAAGTTACGCTGGTCTCCAGCCTCATTCTTCGCGAACACAACAATTATCATCATCTCTATTTCTCTACACCTAGAAGTACTAGAAATTCCCTAGCTGGATAAAGTAGAGGATGTCAAGAAATTCATCTTGACTGACAACAATCTTTCATAATTTTCTTTCATTAGAGGACCCTTGGAAAATATGTTTTGCAAAGTAATTTTTAAATATTCCCTACCTGATTTGTAGCACTAAGCTGATCCAAATACATTTTTACAGCTCCTTGTGAATGAAACACATCCTGTTTAACAGTGTATCATGTAGATCAGCATTTTTCAAACTGGGGTGCCATGAGTGTCTAAAGAAGCAAGAGAACATTGCCAATTATCTATCATTAGACCTTTGCTTCTTAAACAGGAGATTTCTTCTGTTACAACCTTATCCTTGCTCTTGTCAGATAGCTAATTTTATGAAGCAATGGTCCAGTCAGCCCATTTGTTGCAGTTCCTGCAACACTGAGCTTACCACAACATTTTCTATTCTGGCAGGGCATAGCTGCATCCTATCTATCCTTCAGGTTACATATTCTGCCTCCTGTTCTGCAATCTGTTTTTCTTCCCCTAAAAACTAAGAGATTGAGTCTTCTGGGAAGACCTCAAGGGCGTTCCTGACTTTCACAAATGCAGATTATCTTCTCCCTTGCATACAAGGTTTGCCCCTTTGTTTGACTGTCCTTATGGAGAATGTTGTCCTCCATCAGATCCTGCTGTAACACTTCCTTCTTGAAGCTGATATCACTGAAGTGTTTAAGATCTTGTGTTTGGTTTCTACTCTCTTCAAGTTGTGCTATGAACTTGCACTTGCTTCAAATACTGTACATTCGAGACAGTTCTCTGACAAGCATACCACATTGCCACAAGCACCATAAAATTGCAGAATTCTATCCATTTGTCTCCACTTTACTTCATAATACCTCTGGAAGATTCTTGTATAGGAAACTAAGTTGTGAATTAAAAATGTCTTGATACAAGAATTTCTCTCTTTTAAATTTTTTTAAAAATAATTTGTATTCTGTGTATATCCTTTGCACTTCTCGTATGTAACATAGGAATAATACAACAGTATTCTATTTTTAAGACAGATGCAGTTTCAAGAAGAATGAAAAATTATTGATACTAGCCTTCAGCTGCTTTATTCTTTACTTTTCTTTTAGTTATAATATTGTATCTGTTTTAAAATGTTCTCCCTATGAAATTGTGATTTTTCTCACAACGGAAAATTTACAGTGGCTATATATTTTTATTCTCTGAGCTGAATGGAATTTGATTTATTTGTTTTAATGATTTGTATTAATTTTTGCTCAAATTATCTCCTGGACAGTTCACAACATGAAATAATCTCGCTGCTCTTGTTCCTCTGGCTGGTGACCATGAGTTTTCCTTCATTTCTGTTGTCTCAAGATAAGTAATAAGTGCACCTCCACATGGATAATTCCTAAATACTAGCAATCAAATGACACTGTATAGCCATTCTGTGTTTTCCTGTAAAGCAGATTTTTTTATGGAAAGGAAAAAGTCAGATATGGTGGGAAAACACTGTACAGTTACAAATGAAACACAATATTGTCTGGACACTGTTAAAATTTCAATTAGGCAGGATGGTTGCACAATAAAAGTCTTGCCCAGAAGCACACTTAGTGCAAATGTAATCTGGTTGCAGCTGCTCTCTTTCTCTGGCTAATGGATTAGGCCAAGTTTACCCATTGTTGCAGTAAAGATGCAAATTCCAGAGGCTTTTGGAGATCCTTTGGCCTGAAGATCCTTCTCACTGATATTTCTGAGGACTTTTTGGGGGTGGAGGGGAAGAAGGTTGAGATTCAGAAAGAATTGGGATTGATTGGGACAACACAGACTCAAAAACATTCTTTCCAAAAAGGTTACCATTTTTTGTCATTTCCACTAACAAAATATATGATAAGTACATACCCACACAGTTCATTTATACAGAGAACTTCCTGATAAGCATGTAGTATTTACATGCTACATGTATGCACACAGCCAACCTCCCCTATGAAAAGTTGCAAAGGATAAGTTCATATGTCACTGAAAGGGGTGATGCTGAACTTTATGTTCTTAGCTTAGCTTAGATAATAGAATAGAGCCTTCTGTTCAAGTAGGGGAATCTACACCATATCAGGTAAGTGACTATCTAGACCAGGGGTGTCAAACTCAATTACATTGAGGGATGCATCAGGGTTGTGTTTGATCTCGGAGTGCTGGTGTGTGTGGCTGGGTTGGGCAAAGCCGTGGTGGGCATTTGATACGGGCTCAAGATGCATTTTTTCCCCTTTACTATAACCATTCCTATCTCTTCTACCAGATATTACTAGCAAACATTTATTACTTATTCTGAATTCTCCACTAAACTTTTTATTTCTAAATGTATACCCCATTTGTTTAATAGTAAATTGCTTTTCCAGGAAGAAAAGCTACTTATACTATTGTATTTTTATTATTAAACTAATAATAAAAATACAACAGCATAAATAACATGACAATACAAGCTCTAACAACAGAGATAAAATTTCAGGATAGTAAATAGAAATGGCTGTCAATTATAGTTGATTGTAGATTAAAATCTGGCATTAAACTATAGTATTAACAATCGGATGTTGCTTGTTTTCTATCCAGATCAGGCACTTACTTGAAGCCACATAATTGTAATCCAGTCCAATCCAGTCCTCCTACAGCACTCTGCCAGAGGCTGTGAAGACCAAAAACGGGCCGTGCGTGGACTTCATGTGGCTTGCATGCAGCCTGTTTTCAGGCGGCACAGTGCTGCTCGAGGCTGTGGAGGCCATAACCAGACCATGGAGAGGCTGCACACGCCACCCTCCACGGTCCGTTTTTGGCTGGGAGAGGTACTGTGGGTCAATCCGTTGATATTTCCAGGCTGGCCCCACGGGCCAGATTTAAGCACCCTGTGGGCCAGATCCGGTCCATGGGCCTTGAGTTTGACACCCCTGGTCTACACTCTTCTCAAATACATCCAACGATGGAGTGCCATGATTTCTGAAGGCAAGCTATTCCACTGGTTAATTGTCCTCACTGTTAGGAAGTTTCTCCAGAGTTGCTTCTCTCTCTGATTAGTTTCCAATTGTTTCTTGTCTTGCCCTTTGGTGCTTTGGAGAATAATTTGACACCCTCTTCTTTGTGGCAGCCCCTCAAATACTGGAATACTGCTATGATACCCCTAATTCTTCTTTTCTTTAGACTAGCCAGACCCAAATCCTGCAGCGGTTCTTCATATGTTTTAATCTCCAGGCCTTTGATCATCTTAGTTGCTCTTCTCTGAACTTTTTCAAAGTCTCAACATCTTTTTTGTAATATGGTGGCAAAAACTGGATATAGTATTCCAGGTGTGGCCTTACTAAAGCCCATGTCACACTGAACCAACGGATGCAAAGAGGATGTAAAACGGACAAAAAACCTTGCCATCCGTTGGTTAACGCGATGTATCCGTTCTGTACTCACTGCCTCAGTTTTGCTTCCTCTCTATCCGTCCAGCATTCGTTTATGGACGTTTCATCCGCTCCAAAAGTTTTGGGCTGCCTAAAACTTTTGCGCGGAAAATGTATCCAGTTCGTCCGTTCTGCATCCACTATGCATCCGTTACGCATCCGCTACGCATCTGCTATATCCGCTAGGCGTCTGTTACGCATCCGCGGAACTCCATCCGCTCCAGCGGTAAACGGACGCAGGGAGGAAGCGGAACGGACGCCGAACGGATGCAGAACGGATGCCTAGCAGATGCAGCACAGAAACAAAGCGTTTAAAACGGAAAAAACGTTTGCAGAGGGGACCTATCTCGGATATTAAGGATGTCTACAGGATGCCTAGAGGATGCCTAGCGGAAAACCTATACTGCCTATAAAAAGGGGGAGCAACTCGCCTGTATCGCACTTTCAGAACAGCAGCCCAGTGGTGCAGACCTCTGCCGCCTTCGTCTGTCTCTTCCTCTTCCACAGCATCCAGTCATGTCCACCGTGGATTGTAACAAAGTCCTTTCGGCAGCCACCATCATTCTGCAACAGTGCGAAGCCATCTGCAGGCTCTGTGAACACTACTGCGAGAAGAAAAGGAGCCACCCAAAAAGAGTCTGGGTCCAAAGATGGTTCGCCAGTAGAGCGGAGGACGGACTGTACAACAAGCTGATGGTGGAGCTCAGGAGCGAAGACACTCGGGCGTTCCAGAACTTCACGAGGATGCCGCCAGCCATGTTTGACGAAGTTGTGCAGCGCCTGACACCCAGGTTGACCAATGCAAACACCAGCTTCCAACCCATCCTGGAACCTGGGCTCAAGGTGGCACTCACTCTGCGCCACCTGGTCTCAGGGACCTCCTACAGGAGCATGCAGAACGGCTGGAGGGTGCCATCCAACACCATCAGCATTGTGGTCAGAGAAGTGGTGCAGGCCATCATCGAAGAATACAAGGAGGAGCTCCTCCAGTACCCCTCCACTGAAGAAGGCTGGAAGAAAGTTGCAGAGCAGTGGTATCAGAAGTGGAACTTCCCCCACACCGTTGGAGCCATAGATGGCAAGCACGTGGCCTGCAAATCTCCAGCCAAGTCAGGGTCCACTTATTTCAACTCCAAGGGCTTCTACAGCATCATCCTCTTTGCCATGGTCGATGCTGACTACAAGTTCATGTACATCGATGCTTCAGGCAACGGCTCATCTTCGGATGCCCAGGTATACAACACCAGTCACCTCAAGGAGGGGCTGGAACGCAACCTCATTGTGGGCTTCCCAGATCCAGAACCCCTGCCCAACGACACACAAGATGTGCCCTATTTCATCATGGAGGATGACGCCTTCTCCCTCACAACCTACCTCATGAAGCCCTACACCTCCAGACTCCTCACCCATGAAGAGAGGATCTTCAACTACAGGCTGTCCAGGGCAAGGCGGATGGTGGAGAACGCCTTTGGCATCCTGGCCAACAGGTTCCAGGTACTTCTCACCACCATGCAGCATTGCTCAGAGACCGTGAGGAGGATCATGGAAGCTTGCTGCATCCTGCACAATCTCATGCGCACCCGCTACCCAGTCTTGCAGAACAGGCTCGTGGACCTCCAACAAGCCAATGGGGTCATGGAGCCTGGGGAATGGAGGCAAGGGCAATGAACAGCGCATTTAATAAAGAGTTGTGTTTATGTTGACATGTGTGGATAATTATTACATTATTATTGATAATAAAGGGCCGTAGGTGTAGCACCTGGGAGGGTGGACCATACAGTCCCACTATGCTTGCACTGGAGGTTTATCTATCCCACAGCTATCCTAACCCATCCCAAAGCTATCCTTACCCATCCCACAAGCATGCAAAGGCTTAAACCATTTCTAACAGTTTCCAGCAAGACTTTATTAAAAAAAAGAAATGAAGCAAGTGTATGAATCAAAAATAGACTTTATTAACAAGAAGCTATAAAACAAAAATGAGTCTCTGGCACCTCTTGGTCGCTCAGTCTCATGGGTGAAGGGTGCAGGTGCTGTGGAGGTGGCTGGTGCTGGAGTACTTGTCATCAGCTCCTCCAGAAGCAGAAGCAGCAGAAGCGCCAGCCCCAGAAGAGCGAGCCCGTGCTGCAGAAGCCCCAGCAGAACCAGAGTGAGGGCCAGGGGGTGGGATGGTAGCCCTGTCCCTCTTGCCAGGGCTGGCAGCAGATGGCTGAGGCTTGCTGTGCTTCCGCATGGTTGTGGGGTTGCTGGCTGGCAGGGAGGCTGGCAGGAACCAAGGCTGGCAGAAAGGCTGGCAGGGAGGCTGGCACCAAGGCTGGCAGGCAGGCAGGCACCAAGGCTGGCAGGCAGACATGAACCAAGGCTGGCAGGAAGGCTGGCAGGTAGACATGAACCAAGGCTGGCAGGAAGGCAGGCAGCAAGGCTGGCAGGCAGACCGGCTGGCAGCAAGGCTGGCAGGGAGGCTGGTAGCAAGGCTGGCAGCCAGACATGCAGGCAGGGCAGGCAAGGCAGTCGATGTGTCCAGCAGCAGGTCTTTCCTCTGAATGGCGTCCTGCTTCCGAGTTGCTTCCATTATATCCGCGGGGCTGACGCAATGCATCCTCCCTGCATGCGCAATTAACGCCAGGCATCCATTAGGCTTCCGCTGTGCATCCGCTAGGCTTCCGCTCTGCATCCGCTTCATCCATTCGGTGTCCGCTCTGCTTCCGCTCTTTCCGTTCCGCGTCCGCTTTGCTGAGGTCCCCCGGAAGCCCTGCGGATGTGCCACCCACTCCCATCCGCTTCCATCCGCTGGGCTTCCGTTCCGCATCCGCTTTGCATCCGCCCTGCGTCCTCCCCGCGTCCGTGTTATCTGCTCCGGTTATGCAAATTTTTGCCCCTTTTGAGAGCGGATAACAACGGATGGAACATTTTGCTTGTCCGCTGTGTCCTTTATGCATCCGTTGGCCAGTGTGACATGGGCTTAAGACTTTATAAAGCAATACTATTACTTCATGTGATTTTGATTATATGTCTCTGTTTATACAACCCAGAATTGTATTCGTGTTTTTGGCTGCTGCTGCACATTGCTGGCCAAGGTCCAAAGTCCCTCTCACAGTTACTTTTTTGAGTCATGTCTCACCTAACCTGTTTTTATACCTTTGATTTTTTCTTGCCTAAATGTAAAATTTTGTTTTTTTCCACATTGAAATTCATTTTGTTGGTTAGGGCCGATTTGTTTGAGTTTGTCGAGATCTTTTTGGATCCTGAGTAGTAGTGGGATCCCACCTTAGTTGCTACTGATTCAGTGGGTGATTTTGTGTGCATCCACGCACTTGCCCCCCTAATACACAGCATCTAACAAGCCAATCAGCGGAGCGGATGAAGAAACAAAAAGCTAGGAGTGACCCCCCCCCCCTCCATGCACTTTTCCATCTTTCATCCTCTCAGCTGATCGGAGGCTTTTTTTTTTTTTACTACCAGTTTGCCTGAATTGGGTGAACCAGTAGCATACCACCATTGATCCTGAGCTTGTCTTTTGGGGTGTTGGCTATTCTTGCCAGTTTAGTGTCATCTGCAAATCTAATGAGTTCCCTTTCTATTTCCTCATGTAAGTCACTTATGAAGATATTGAAGACTACTGTGCCTAAGATGGAACCTTGTGGTATCCCACTGCTTACTTCTCTCCATGTGGATCTAGTACCATTACTACTCATTGAGTACGGTTTCTCAGCCAGTTACAAATCCATCTGGTGGTGATGCTATCTATTCCAAATTTTTCTAGCTTACCAAGAAGTAGCTTGTGGTCTACTTTGTTAAATGCCTTATTGAAATCTAAGTACCGGTATACTGTGTCCACAACATTTTGCTGGACTATGAATTTAGTGACTTTATCAAAGAATGAAATAAGATTGGGTTGGCATGATCTGTTTTTAACAAACCCGTGCTGGCTACTAGTTATAACCTTATTTGCTTCTTGTTGTTCGCAGATCTGTTTTTTGATTATCTTTTCCAGAATCTTTCCAGGTATTGATCTTAGACGCTAAACTGTTTTTCCACTCTTCGCTATTTTTCCGCTGTCACAATAAATCTAGGCATGGTTAGGAATATGCAAGAAATAAGGCAGTTAGGGCGCTGTCTCATGGGAAAGAAGATTAAATTGGGCCTTTTTCACCTTTATTGCATGACTTGAATTTCCAATTTGTCCATTTTATTCCTTGAAGGATATGTCCTTGCCTTCTTTCTTGTGCTTTGCTTCGCCTAGTTTTTCTACTTTCTACAAATTTTCCTAATGTAAATATTTTTAAATGCATAAATGAAAATATTAGTTGACATGCAAATATTTCATGGTAACTAAAGCAGTTTCTACTTATGCAGTTCCTGTACTGCTCTCTACAAACTACTAATGCAAGAACAAGTAACTTACATGTCACTTGCTGCTTCCATTCCAGACTTGGATGCCCTGCAGCTTTTCACTGAGCTGCTAGAATTCAATCAGGTGCTTTAATCACTTAGTTTTAGGACTGCACTTAGTCTCTTTCCCCAACCAGGGGCCACATTCAAGAGAGAAAATACTATTTTAACACTGGTACAGCTATGAAGCTCTCTCAGTGATGAACTGCTAATGAGAAGGCAATATCCTGTGCACACAGAAAAAAGGATGTTGCCAGGGATGTTTCTGTCTTGATCAGGTCAATATTAGGTTAGGCCTCACATTGTTGATTCCCTTCTAGTATCAGTATCTAAGATTTAAACAACTGAAATGCTTTTTAAAGCAACAACTACATTTGACAGAAACATTCATTCAGTGGCTGAACAAGTCTCAATCTCAAGCATTAATCTTGCAAACTCTATAGATATAGTATATCAAATTCTTATAATGATGCATCCTATTTTAAACCTATTCTATCTACCTTCCTTGGTTTTACTTACCTTCATTATAAACTTTCTAGAATGCCTTAGACTGTTGTCTTGTTGATTTGTTTTCTATATTTATCACCTAGAAGTATATAGTTATTGCTGCCAAAAATAAGTTTTGGAGTACCTAATTTAAAACATATAGACTTTTCGTCTCTAGCCAAATCTATCTTACAGGAGAAAAACAGAGGAAGGATCACAATGTATATTATGCTGAGCACCCAGAGAAAAGGCAGGATATAATTCTAACAATTAAATAAACAAATACTTTAAAGGTACAGTATTCCCATTCCCAATGGCTGAATTAAATCTCTTTTTTTTCCTTGGGCAAGAAACTCTCATAATTGATCATGCCAGCTGAAAGGTCAGCTTAATGATCCATCTTGACTGAATTGCGTATTAGAGCTAAAACAGTATTCTCATGACTGACTCTAAACCCACATCACCATATGCATATAGGCAAATGTCCCGTGTTTTTCCAGTGGATCAGAAAGAAGCTGATAAACTGCAAGTGCAAGACTGAGCTAAATATATTTAGGATTCAGTGTTCACTGACACCATTGCCTTAATATGCTAGAAATTTGGGAATCATAATCCCAAATCATATAGAAATCACTAAGATGGAAATTACTGCAATACAGAATAGATACCTCTGTTCTAATTCTCTTGTAAAACTGAATTTGGAATCCCCATGAGCTGAAGGCAAGACTGATAAATACTTTGGAACAGCTGAACTCACAATTCTGATGCCCAAGCAAGGTAAAATAAGTTCCTTTTGCTGGATGGGAAAGAACCAATAGCAGCAGGGCTCATTCTGGATTCAGGTCACAGAAGGGTCATCTGGCAAAAGGCCATCAGCTTGGGTCCCCACTACTGTTTTTCCAAGCTGGCTTCAATATATGCTGCAGAACCATAGAATTATTACCTCTTTGTGCATCGTACAACCCTATGAGGTTTGTATATTAATGGAGCAACTGGCACATTCAGAGGTAAGGCATATCTAGTCCCATCTACTCAGATAAAGAAACCCTGGTATTTACTGTTATTACTGCATCATATTTTTAATCTACATTCTGTTCCTATCAAATTAGGAAATTTGTTCTAAAGAAAATCTCAATATTCCTGCTCCACCCTTACTTCTTTTTCTACCAAACTGCCTTGTTCTGGCAAGGTGAAAGAGATCTTTTACTCAAATAAAATACTGTTTTTAATTTGCAGTTAAAATCCCTTTGCCTATCTTTCTCAGGGCACATAAAGAACAAGAAAAGACAAAAATGTCTGAGTTGGCCCAGTGCCAACTCTTCCACAGCCAAAAGAAGCTGCTGGCACTTTGCATCTACCCAACCATTCTGGTTCGGACTGTGATGACTTGGAGGCCTCTGATTGGCGAGGGGACAGAAAAAAAGGAGGAGGGGTATGTATACCCCCGAGACAATACTGGCAAAATTCCCTGCCCAGTAACTTCTCCAAAGCTAGAAAAAGATTTCCTGATCCCTGACTCAGTTGGAGATTCTGGAACAAGTGCTGGTCTGGGCCAGAAAATGGCAAATTCTGGCAAGAATGCAATGGCGACGGCAAGGGACGGCAAAGAGACAGTGGTAAAATGGGGGGAAAGGGGAGAGAGAGAAAAAGAGAGATAGAGCTTCTAGGAGAGAAAGCTAAAGCAGGTAATGGCAAGTAAAAAAGAAAGGCAAGATGCATTTCCGCATTAAGAAAACTAAACTAGTTGTTCAGAATTGTTTTTCAAAAGAATTTCAGTTTCATACAGCAGCAGGTGATAGAGAGAAAATGAGAGAGAAATAGTGGAAAGATACTAAATAAAAAGCAATGAATTTTCACACTGTTAAATCTCTCAGAATGATGCAGTTATTCAGTAGGCATATAAAAGAAAAAACATTATATTTTATTGCAAGTACATTCAACCAGAACTTATTAAGCCTATTTACATATTGAAAAACAATGATATTTGGAAAATAGCACTTAATATTTATTGTTGTATTCACAATTCAGAAAACAGGAATAAAACCATTTTTTGTGGGATGCATAAATGGGATCAAATAAACTTAAAGGGAAAAAATAAGAAACCATAAACAATTGAATTTAACAGGCTCACCCAACCCCTGAACTCTGAGCTAAATGTACTGTAAAATAAAAGGTGCAAATACGTAAAACATATAGACTTAGGAGTGTGGAAATGTTTGTCGACATATGTGCGGGTGTAAGACAGAAAAAAATAGTTTAATTACATTTGGGTGAAACTATGAAGTGCTGTTCATTTTGGGGCCACTGTTGTAAATAGTTACAGTACAATACCACGCTAGAAAAAATGATATTTATGACATGGCCTACTGCCACTAGATGGCATCACTCCCTGTCAGGAAAGTCTTATAATGGAACCATGAACCTAGAGAAGAGCCAAAACTGAGTTCTAAGAATGGCTTTGAATGGTGCCCTGAATATAATCAAACTGGATCAAATCCAGAGTCACTGTATATGGCCACTGTAGACAAGGAGGAAGAGTTAGATTTCTATGACATTTAACAAGGGACTGGATTATTTCAAGTGTAATTTCCAACACTGTTTTACTCATCGCCTAAAGTAGCCAGTTTACTGATTTATCCAAATAAAATATTATACTAGCAGTTATTTAATCCAAATGTAACATTCATTTTTGCTCTGTATTTCTTAATCGAAAATTAAGAATCTGAATTAAAATTGCACCAGAGCCTAAGATTCAGAAATAACAGATCAAATAAGGCACAAATCGACAATAATACTAGAATGAAACAACCAGCAAGAGGGAAAAACAGAGCAAGTTGTATCTCCTGAATTACAAGTCTACTTCTAGAAATTTTGAGAAATAATTATAAATAAAAGCAGTAGATTGAGTTCTGGTCCTGTTTTGGGCATGAAAGCCAGCAGGGTGACTTTGGGCCAGTCACTCTCAATCCAACTCATTTCACAGGGCTGATGTTTTGGGAAATAGGAAGAAGAAGGAGTATTAGGTATGCTTGTCATCTTGAGTTATTAATAAAATTAATAAAAGCAGTATAACTAATCTAAAAATAATTAATTGGTCACAATAAAAACTTGGATACGAACTATTGGCAATAAGATCTGAAAATATAAGAGAAACAGGAATCATTACACGTTCCTAGAGATCTGAAATCGTCATGAAAAAGATGAAGAAAGAAAAAAAAGGTGATCTGTAGTATAGATGGTGGAAAAGATACTTTCATACTGAAACCTAGCCTTCTTTGCTGCCTAATTGTAGCTGGACAGTTAATCACAAAAGAAGAAAAAGGTGTTTGTCTCTTTAAGAGAAGACTTGGCACTGCCCCCGTGCCCGTTGGCAGCCAGGTTTTATGAGCAGCCTGCGCTTGCTGCAGCCATTTGATGAAGGCGAAGGAGACAGAAATAGGAGTGAGATAGGAACATACTGCCAACCATGCACTCCCCTAAAATGGCGGCATAGCAACAAGATGGAAAAAGACTCCTAGCATCCTAAGAACTCCCCTCCTCAAAAAATGGTAATAAAAATCAGAGCAGTCTCCTCAAGGGGTATATACAGACCAAAAGGCACACCAGTAGATGCAAAAGCCAAAACCTAAAGGAAAGAAAAATAGTTCAGTCTTATTGGCAAACTATCACACTTATCCTCAAAAGATATTAGGATAGGGAGGCTATGTGATGTCTCCCAGCCACTGTTTCTATTTTGGAAGGGGGGTGTTTCAGAGTATATTTCTGCATTTTTCAGGGAGATGTAGCCAATTACTTCTTCCTTGTACAAATATCAGTCTGGCAACTACCAACTTGGAAGAAGCTGATGGCTGTCAGCATGCTAAGAAAAGGTTTCACACATAATTCTAAAACTGGAATTTCCTGTGTTTATAGACTAATCAAAGAACTACACTAAACTGAACACAAATTCCAAAGATTCCCTACTTTCTGACCAGCAATGATTTTTAAACTTTTTACTTGCAGGAAACTCTTTTTTATAATGTCAAGGGTACACCAGGTTCCCTTACGGAAGAAGTGAGGGCATATTCTAAAAGACACATTTGGTCAAGTATTGAGATTCTTTGTATCCTCATCTTAGATCTACATGAAGCTAGATTAATTCAATAATTCATAACTAAAATATAACAGCAAGCATTTCTGTAAACATCTTAGAGCCTTATTTTAACTGTGGAAACAGGTCATTCCAAAAGCCTTCAATCTTGCTAGCTTATCCAGTCACTTTTCCTTTAGCACTATTCATTTCAATGATCTATATGGGTGGAGTAGGCTAGATCTTCAGAGGGTCACACAGAATTTAGAAATTGAGACTCAAAGGTTAAAAGTTAACAGATTTGTCATCAAAAATAACTGTTTTTTTCAAAATAACTGAAAGAGTGCATACCTGTCAATTGAAAGGTCTTCAGCAAAACAGATTCAGGAAATATTTGTAATACAATATATACATCCCTACTAGAATATAAAAATATTCACATCTTTCTTGCAATATTTGGAATGAATGTTCGATCCTAACTTTAGCATGAACCTTATAAACACAGTGTAAATCTATTGTAGCAGTATCAGAAAACCACAATAGTTTGATCATTTTCATTTTGTATAATAATGCCACCTCTACAAATTATTCTTTTGATCTCTCAAACCTTCATTCTTGAAATCCTTGTCAATGTGAGTGTTCCTTGAATAAATAGCTCAATTTTAATCCACTGGCAGATTTGTTTATTATGACTACAAAAAAAAATCTGCAATCTCATACTTTCTAAAAGCACTGGATTGCATGTCTTATCAACTTTAGGGTTTTTCTCTGCGATTTGAATTAGTTACAATGCAGCATCTATAAAGTAATTGAGATGGGGAAAAATAAGTTGGTCCTAGGTTGTAAATACAGAAGTAGCAGACCAAATACAGCATTTGATCATGCTAGGAAAGCAAGCTAAGAGATACAGGAATATCAGAAAAGGAAGTTTAATAAATTTGTTTATCATAATAGCTAGGTGCATACATAAACTATGACAAATTACAATTATACTAATATAATATAAAGGATTCTCTGGAGTAAAAAAACTGAAATATAATTCTTGTATCTATACATTCAGGTTATGAGTGATCAAAGAGTGGGTCAGAAAAATCAGTCCATCACTTGCCATGTTGCTCTGTCTCCAGTAGGGAGCATTACATAAGAAAAGTTCCAGGATCATTTATTGATTCTATGTACAGTATTTCAAACAATCATAGACTTCAAGAAATATTTCTTTCTGTAGTTGTATATTGTGAATTAGCCTAATAAATAAGCAAGACTGGGCTAAATTTCCATAAATTCATTGAAAATCCCCAATTCTCTCAGCAATCACAACATACTAAAGTTTGTTGAGTCAGTGAGCTTAAGGATGCACTATGATAATTTTTTCCATCTCTTTTGGGTACTATTTGCTATCTGCTCTTCTGGGCACCAAATATCCCCTTCTGGCCTTCCCAGGTAAGTAATTAGTTTTCATTCATGTTTTTAATCTCCAGGACATTCCTTCCCCATGGCACCCACCACCCATTTAACTTTATTCAATTATCATCTTAGTTACTGTTTTCGCTGTATAAAATCACATGGAGCATTTTTTCCCAATTTGGTTCTTCCTTCTTTGGGATAAAATGTGATTTTTAGACTGGAGAGTGTCTACAGGATGTAAGGCAATCTGTAAGTCCTCTTCAAAGCTTTACCGGGGCTGCCATATCACCATGGCATCACTGACAAAGTATCTGCCAGAAACTATTCGACACAGGACTCTGTTTATAACAAGTCCTCACCAACAGTACAGTGAATGTTATTCTGCTTGG
Source organism: Laticauda colubrina (assembly GCA_015471245.1). Classification (NCBI taxonomy): domain Eukaryota; kingdom Metazoa; phylum Chordata; class Lepidosauria; order Squamata; family Elapidae; genus Laticauda; species Laticauda colubrina. The sequence goes on along the minus strand of BLBF01000021.1, from coordinate 32,435,523 downwards.
ACAAAGCAGGAGATCCTCTCCTACCCCAACTGGGCCTCTTAAAGCATCAACGGCTGCCAACTATCCTGGGCTTGGACAGCTCCTCCTTCTTTGTCTCTCAGCTTTAATAAAAGTTATTTTAAAATGTGGTTTCTCTCCGAGAATGAATCAATCAATAGAAATATGAGCTCTTGGCTTTGGGTGGAAGAGGTAGGTAAGGGAGGAAAGGGAAAAATCAAGGAAGGGTATGAAGAGAAGATTTTGAAAATGTAGGAAATCAATTTCTCTAATGTCTACTGCATACATGCAAGAAGAGGGGGGAAAGATAGGGAATGGAACTACAAACTACAGAAAAGGAATTAACGGGGGGGGGGGGGAGAGAGAGAGAGAGAGAGAGAGAGAGCGAGCTGAGCTTTCCTAAAATACTCACAAGCGCCGAGCTCTGCTTGGGCCTGTTCCAGTCCCCTGCATCTGTTTGGCAGGAGCCCAGAGGGGTTAAGGTTACCCTGAGCACAGGAGGGGCCTATTCCTGCAGAGAGCTCTGAAAACTGGTTCTTGGTGGGGAGGGAAGCAGGAGAGGGAGTCTTACCCATACATTGAATGCTGCTGGGGTATACAATTTACTTTGTGCTGAGATGAGGGGAGAGGCAAGACTCAGCAATGTGAGAAGGAACAACATTTCTGAATGCTATTAAGCACTTGCATTTTGAAATCAGGTCAGCAATGCAGACCTTTGCTCATGCACATCTATATGACACACAAAGTCTACTTTACAAGACATAGGTATCATACTTACATTCATTCTATGACCTAATCCCCGCAAGGAGTCTGTGACCATTTCCTGAGTGGTCTTCCAGGATATTTGCTGAACATGCAAATAGAGGTTAAAATGTCAAGGCGGTCTTCAGAAAAGGCAGAGCTCCTGTATCTTTAGGTCAGAACCTGACCTGGGGTGCCCACATTGCAGCACTAGTCAAAAGGGCCCAGCAGAGATTATATTTCCTGAGACTTCTCAGAAAACAACTGAACGAAAAACTGCAGGTGACTTTCTGCCACTGCACCATAGAGAGTATCTTAACTTACTGCATCTCTGTGAGGTTTTCCAATTGCACAGTGGCAGATAGGAAAGCACTCCAGAGGATCTGGGCATTGCCCAGAAGATCATTGATTGCCCTCTCCCCTCTTTGGAAGAGCTTTATAGTTCCCGCTGCCTTAAGAAAGCTCAAAACATTCTCAAAGATCCATCTCATCCTAGGAACCCTTTTCTTGAAGTATTACCATCTGGCAGATGGTACAGAATAATAAAAACAAGCGCAAATCGGCTGAAAAACAGCTTCTATCTCAGAGCAGTAGCTTTTTTGAATTCCGCTGTATAGTGTAGTGTTGGTGTGGTATTGGGGTTTTTTGGTTCAATGTGTGAAGGGTGAAGGAAGTGCATTTGTGTTTATTTTCATAGTCATGGTCATGATGTGCACTGAAGATGGTGTTGGATTTTGTTGTACGAGGTGCAATGACAATAAAGTAAACTAAATCAAACTTTTAGAGGACAAAATATGGAATTCCATGAGAATCAGCTTATTTTCTCTCCTTCCTTTATAAGCTCCTCACATCCTCTCATCTGCTGTTCTTTAAAATGCTAAATGTTTCAGGAATCCTGTTGTCCTTTACATGATGCACTTACTTACTACCGGTATACAGTAGTAAGGAACCCAAAACAGCTATTTCAGAAAACTGCATGCACTCACAGCATGCAACAGTCCGTTGCACAAAGGGGACAAGTGAAGGGGAGGGGGAAATAAGAGAGCAAGGAGGCTTAGTGCAAAGACCCAGAAAGCCTGGGCAGACTGAATGGCCCTTTGTCTGTTTGGTGAGGTTATCTTAGGTAGTCTCAAAATCATGCTTGACCTCCTGTTCCACACTGAAGTCATTTTTAAGAATTACCCCAGTTTGGGAGAGAAAGCTCAACCCAGCCCAGCCTGGCAAGCTGTCCCATACGACCCTCACCATGTTTAAACTTTCCCAACACTGACCTGTTTTCTGCTCTAATAATAGAGCAGAAAGCTGCAAACAGGGTCCTGACTGCTCTTGTGAGAAGAGACAACCCTCCATGCTGGTCAGGCAGTGGTGGCTTTGATTCCAATGAGTTCACAGTTGCATTATGTAAGAGGATGCAACCCTCGGTACTCAGGTGCCAAAAGCCAATGTTTGTACACACTTAAAGGGCTAGGAATACCAAGACCCAGAAGTAAGAATTTCTGACAAAGAATATGTGGCACTTTCCCCAATGACCTGGTGGGCAGTTTCACAGGGTATCTTCTCAATTACTGTATAAAAATTGCAATTGGGAGGTCACTGGAGGTTGGATATATTTGTTGCCAAGCAGCATTTGCTAACCTGCTGGTCTCTTGGTTGACTGAGAAGTTCTGGGAGATGAAGCAGCATCTTTAGGAAGAGACTCCTAAAACTGCAGTAGCAAAAGCAAGCATGACTGATCACAGGTAAAAGCCCATCTTGAGTTAAAGGGTAGCAAAGCATTAATTTCTTTGCTTTTTATTTTCTCTTTTTAAAAATGATCTGTATTAAAGCTTTTCAAAGAAGTAAAAAATAAAGATGAAATAATATGAAGTAAGATTAAAGAAAAGTGTGAAAAGTAGTACAAATAGAACAAAAAGGAAAAGATATATAAAGAAGCAACTTGTTATCTTCTTTACAGTATAAATGAACTTATTATCTGTCCTGCCTCTTTGAAGTTACATCATAATTTCCTTCTTTCCATATTCAACACCTTTCAGCACCTACATTCATAAATCACCAGTTCATTTTTTCTATTTTTAACAAAAATCCATTAAGAGGCTTCCAGTCTTTTATAAAAGTACTTGTTGTCTTATCCCTGGTCAAATAGGTCAAATTTGTCATTTCTCTCATCTTCACAATCCATTGCTCCCCATGTGGGTATTTCAATATTTTTCCATTTGTGTACTAACACCTTTCCCCATTTCTTGTGTTGATGGCATGTCATTCAATTATATTGTTCAAGATAACTTGTAGGACCTTTTTTGCAAGCATTTTTCAGACAAAATCCTCAATCCAATTGCCATCAGATGACTCCTAGAGTCTGATGAAATGACTGAAGCATTATGAGGGATTCTTTTGACCTGGTGGATTCCAAGACAAGACCCCTGGCAATATAACCTTGGCCTCTCTTCCAACTTGAACTGCAAGAGAAGGAACTGGAAATGGATTAGGAGTTATGTCAATGGTTGTTTGGGAGGTAGGGGTAACACCATCTACAAGCTAGGGATGATTCCTAAATAGTGATAACACTTAGACTTATATACTGCTTTACAGTGTTTTACAGCCTTCTCTAGCAGTTTACTTAAAGAAGTCATTCATCTTTTTAATTGTATTGGGTTTGGGCTTGTTTGGATGAAGTAAATTATCTAGATCGGGGTGTCAAACTCAAAGCCCGCAGGCCAGATCTGGCCCACAGGGTCTTAGATCTGCCCTGCGGGACCGCCCTGGAAACAATGAAGGATTGCTGCGGTGCCTCTGCCAGTGAAAACAGTGTTCGGGAGGGCTGCATGGTTTTGCTGGCAGAGTGCTTGGGCCACCACAGGCGTTTGGGATACGAGTGATGTCAAGCTGACCATGCCCACCCTGACCACACCCACCCAAGGTCAAACACAACCGTGATGCGGCCCTCAATGAAATTGAGTTTGACACCCCTGATCTAGATCCTTATCAATCAGGTTTAAGTTAGGCCATGGGACAGAAACTGGCCAAATCAGAAAGACCTTGGTCTTTCCTATGTGGAATTCCTGAACTTTTGTCCCTCCTCTTCATCTAATGTGCTGTACCATCTGTGCTGTCCCAGCCAGTCTATGGGAATTGGATAGTTACTTAGGAATTATGAGCTGTCCCCTTAAGGAAATGCATCATGGTAAATGTAGTTAAACGTATTCTGGGAAATGTAGTTCATGTCACGTGGCCACATCTGTAATTCTGATTGGTCACTAAATTGACCCTCGAGAGGTTGGGGGAGGTTTCCCTCCATTCTTGCATCCTAGTACAAAAAAAGGAATTGCACAGAAAACCACTAAATTTTTCCAAAGTCACCTTTTGCCAAATTGGAGCATGGCAACTTCCTCAGCCATAACTGAGATGTCTCTGATGTACCAGAAGACCCGAATCCTCCACTCACCCTTGTTGTAAACATGGAGTCTGGTTCCCAACAACTGCCTTTAGATGTCCAACACTATGGAGAAGCTGCGATGCCTCCAAAAGCCTACGACCTCAGAAAGAGTAAGAAGCTTACCGAATCCATGGAAGAAGTCTTGAAGAACTATTGGCAGCAGCAATATCACCACTACACAAACTCATGTGCGAAGCTTGAGAAGATCTATGATGCCCCAAAACATAAGCTGCCCCCCAAGAAACTCCACACATTGTTAGATAATCTAGATGCCCTTTTCACACGGTGGAGACACAGCAAAAACAACCTCAAGTCCATCCAGTCAAGACTGGGTGACCCCAAGCTCCTAACACACATCCAATACTTCGAGGAGTTTCACAAGGAACACGAAGACAGTGTTAAGGAAAGCAAGACAGCCCTCCAGGCAGCGCTCCACAATGCGCTTCAACAGGAAGTAACACCAAGGGAGCAGGCCACATCCAATATAGCTCCTCGATCACATGTGTCTTCTTCCCACCATTCTAAGAAAGCCTCCTCCCTCCATCCCAAATCGGCTGGATCGCAAGCAGGTTCTAGTGTCTCTACTAGAAGTGTAGTGTTCTCTACTGCCAGCTCTCATCATCTTTACAGAGCATCCTCCTGTCGTAGCGGAGCATCTCAGGCCTCCAAAGCAACAAGTTACGCCGAACGGGCTGCAGAAGCTGAAGTAGAAGCTGCAGTAGCAGACGCAGAACTACGTGCCACAGAGGAGGTGACATGGCAGAAGGCAGAAATAGAGGCTCAAGAGGCAGAAATGACCAAAGCCCAGGCCAATCAATAGGCAGAAATGGCCACAGTGCAGGCCAAATTGAAGTTGGCCGAACGTTGAAGAGACTCAGCAACAAAGATGGTGCAGGCTGCAGCATGGCGGAAGATGGCCAACACTGCCTCCCTCAACTTTGACCTTGAAGAGTTGGGAGAAGAGAGCCCAGATACACGGGTCAAGGCCTACATGGATGAGCAGCACTCGTTACAAAACAAGCAGATGGAACCGCTTCAGTTGCCTAGCAGTCTCCCACAACCAGGGAAGCAGAGGGATGACTCTCAAGCACAGACTCTACACATTACTTACGCAACTGATGTTGTATGACCTAAAGTACGAGATTCACTTCCCTCCAACATCAAACCTTCCCCAACTGATGTTGTATGTACTAAGGTCCAAGATTCTCTTCCCAGCACCAGCAACCCTACTCCAATGTCTCATGGTCTGCCAAGTGAGTAAATTAGCCCACCAGTGCTCACAACAACTTCTCAACAAGTTGACCTGCAACCAATCACAATTGCCACAGTCAATCCTCAGGCTAAGAGTTCTTACCACAATCTCTAAACAACTCTGACGCACAGCGTGGAACCTACACCCAACTCAAAAGGTACTACCTCCATATGTGGGGGCGGATTCCAACCTCCTCATAAAGTACCCTCTGGCAAACCAACTACTGTCCACAACACATGCCCTCGAGCCAGAATGCCATGCCTACGATGACATCATACGGAGAGATGACTTGCCCTCACAGAGAAGTAACAGAGAAGGTGTGGAAGGTCAGACTTAGCAGCAAGTGGTGTGTACAAATTCAATGACAAGCCAGACAGAGAATACCTGCTATGGAAGTCTATTTCATGAGCACCGCCCAAAGTGAACAGCTGCTTCCCGGTGAAGAACTTAAATTTCTGTTGGCATGGCTAGGACCATGGTCTAGCTACATGGTGAAAAACATTTACAAAGGCTTACTTAATGACCCAGACACCGCTCTAAAATGAGCATGGGATGCTTTGAACCAGAAATATGGCAAAGACACATTGAGGGAATACTCGCTCCTAGAACGATTTTACAATTTCCCGTGTATTGCCATCCATGAAACCCAAAAATTAGAGGACTTTTCCAACATCCTTATGGAGCTGCGAACAGCCAAAGAATGTTCTGACTTACCAGGACTGGCTTGCCATGATCTCTTCATAACACAAGAAGCAATCATTGCCAAACTCCCAAAAGAAATATTAGAATGACGGATTGTTTTGTCCAATGCCTTTCTGGCCGCAAACTGCAGATGAGACCCACCCTTTGCCTTTCTCCAAGAATTTGTCTTCCGGCAAACAGAGTCCTGCAACAGCTTCAGAAATCTTTGCCTCAGATGCAGAGTTTACCAACCTAACAGAGATTGCTACTGCAACTCTGGACCTCTCCAGCCTCTACTGCACATCTCTACAGATCATCAACACATAACACTGAGATTGACTCCTCATCCACACACAGTTGGGGAGATAACTCATCTGATACAACCCACTTTAGATCTCCGAACACAAGGAGAATATAGTTTTGTCCTATGCACAACACTCGTCACTCGCTGAATAGCTGCACTGGGTTTGCAGTGAAATCACTGACCGAAAAGAGTTTCTAAGGGAGTACCAATATTGCTACAAGTGTTGCGAATCCAAACATTCACCCAAATACTGCACAACCAAAGTGCAATGTCACATCTACAAAAGTGACCAGCACCCAACCGTGCTGCATCCAGATGCCGAGCCACCACGGCAGATATATATATCTTATAACCCTCCTTCAGACAAGAAGCTGCAACATAACACAGAAGCATGCAGAGCTCCTCGGCAGACTGACAAACCGCAACCAACACCAAGGATGAGTGTCAACTGCACAACACTGTGCATCGACTCACCATGCCCTCATTTGTGTCTTCCCATCTGCTTCGCCAAAGTGTATCCTGAAGGATGCCTTGAAGTTGCTGTGAAAATGTACGTCTGCATAGACACTCAAAGCACCTGCATTCTGACCAGACCCACATTCTTCGACCTCTTTGAGGTGCAACAGGCTGAACTTCTCTTCACTGTATCAACATGCCATGGACCAAAAAGCATGGCAGGGAGGAAAGCTACTAGAATTTGCATAGAGTCATTACATGGAAGTACCCTGTTCCCACTACTGCCTGTATTTGAATGCAATGGGATACCGACCGACCGCAGTCAGATTGCAACACCTGAGGTCATAAGTAGCATGCCTCACCTACAGCACCTGACCCATCACTTTCCCACTCTAGATCCAGAGGCTGATATCCTACTCTTGCTGGGCAACAATGCCCCATGCGCCTTTCTCTTCTCCGAGTCAGTTGGCGGCCTTGTAGATGGCCCAGTGGCCATCAAATCTCCACTAGGATGAGGGATCATAGGAATTGTGAGTGATGCTCAGATGCGCACTCCAACCCAGGCAAATGCCTTAGCACCACCCATTCCAACAACCTTCCGACGCCCTTTGGTACTATCAAAAACAAGAATGACGTTCCAGCCTAAAAGGCCACCGCCGATCAGTAACTTTTGCTAGGATATCCTAAACAGCTGCCAGCAAATACCAGATGTCCACGAAGACGCTCTTCACAGGCATATGCCTCCACAACCCCTTTCCAACAGCTTCCCGACATTCCTGACACCCTTTAACACTGTGGAAGCAAGAGTACCATTCCAATCCTAAAAGGCCACCAGAAGCGACCATCAGACTCTCACTTTTGCCACCAAGAGTACCTGTACACCCTAAAAGGCTGCCAGAGGTGACCAGCAGACTTGCACCAAAAGGCGGAATTTGAAGATTGAACCTCAAGCTTTGCATATTTTGCTTTGTTTGATGCTTTATTAATGTTTACTGTTTTTCTCTTAGTTATATAGCTTACTGTTTATCTTAGTTATATAGTTATATGCTATTCAGTAGTATTACTGTTTACTGCTTATTTTAGTTTATAGTTAATTTTTTTCTTTTCCTTTAATGGTGGAATTTACAGTTCCAGGCAGGGAGTGTGCTGTCCCAGCCAGTCTATGGGAATTGGATAGTTACTTAGGAATTATGAGCTGTCCCCTTAAGGGAATGCATCATGGTAAATGTAGTTAAAGGTATCCTGGGAAATGTAGTTCATGTCACATGGCCACATCTGTAATGCTGATTGGTCACTAAATTGACCCTCGAGAGGTTGGGGGAGGTTTTCCTCCATTCTTGCCTGGACTTATGTACTGATAGCAGCTTTTCTACCACTACAAGATGGGTTAGGAGATAACCATCTTTCAGCTGCAAGGCTGACAGACAAAGGATTGGTCATTATAGAAGAACTTCATCACAAATGTGAGTCATGAAGATACCTGATGAACCAGTAAATGTTCTTTGTTATGGACATCTTGTTGAGTTATCTATTTGCATCTGTACATCTGTACATCTGTTTTATGTGAATCCACCTCTGTACAAGATACAGTAAACCATCTATATGAAGTTGCTGGGAGAAGTCATTCATTAGTGCAATGTAAGTTATCATCAACATGTGATGATATCTTAGTATACATATCCATCCTAGGCTAACAGGGGATTCAGTGAAAGTCCTGACTCATTGTCTGGAACCAGTTATGACTTAGATGGAATAAAGCAGAATCCTTGCAATATGGAGTGGTTGTTTATTCAAAAGACATCTGGTTCTTTAGGAGCTCCATATTTCTTCCTGAATGGAGTTGCATGTCCCCCGAAGGAGCAGGATGGTAATCTGGGTGTTCTCTTGGATTTGAGGCTCCTGCTGAAAAGCAGATGGAGAGTGTGACAAAAAGAATCTTGCAGGATGTCCTGGTAAGAGTCAGTGATACCCCTATTGCATTGTGCCAGAATTACTGCAATTCACTGAGCTCAACCTATTGGTTTGTTCAGCAGAATGACACATCTTCTTCTACTACATTGGTTACCTAACAAGTTTCAGGATACAATTCTTTTCATGACTGTGCTAAGGTACAACATGCTCATGTTAAACATTTGAGTCTTAAGGCATGGTATACTTTCATGTATACCAAAGTTAAAGATGAGAGTAATGAATTGTGATTTTCCTTTGGCTGCCCTAACTTCATGGAGTAGTTTGCCTCTGATTCCTTATTTCTCAGTCAGGAGAAAAGTAACAATATTTTATAATTCTTCAGAATTTTTTTAAATATATGTATGCATGTATTTACATATATATTAAAAGTAGTTATACAGGAATTCTAAATGGCAGCATGCTAAGTCACTTACATCACATCTGATCTGATCTGATCTACCCTTTCCTTTCCTTTTTCTTTTCTTTCCTTTTTCCTTATTCAGAGCTTTGGGTCACTTTTTTCCTCCTCCTCTAATTCTTAAGTTCAAGCTTTCCATCCTTGAGAATTTGTAACAGTACTTAGAAGGCCAAATATTTCAATATGGATTCCTATTTTTTACAACCAGAAGGAAAACCTTTCTATATCTAGATCTCTGTTTTGATTGTAAAATATGCTCTGATGATCTTCCCTCCTGCCCTGTGAAAGTTAAGATTTGGAAAACTAAACTTACATTGTTTGCAATCAGGTGCCAACATCTTAAGAGTTTATTAACATCTGCCTATGTAAATTAAACCCAAATTTGAAATAAAGATTCAACAATAATGAATGCAGTAAATGCAAATTCCTTTCCCCCCCTGCTTTCTTGCTATGTGCCTAATGTTACTTTGTATTTGCCTTTGACAATTCCATTAACCACAGACTATAAAATTTAAAACAGGCCCTGATTCCCAGTGTAGAAAGGCTGTCAAAGTGCCTTTCTTTGAGGATTCGAATTTTCCCTCTGGGAGAGCTCCGGCGCAAGGATATGGACAACTGCTTGAAAGCTGGATCTTTTTATTTTTCAGGAAGGCGAGAGACAGCGTGGCTGCGTTCCTGGGGCTAGATAGCTAACTTTGAATGGTAAGTCCCTGGTTTTTATACCTTTTTCCTCCCTTTGTGTATAAATGTTCATTTAGTATTTAATGTTTAGATATTAAAATCCTGTCAGAGTTTATTTTTCGCCAGAAGGAAAACTTAGCAAGGCACGGAAAATAAACTCTGCGGGGCAGCTTGATTGTATCAGTTTTTTCCTAATCTCTTTTAGCTTTAGAATGGTTTTTCTATTTGTTTTGTAGTATTCTTCTATTTGTTTCCTTTGTGATTTATTTTGTAACTTTTGTCTGTTTGTTTTGCTGATTTGGCATGTCCTGTGTAAGAGTTTTCTTTTCCTTGTTTCCCTAGCTTTCTTAATTACTTGGCTTTTGTCTAGGGGGCTTCTTTCAATACCTTTTATTGAATTTCTTTTCCTATGCAAGTTTGTCTTATGCCTGGCCTGATGTTCCCTTCGGGCTTTTCCTGCTTGGATGACACCACTGTCCTCGTGAAGTTCCCTTTCCACACCAGTAAGTGGTTGCAAATCCTATGCATGCTAATTTGGGAGTAAGATATATTAAATACACAGTCTATCGGCTCAGGCTATATGTGCATTGAACCAGGCTACATGGCTTCAAATACTGCAAATAAAAATAGCTAATGTACCCATCTTTTATTTTCAAAATTATTTGGCACAATTTATACTTCCAAAATGATGCAGAATGAAATATTTAATCATTTCCCTGCCATTTTCTTTCTCCTTGAGTTTTCAAACATATTTTCCATTCCTGTAATCACACAGAGAGAATAGTTTTGTGGGTTATTTAAAGTAAATAAATGTTAAATATCCATTCTGTTCCATCTCTGTTCCCAAGTGCTTTTTCTTAAAGTGTTTTTCCAATTCAAAAGCAATTGTCAAAATTCCATTATATAAATTTGTTGTGACGTAATGAGTAGTTTGTTCCTACACAAAGTAAGGAAAATAATTACAGAGTTACAGAATTGGAAGGGACCTTGTAGTTCATCTAGTCCACCCCCCCACTGCCCAAACAAGAGACCCTACACCATTTCTGACAGATGGGAGTCCCATCTCTTCTTGAAAGTCTCAAGTGATGAAGTTCCCATAACTTCTGCAGGCAAGCTGTTCCATTGGTTGATTGTTCTCACTGTCAGAAAATTTCTCCTTATTTCCAGGTTAAATCTCTCCTTGTTCAGTTTCAATCCATTATTCCTTGTCTGGCCTTCAGGTGCTTTAGAAAATAGCTTGACCCCTTCATCCCTGTGGCAGCCCCACAAATATTGGAAGACTGCTATCCTGTTTCCCCTGGTCCTTCTCTTTACCAGACTAGCCAAGCCTAGTTCCTCTAACCGTTCTTCATATGTTTTAGTCTTCAGTCCCCTAATCATCCTGGTTGTCCTTCTCTGTACTTTTTCCAGAAACTCAACATCTTTTTTATAGTATGCTGAGCAAAACTGGATGCAGTACTCTAGGTGTGGTCTTACTAAGGCTTTATGGAATGGTATTAGTACCTCACTTGATCTTGAACCTCTGTTAATGCAACTTAGGATTGCATTGGTTTTTTTGGCTGCCACTACATACTGCTGGTGCATATTTAGCTGGTTGTCCAAAAAGACTCCAAGATCCCTCTCAGAGTTACAGTTATTAAGCCGAGTTTCACCCACTCTATATATGTGCTTTTGATTTTTCTTGCCTAAGTGTAGGACTTTACATTTCTCTACATTGAATTTCAATTTGTTAGATAGGGCCCAGTGTTCAAGTCTGTCAAGATCCATCTGGATCTTGAGCCTATCATCAAGGGTGTTAGCTATTCCTGCCAGTTTAGTATCATCCACAAATTTGGTAAGTTCCCCTTCTATTCCCTCATCTAGGTCATTTATGAAAACATTGAAGAGTATTGGGCCTAAGACGGAACCTTGTGACACCTCACTGCTTACTTCCCTCCATGTAGACTTAGACACATTCAGGACTACTCGTTGAGTATGGTTTGTCAGTCAGTTGTGAATACATCTGGTTGTGATGCTATCTATCCCACTTTTTTCTAGCTTCCCAAGAATAGGTTGTGGTCTACTTTGTTGAATGCCTTGCTGAAGTCTAAGGACATTATGTCCACAGTATTTCACTGGTCTACTGATTTAGTCACTATGTTGAAAAATGAAATAAGATTGGTTTGGAATGATCTATTTTAAACAAACCCATGCTACTATTAATTCCCGGTGCTCCAAGATTTTGAAAAGATGTGGTGCAATGGTTCTGAGATGACCTTTGCCAGCTCCTTTAGACCTCTGGGATGTAAACCATCAGGTCCAATTGATTTGTGTTCAAGATCAGACAGTTGATCAGACACTATTTTTTGCTTATTTTAATTTTTATTTCTAGTCTGCCTTTTACAGTTATGTTTTTGGTAGGTTTGGCTATAGTTTCTTTTTGCGTGAAGACCGATGCAAAGAATGAGTTAAGCAGCTCTGCTTTCTCTCTGTGGCCTGTTACTTCCTTGCCCTCTTCTGTCTTTAGTGGACCAACTGTTTCCTTGACTTTTTTTTGTTATTTATATGTTGGAAGAAACTTTTTTTATTGTCTTTGATTTTTGTTGCAAGTCTGTTCATTCTGAACCTTCACGTTCCTGACTTCGTCTTTCGAGATTCTGGCTATCTGCTCATATTCGGCCTTAGTTGTGTGTCCCTCTTTCCATTTTTTGTACTTGTCTTTTTTGTCTTTCAATTTGCCAGAGAGATCTTTGTGAGGCCATGCTGATTTCTTATTGGATTTCTTGTTTTTCTTTCTCAGTAGTATTGTGCTGGTCTGGGCTTTTATGATTGTACTTTTCAAAGTTTCCCAAGATTCTTGAGTTGTTTTCTCCTTTAAGATTTTCATCCAAGGAATCTTTCCCTAGTTCTCTCTGAGTTTATTGAAATCGGCTCTTTTAAAATCCAAGACTCTGGCATCATTAGGTCTATTGCTTGTGTTTGTGTTATGTTGAATTCCAGTATGACATAGTCACTCTCACCCAAGGTTCCTGCAGTTTCAACTCCCTCTATTACTTCTTCTCTGTTTGAAAGAATTAAGTCCAGTATGGCTGTCCCTCTAGTTTCACCCTCTACCACCACCAATGTTGTCAGCTCGGTTGGTTAGGAACCTATTTTGTTTCTCACTTGGTGCAGAATTTTCCAATTGATATCAGGGTAATTGAAGTCCCCAATTACTACTGTAGTGTGTTTCCTACACATATTTGTTAGTTGGTTGGCAGAAAAGACATCTATTTTTTCTGTTTGATTGGATGGCCTATAGTATACACCTATGACCATGTCACACACCCCATGGCATGCTCACACCCACCCAATACCACCTCTGCCCCAGGCCCTCTGGGGTCAAACACAATCCTCATGTGGCCCCCAATGAAATTGAGTTTGATAACCCTGGTCTAGTGCGTTGTGTGAACTGACATGGCATTCTGTGAATTCTGAGCTACTACTTGTAATATTACAGGAACAAGGTCACTAACTAGGTTTATATCTCAATATAAATCATTGTGGTATAGCGAGTAAGGTAAAAAGAGTAAAACTAGCTCCAGGAAGATGAGCCCACTCTCTATCACGGAAGCTGACTGGGGGACTCTGGGGCCAGTTGCCTTTTCTCCATACAAGGTTGTGGCTATGGGGAAAAAATGAGAGGAGGGAACACTCTGCAAATTTTCTTGAGCTTCTGAACAAAAGACAAGATATCAATGTAACAAATAAATCAAATAAGCAACCTATTAGCAATGTTTTCTAACTGTTTGGGAGTGAAGATCCTTTTGAATAGGACTGTGGTGCAAAATGAATTTAGTCACATTATACATCTAGGGTTAACATTTCCTCCTTCCTTTTCTATTTTATTTATTATTTTATGCCTCACCAATGACTCTCTTTTCCACTGATTTGTGAGTCATGTGTCTTATTTCATATACTTCCACTTTAAACTAATGTCAGATTGTATTACCAATGTTCATCCATCTTACCGTTGACTTTTGGGAAGGTTTCCGGTTGCTGCTGAAAAGTAGTTTATGGTTCACATGCAGCTCTAAGTCTTCTGATTATCCATTCTTGTTGAAGCTACTGTACAAAGTGGTTTGTTTGGCATTTGGGCAGTTGTGAATTCATTAATGTATTTATTAAATTTATTTGCCGCCTATATTTTACATTAATATGAGATATGGATTCGATATGCATTTCTTCAACATTGTTGAGATCGTAGTTTACTAAGAAAGCCTATTGATTTCAGGACGGTTTCCTCAGATTATCTCTGCTACGCCAATTTATTACAGAAATAGCAAAAGATAAATTTGCTAGTTGATTTAGGGATTAAGCAGGATGTACTTTCTCTTTACTTTAGGAAGTTTATGAAGACGAGCAATTGTAATTTCATTTTTTAAAATATAGAATACTGTAATGGGAGTGGAAGAAACCTTGGAGGTTTTCTAGTCCAACCTCCTGCTCGTTCAGTTTTATTTATAGTAAATACAACTTGTATAGTATTAGGGGGCTCATCTCAAACTCAAGGGGGAAGAGGGAGAGCATGGAGGGTGGTAAGTTCACTATTTGGAACAATGTCATCAGCTTTAGGTCCCCTTATTCTATTATTTCAAAATTCAATATCTCTAAGTGTCCTCACGGAGTTCCCTCTCATGTTTCAAAAATATTATTATTATGACTACCATGTTTCCCTGAAAATAAGACCCACCCAAAAAATAAGCTTTAGCCTAATTTTTGGGGTGGGTATAATATAAGCCCTACCCCAAAAATAAGCCTGGGGTGTGGCCAGCATAAGAGGTGGTAAGTCCCGGGGCCAATGGTGCCCAGCAGCCACAGCCCACCAGCCCCTTGGCACAATGCAAATACCATTATGTCCAAGTGTGGAGGCAGAAGAAGTGGGGGGAGAAGACAGGGATCCAGGCTTGCAGGCTTGTGTGGCAGCACCTGCAGCAGGCAGAGGCAGAAGGAATGGGGGAGGCAGGTGATCCTGACACCCTGCAACGATGCCTGCTTGGCACAGCCTCAGGCAAGCTGAGTGATGGTGATGGATATGATGAATATATGATGAATATATTGTTGTAAGATGTGTCAGGTTATAAAATAAGGCCTCAAGGGAAAGTAGAAGAACAAAAAGTGTATCTGCATAACAATAGAAGAAAATCTGGCTTAAATAAGAGAAGGAAGATGACTGGAAAAATAGAAATAGCGATCCTCATATGTAAAAAAATGAAGGTTGAGTATCACATACAAAGCTTTGAAGAATCAAAGAGATAAAAGAATAAGAGATATGTGGTAAAAATGGAGAAAAGATTAACTGGTAAAGAGTCTGTAGACATTATAAAGAACATGGGCCAGTGAAGGAATAATTGGGAGAAGTTACTCATGACAACTTTTGAAATTATTTAACTTACGAGATCATTTCAAAGTTGCTTTTCTTGATGAAAGCAATACTGATAACATTGTTCTGAAAACTGGACCTGCCACTACCCACATATTTAAACTAGGGGAATTTGAGCATATTACCTAAAAGCCTTTTTGTATTTCTGACTTCCACAAATTGTCCAGTCATTGTTGAAGTCAGTAATCCTTATAATAAAATTGTGCTCCCATGGATCATTTCTAGGCTAATTTCATCTGGCTTAGACATGTCAGAGGTTTCTCTTTAAGATGTTTACTAGCCCTGGAGTGACAGTGCAGCACTGTGTCTTTAATTCCATGTGAAGAAGTTTAAGTGTGAGATGGGATTCTATTCCCACACCCAGCATAGGCAGCTGCCTGAAATTCCCCACCAAGATGTTGTCTGGGTGACAAAACACTGTGGATACAAAATGTTCTGCCAAAACATTTCCCTACTAATTCAATTATGTAGGAAGAAACTTCCCAGATTCCTTTTGCTCCCCTCATATCCTAAGTGACATCACCAGGACTTGTATATCTTATGGAATTTCTAAAAGTATTGCTGCTTTTATCTTTATGTGGAGCAGGTGGATAAAAAGAACAGTTTCATAAAATGAAAATAAGACCCACCCAAAAAATAAGCTGTAGAATAAAAGGGCAAGTAATTCAAAAGGCTGCATGAAAAAAAGAGCTAGGAATGTTATGTATGACCATCTAAAAACAGGCTGAGTCATCTTATGAGTCACTAAAATTGTCTCTACACAGGGTGGGCAACCTGCAGCCACAGAACTATAGGAAACCCTCAGACCTCCTTTTTGCAAACCCAAGAATCCCCTCCAATCATCACTGCTGAAACCCAGTAGCTGTTTCCCACCATTTTGAGACAAGGAAAATATGATTCCTTGCCCTCCAAATTCTTCTATCTGGAACTGAAATGATGGAAAGGAGTTATGAATGTATGAATGTATGATGCTGCCAAAGGACAGAAAAATAGCAGAAGAATTTTGCAAGCCTATAATCCTACATGGATAGCTGGGGATAGCTTAGAAGTTAAGCAACTTATTTAATATTTAGCAGGTTTTCAGTGTCTTGCATACTGTAGTTCTTTTGCTACTTTAATAGTTGTTTTACACCAATGAGTAATGGGTGCACAATATTATGTAAAAGAAGGATCTTTGCTTGAATTGCAGTTTTTATAAAGGCTATAGAATTCAGATTTTTTTTCACAAAATAAAGATATTAAGTGGGGTAAAATAGTCTCAAAACTGAGACTATAGAGCATGTAACATTACTACAACCCAGAGACAACAGAAATCTCATCAATGCAGCCAATAACATTTTGGTTTTTAGTATGCCATATAAAATAATCTATATTGGGAAGAAGATTGAGAAGAAGTTTTTAAAACACGGAAATGGCTGGATTTGCTGAACATACTGTGGGAAGTCCCCAACCCCACTCTTGGATAATGAAATGTTTTGGGGAATAGTAAAAGAGGCAGAATATTATATTTCCCCAAAGAACAAATGGGAAACATGTTCTTAAAGGCAGAAAGAATCCCTAGTCTTCCTGCTGTAGAAAAACAGCCTCAAGCAGAAGAGGGTGGTCTTTTGGAATGGAGATTTGGTATCCATTCAAAAAGACTGGGCCAATGTATTCATTTAAAAAAAGCATTTAGCTACAAGCTCCCACAGAAGGTTAGAGCTGATAGGATTTAAAATAGAAAAACAAAGACTCCTAAAATCTACATTCCCCCACCCAAATTCTAAGGACAGGACACAATGTTTAGGACATAATAGGATTTACCCACCATCATTAGAATAGCAAAAGACACAAGGCTCACTACATTGCACAATGTTCCCCTGGAGCCTCTCAATCACAAAACCCCAGAACTCTATAAAGATACTCATCCAGCCATTTTGTCAACCACCCCAGAAACATGCTGCTGTCACTAAAGTTTCTGGCATCCAAATAAAAAGAGACCTTCTTTCCATGCAACCTGCCTTTATTTTATTTTCAGTGTCTTGCTTCCTGCTTGGAACCGGGATGATTTTTTCTTCCAACAATACCATATAGAAGGCCGTAACACTGCTGATGAGTTTGTAATGTCAACTCATGTTTTTTTCCCCATTTTTAGTAGTATCAAGTAAAGGAAGGCAAATAAAAAAACAAAATGAAACAACCAAATAGTCTAAGAGTAAGCCAAGGAAAAATATGTTGACAGAAAATATATCATTATTTCTTCCACTAGATTCTTCTCAAATGATGCTAAGCTTAAAATAAACTTTCTTTCTAAAGACCATAGACCTAGCTGGCCTTGCTCTTTCCAGAAATAACTTAAATGATTGTTTTATTTAAATTGCATAGAATTCAGAGCTGTAGGGTTATTTTTCCTTTGGTTGTTTCTCTGTAAATATTATTTCAAATTTTTAATACTCTTTGTTTAATATAAAAAAGGTAAAGTTTCCCCAATCCATTATGTCCAATTTAGTGGTGGTACTCATCTCTGTTTCTTAGCTAAGGGAACCAATGTTGTCTGAAGACATTTCTATGGTCATGTGGCCAACATGACTATATGCCAAGGCATACGAAAACACTGTTATTTTCCCACTGAAGTACTTCTCATTTATTTACTTGCAGTTGTATGCTTTCAAACTGATAGATGGGCAGAAATTGTTTAATATACAAAGTGAAATTAAAATACTAATTTACAGGTAATAGTGCTGCTAGTAAGTAAACTACAATCAAACAGCTTTAATAGCTGAGTGAAAATGACTTCAATATGAAATCGAGTGGAAAGTTTATGTACGTA
This sequence comes from Laticauda colubrina, assembly GCA_015471245.1. Classification (NCBI taxonomy): domain Eukaryota; kingdom Metazoa; phylum Chordata; class Lepidosauria; order Squamata; family Elapidae; genus Laticauda; species Laticauda colubrina. Next base: position 32,417,400 of record BLBF01000021.1, on the reverse strand, counting down.
CATAAACCTTGCTTGTAGCATATCTATTACAGAAATAGGATTTTGTAAAACATTACATAAAATAGGATTTTATAAGTAGCTGTCTGCTGATTTCAATATACTTAACATTAAAACAAAGAAGCAAATTAACCTCCCAAGTCAGACATGTTTTTGGCCTCCCAAAGTCTCAGTGGATCCCGTTTTTGCCCTCTACCTGCGGAGGCCTCTGGAGGCCAAAAATAGCCATGTTTTTGGCTTTCAAAGTGCTTCTGGGGAGAACAAAAACGAGACCTCCAGAGGCCAAAAATGGGCCTATATTAGCCGTATAAGACACACAGACATTTCCACCCACTTTTTTTTTTTTTTTTTTTTTTGGGGGGGGGGGGAAGTGTGTCTTATGCTCCAAAAAATATGGTAAGTACTGAAATGTAAAATAAATATACATGCTACATCAAATCACCCCAGTTGATTAGGAATTTGTATTTTTTAAACGAAATTACAAGTCTCTAATCTGGAAATGTAAGTGAAATTTTCTGTTTTTTTCCCAACCCACAAGAAATGGAGAGGTTTGGAAATATATATTCTCTCTAAAGCCCCTGTCCCACTGCACTTACAGATGCAAAGAGGATGTAAAACGTTAAAAAAAGCTTGCCATCCGTTGGAAAACGCTATGCACCCGTTGTGTACTCACTGCATACGTGTTTCATATGCTCTATCCCTCGAGCATCCATCCACTGCGATTTCATCTATGCAAGAAGTTTTGAACTGCACAAAACTTTGTGAACGGATGAACTTTCTGCCGCGTACGATGTGCATCCACGACATATATGGGCAACAAACATTCTATGTCGTTATCATCCGTGAAACGTCCGCTGTTATCCTCTCTGCATCCTCTGGCCATCCCCTCAACTCACATCTGCAGCAGCTGAAAATGGAAAGAGGGAGGAAACGAAAGGTGCACGGAACATCTACACAGCGTTAGTAGCACGGAAATAGAAAGGATGTAAGCGAATGCATCTCGTATATAAAGGATTAAAATGGACAAAACATTTGTATCTGGGATGTATCTCAGATATTTAGAATGTCTGCAGTATGTCTAGAGTATGTAGAAGGCCCCATAGCGGACTACCGATATTTCCTATAAAAAGGGGGAGAAAATCATCTGGATCTCAGTATGAGTCCAGCAGCCATGGTGTAGACCTCTTCACCCTTAGTCTTGGTCTTCCACATCATCCATTGTTCTCCACCATGGATCATGACACAGTTCGTATGGTAGCTGCGATCATTCATCACCAGAACCAAAAACTGTTCAGACTGTTTCACCTTTTATACAGAAGGAGAAGAAGGAGACGTCCAAGAGCTGTGTGGGTCAGAGGATGGATCGTGAGAAGAATGGAGTTTGGACTGTATGACCTGTTGATGGTGGAGCTGAGGAATGAAGACCCTTGTGCATTCCATCACTTCATGAGGATGCCACCAGCCATGTTTGACGAAGTTTTAGAGCATCTGAGACCCAGGTTGACCAAGCCAAGCACCAACTTCCGTGCCAACCTGGACCCTGGACTGAAGGTGGCACTGGCTCTGCGCCACCTGGCCTCTGGAACCATATACAGAAACATGCAGTATGGCTGGAGGGTGCCACACAACAGCATCAGCAAAGTGGTGAGAGAGGTGGTGCAGGCCATCATCGAAGAATACGTGGAGGAGCTCCTCAAGTGTCCCACCACTGAACAAAGCTGGAGGAAAGTTGCAGAACAGTGGTATCAGAGGTGGAATTTTCCTCACACTGTCGGAGCCATAGATGGGAAGCATGTGGCCTGCAAAGCTCCACCCAACTCAGGGTCCTCTTATCACAACTACAAGGGCTTCTTCAGTATCATCTTCTTTGCCATGGTTGATGCTGACTACAAGTTCATTTCCATCGATGCTTCAGGCAACAGGTCAGCTTCAGATGGTCCGGTATACAATGCTAGTGACTTCAAGGATGGGCTAGAACGCAACCTCATCATGGGTTTTCCAGATCCAGACCCCCTACCCAATGACACACAAGATGTGCCCTACTTCATCATTGGTGATGATGCCTTCTCCCTCAGAACTTACCTCATGAAGCCGTACAGTTCAAGATACCTCACCCGTGAAGAGAGGATCTACAACTACAGGCTGTCCAGGGCAAGACGGGTGGTGAAGAACGCCTTTGGCATCCTGGCCAACAGGTTCCAGATACTTCTCACCACCAAATGTGTTGATCAATGAATAAATTGTTATTGATAATAACATATGATAATATGATAATTATAAATATGATAATAAAGGTCCATATGCGTGGCAGCTGGGATGGGGGACCATACAGTACCACTATGCTTGCACTGGAGGTTTATCTATCCCACAACTATCCTTATCTATCCCAAAAGCATGCAAAGGCGTAACCATTTGTTCAAAGTTTTCACCAACACTTTACTAAGGTAAAAAAATGAACCAAGTGTCTTAAGCAAAGATAACTTTTATTAACTGTCTTAGGTAAATTTTATGACTTTATTAAAAAAGCAAAATGAACCAAGTAAAGTGTCTTAAGAAAAGATAAAGTGAACAAGTAACAACTCAGTCTCTGGCACTATTAGTCACTCTGAGTCATGTCCATGGTCTCAGCTGTTAAGCGAGCAGGGACTGTGGAGGTGGCTGTGGCTTGAGTGCTGGTCTGAGGCGCCATTGGGGTGCTTGGCCCTGAGAGTACAACAGGGGATGGTGTGTTCAGGAAGCTCTCAGAGAGCTGACTCAGTTCCGTGAGGTTGAGAGGCCCTTCATCAAGTACCTGGGATGTCAGGCACAAGACTGATGACAGATTGTCCGTTGATGGGCTTGGCTGTGGGGTGGAGGAAGGAGGAGTGTAGTGGGGCTGTCTGGTCTGCAGCTGGATGAGGACTGGAGTCTGTGGCGTGTGATGAACCTGGGCCTGGACTGGGAAGGTCTGTTTTTGCTGTGGGAAGTCCTGGTAGTCATAGCCTTGGTAGGTGAGGGGCTGTTGAAAGCTGTGGAAGGGCTGTGACATCACCTGGGGTGGAGGAGCAGACCTGGACTGGGTAGGAGCAACTTCAGCTGGGCCTTGAGGGTTGTGCAGAAGTGCTGTTATCTTCTCCTTCATCACCTGGTACTGGGCCTTGGGCAGGTCCCTGAGGGTGTGGCTCATGTAGGTGATGAAGGTGTGGCGGCCCGAGGATCCTCTGTCCAAGTGGACCAACTGAGAGAGAAATTCTGTGCTGGTCTTCATTGTGTCCCTGATCTCCAACAGGACAGTGTGGTTCTGGCCCTCCAGTCTGCCTCTCTGTCTGCATCCTGTGGAGCTGGGGGTGGGGGTGGGTTGGCCTCTGGTGGCTGCTGCTTCTTCCTCCATTTGTGACAGGGGATCCTCCAAGTCCTCTGGCATGGGGAGTGCAGCTGTCGGGGGGGTCTCTGCCATGGGGCCCTCTGAAGACACCTGCCTGGACAGGCTCGCTGTCTCCTGGCTGGAAGAGGACTGGCTGTCTGTGAGCTGTTTGAGGGAGAGGGGTGTCAGAGGGGCTGCTCCTCGGTGGTGGATCTCACCCTCCAGGAAACTGCACTTGGCCATGACGTACATCTCCCGGTCAGTGAGCTTGACAGTGGTCTGCCCAGATTTTTTGAGGTGTAGCTTGCCATACCAGGTGTGCATGTGCTTCCACCATCCCAGGAGTACATCTGCAGTGTACCCCAGGCTCTCTGCCTTGTCTCTCCAAGCTGCCTGCTTCTTCTTGGTGTCGCGATAGAGTCTGTGGCCCTTTCTCCAGAGGTACTCGTTCTCCCTCAGCCATTCCAGCACCTCATCCTCATGGTCCTTGGAAACGGTGTACTGTTTCCTCTCTCCTTTCTCCTTCCCTTGCCTCTTCCTCCCTCAGGCAGGGGCTTCAGCAGGGCCTTCAGGGGCTTGAGCAGCAGGGCCTTCAGAGGCTTGAGCAGCAGGGCTTTCAGGGGCTTGAGCAGCAGGGCCTTCAGCAGCAGGGTTTTGAGGGCCTTGGGGCTGGTCTACCACAGCAGCAGCAGCAGCAGGTTCGGAGTCAGTGCCAGGGGGTGGGATGCTAGTTCTGTCCTTCTTGCCAGGGCTGGAACGAGTAGGCACAGGCTTCCTCTTTTTCCCTGACTGACGAACCATGGTGTTCCTCCTAGATGTATGTGGTAGCACGTCTTTCCCCTGAATGCTGACTGCATGCGTGCTGCATCCTTTTATATCCGTGGAGCTGACGCAATTCATACTCCCTGCATGCGCAGTGAACGCTTTGCATCCAATATACATCCACGCGGCATCCGCTTTGCTTCCTATAGGCGTCCGTGATGCATCTGCATCATCCGCTATGCGTCCGCTTCGCAATTTTCTCCCGGAACCCCTTCGTGGTGTCATCCGCTTCCATCCGCTGTCATCCGCTAGGCTTCCTATGAACATCCATTTAACATCCCCGCTACGTACTACCCATGTCTGTTTATGCAAATTTTCACCACTTTTTGGAGCGGATGACAACGGATGGAGCCACCCCTGAAATTTTGCTCGTCCGCTGTGTCCTTTATGCATACATTTTGCGTCCGTCGGCCAATGCAACCTAGCCTTAATGTTTGTCTTTATCATATTTCTGTGATTGGAGAAATGACACAGTTGATGGATGAAACAGATCTATTGAAAGAAAGAGTGTACTTCATTTTGGTCTGTGTGGGCTAGCAAATATTTTTCAAGTTTCAAAGAGAGGTTCTTCCCTCAGTAGACTATCAGGATGTGTTTTCATAGTTGCATATGATCTACCCTTTTCTTCCTTTCTCATCATTCAGAAGGATGCAGGAGAACGGATGGTGCTTAACCTCACAACCATTCATAAGATGAACATAAGATGATCTCCATTGGATCAGATGAAACGTCCTCTAAAGTCCCACATCCTGTTTCCAGTAGTGCTAGCCAGATGCTTCCTATATCCAGGACATGAAATCAACATTCACCTCCCCCCCCCAAAAAAAACCCTTGTCCCAAATATTTGGTATTTAGAGTTCTGTTAGCACTGAATGCTGAGTTCTACTTAGCGATCGTATCTAAAAATTAGTGATAATATAGTATTAATAACATAGTACATAGTATATAGTACAAGCCCAACATTAATAATGGTGATTATAAAAAGGAGAACACCCAGGAAGTTACTGTATGTAACTAATCCTTAAACAATCCTAAAAATGTTGGCCGCATTTTTAGTCTAAATTTTTCTTCTCTGCTCCATGTTTTTTTAAAATCAATCAATGACAAGCAACGCATGCCATTGCAGCAAATCAGGCATTATATCCCCTGAACTTTAAAAAAAATAGTACTGAATTACGTAAGTACAGTAAAAAGGACAAAAAGATGAAAGCAGAAGCATCTCCAAGCAATACATCCTTTCCAGACATGCTTTAAGGCTTAAAATATATTTGTAACAATTGCACAGCAACCTTAGTTTTCAGAAGGGAAGGGAAGAAACATGGGAGAAACACCCATAAGCACTTCGTGTACCTGATATCTTCAGGAGGGGCGTTTTGTCCCCAGCTACATCCTGAAGGAATTGCTGCTCTGATATTCTGGGAAATCAGCCAAGGAGTTTGGATTATTTTTATAAGCCCATAAAAGCACTTGGGATTCATATGAAGGGGGCCCTACATATAAAAAATAGATGCATGAAATACACATGGGGAAAGTTGAGTGGAAATCTGGAGAACAGTGGAACTCTAGTAGCTGTGATCCAATTTTCCCAGAATGTCTTGAGGAAAGCACTTAGTTTCTTTTGAAAAATCAGCCTTTTGGAATCATTTTTTTTGTAAGTGTATTATTCCTGATTTGTTCTTTCTATCAAATTCAGGAGCATCTGATCCCCTTCTTTGCTGAATTCACTGTAAATAATTCCTGTCTGATATTTTGCTTTTCTTTATATATGAATGCGTATAGGCTGCTTGTAAATTCCACAAGAATTCAAAAGTGATATATGTGTGTGCGTGGAGGGTGGAGGGATAGAATAGAGTAAATAGTGGAATCATATTAGACTCTACACTTTTTCACTATTCTGTGACAGTTTTTTATAAGTGCAGAATGAAAGAAAACATGTATGAAAGAAGATAAAGAACATTCAGCTCTTGGAAGTCCATGGTAGACATGTGATGTGACTTGGGAGCTCCCAGATAACAGCCCTTGGCACAGCTAATAGGAGGGTGGCAGACTCAAATTGTTGTTTGCTCTTAATTAAGTAAGCAAGAACAGCGCTGCCACCTCCCCTGACATCCTAAGGCAATAATTTCAGGGGCATAGATTTCTCCCTCCCCTTTCCACTTGATCTCTCCAAAGTTATCCTTAGTTCCTTAGCTAGGTTATGCCCTTGAACTCAGAGCTAAGATGCAAAGTAACAAAGTTGACTATTCCAAACTATCCATCCCATTTTGAACTATTATAGATTAATCCCTGCTCAGAAAATTAAAAGCAAGAAAAGACAGACTTGTAAACTCCCATTAGCATACAATTCAATTGTGGAAAGTCAGGGTTGTTTAAAATAAAAAAAGTAATATAAGAAGAAAACATAATGGCTACTAAATAGTTGTCCTCTAAGAAAAACACCCATAGCACAGAACTATGAACCCAATGAAATGAATGCCTAGATGGGTACAGAGATTCACAGAAATAAGACCACCAGAAGGAAACATATGTCCCAAGCTGCACTGATCTCTGATCAACCTGAAGGACAAATTAAATATTCAATGTAATCCAGTATACCTGATTTCTCATTATATTCTATAAGATCTACTGAATGTATCCTCTTGTTGAGACCATCTATGCATCAGGGGTCCAGGGTGCCAGAAACAGATGACATGAGGTTTCCCTTTAGCTATTTATTTTTACATACATACATACATACATACACACACACACACACACACACACACATATATATAATTTGCGGCTTGGCTCCGAGTAAACAGACAGCTATCATTTATTAGGCCAAGCCATACTAAAAGCCTCCAATACAGGAAACACTATGTTGCCAGCCAATCAAAAAATGCTACAAAACAGACAGAAGATATTAGAAACACCAATCAAGCAATTACCGTTTGGAGGATGGTCAAACAAATGGCAACTTCAAATCTCAACAAATAAATGCTCTGTCCTACATATTGGGAAAAAAATCAGAAAATAAAATACAGGCTGAATAGTCAAGACCTTGTTGATGATCCAAACTCTGTCAAGGATCTTAGAGTCATCATCTCTAATGACCTAAGTGCTAGAGCCCACTGTAACTACATAGCCAAAAAGGCGTTAAGAGTTGTTAACCTAATCATATGTAGCTTTTTCTCTGGTAATATTACATTAATAACTAGAGCATACAAAACATTTGCTAGACCAATACTTGAATACAGCTCATCAGTCTGAAAACACATTACGTATCTGATATTAGCACAGTTGAGAAAGTCCTGAAATATTTCACAAGAAGAGTTCTCCACTCCTCTACTCGTTGCAGAATATCTTATGCTACCAGACTCAAAATTCTAGAACTAGAAAACCTAGAACTACGTCGCCTTCAGTCCGATCTAAGTATAGTATATAAAATCATACATTGCAATGTCCTACCTGTCAATGAATACTTCAGCTTCAACCATAACAATACAAGAGCACACAATAGATACAAACTCAAGGTTAATCACACCAAACTTGATTGCAGGAAATACAACTTCAGCAACAGAGTGGTCAATGTCTGGAATACTCTACTTGACTCTGGTTTCTTCCACAAAAACTTTAACCTTAGACTGTCTACTACTTGACCTCACCCCTTTCCTAAGAGGTCTGTAGGGGGCGTGCATAAGTGCACTAACGTGCCTACTGTCCCTGTCCTATTGTTTCTTTTTTTTCTTTCTCATATGTATCCATGTATTCATAACTATGTTTTTACTTGTACTTATTATCTTGTAAGCAATTGACAAAAATAAATAAATAAAAAATAAAAGAAATAAATCATGCCTTCTTTCTGTAATAAAACCAAATGGAGGGCTTTTCTTCCCTAAGGAATCAAACTGGGGCAGTTTTTGCCAACCTGGACTTCCAAGAAGCATATTACCAAGTCTGGCTTCAGGACGATGACAAGGGGGAAACCATGCCCCCCTGGGATGTTTCAAATTCTGAATTCTCACTTTTGAACGACACCCCTCCACTGTCTTCATGCAGCTAATAAATGAGCTGCTGCATGAACATCTATACAGGGGGGTGTTGGTTTACTTGATTGACATATTGATTTATACTGAAATTATGGCAGAGCATGTGAAATCGGTGAGGGCAGTACTCAAAAGCTTCAACCTGCTCAGCTATACACTAAGCTCTCCAAATATGATTTCCATCAGAGTAAAATTGATTACTTGGGCTACCACATCTTTCACTAGTGGCTAGAGATGGACCCTGTGAGCTATATTAATCTGGGCTGTACCTCATTACCTGAAAACAACTGCAACCCTTCCTGGGGTTTGCCAACTTTTACCACCAATTTATCCCTTCTTTTGCCTAAATCGTTCTCCCAATTACCAAACCCAGCAAGCTGCTGAAATGGACAAGCTGCATTTGAAAACCTTAAATGCCGATTTACAGCTGAGCCAATGTTGAAACACCCTGACCCAAATGCCCCAATTGTCTTTCAAGAAGTTGCCAGGCCTAAAGCTGTAGGGGCAGTACTCTTACAGCGAAATAAACATGGAGCCCGACAACCTCCAGAAAAATCACCAAAACTGGGCAACAGTGGGCAGTCTGAGAAAAGGAGGCTTGCACAGTATGCTGGGCATTCCTAACTTTTTTGAGGAGGACAAAACACTGTTCAAAGTGTGGACTGACCACAAAAACCTAGAAGCTCTAAAAACCACTAGAAGGTTGTCACCTGAATAAGTACACTGGGCTCAGTTTTACTTTGTGGTACATCCCAGGAAATATTTTTTGGCAGATGTCCAGGATGCCACAATACAACAGCATCAAGCCAGAGATGATCCAGCCAATCATTCCATCTCGCTCAACTTACTGCACCAGTATCCACCAGTGCACAAAAAAAGTGAAACAAAGTGAGACAAGGGTGAGACAAGGTGAAACAAAGTGAGACAAGGGTGTAAAAACAACCCTAAAGGTGGCACTAGAGAATGATAAATGGTTTCAAGCCCATAGAAATGAATGCATGATGCAAGATGGTTTAGCCTGGATAGGGATTAAACTGTTATGTTCCTGCAAGCCAATGATTACTGATTGGCTTATTGATTGAAATTACTTATTATTGGTTGGATTACTAGTTGAAAAGAGTCATGACTCTAAAACCGCAGGGTATTTCGAGTTTGTTAAAACCTTACACCTGGTCAAAATACAATTTTGTGGCTGTCACTTAAAAAGGACGTTGAATGCTATGTAGCCAGCTACCCAGTTTGTGCCTCAAAATGCGATCAAGGGAAAACCCCAGGACTCCTCCAATCAGAAATGGAGCCAAATGCTTCCTGGGAGGAGATATTCATGGACTTCCCTGAGAGCTCAGGAAACACAGTAATTTGAGAGATAATGGATCTGTTTTCTAAAAAGGTCTATTTTATGCCCTGGCCAGAAATCCCTTCTGCATACACCGTAGCCAAACTTTTGGTGTAGCATATTTATAGGCTGTGTGGTGTTCCACAATGAAGAGTCTTTGACTGTGAGGTGCACTTTACTTGGAAGTTCTGGCCAGAGTTTTTAACACTTTTGGGGACCACTTAAGTGCTTAGCTCTAATCATCATCAGAAAATGAATGGAGGCTGTGAATGTTTGAATGGAATTCTAGAGTAGGGCTATGTTAATTCCCTACAAGACAATTACCAAGACAAGTTAGAAAAATGTGGAATGGACAACATCACCACCAGATGGAATTGTAGCTGGCTGACAAACCATACTCAAACAAGTAGTTTTTAATGGTACCATATCTACATGGTGTCATGCCCCTGTCCGAGTCTGAATCTGAACAGCTGACAGGGAGTGGGAGTGGGAGTGTGGCTCCATTGGCTGTGGAGGAAACTGGGGAAGGGCAAAGTCAGGTTGGACAGAGCATGGGAGAGGTAGAACAAGGGAGAGAGAGTTCAGAGGAAGACCCAGGTCCACCTCCTCTTTATCCTAGGGCATGCAGGGAAGAATGGAGAAGAGAGCAACATGAGTTGTGTGGCTTACGGGGGAGGAAAGGGTCCTGATTCCCTTCACTAGGCACATCTGGGAAGTGAGTTTAAAGGAGAGGCAGCTGAAAGCTGCATTGGCTGGGAACAAACTGTAAGTTTATCTTGTGTTGATTGTGGTTATCTGTGTTCCTGGCATCCTGCCAACTAGGTTGATTTATTGCCATGTTATTGCACTTCTGGAACTCCTTATCTTGCCCTGCCAGATTAATTACTTCATCTAGCCTTGATTGGATTTATAGTTAAAGTTTTCTGTTGACAACATTTTGAAATTGAATCTCTGCAGCCAAAGGCTGTTCTTGGGAGAATTTGGAACTAATAAAGAGATTCCTACTTATTATCTGGCTGTGTTGCCTTTGTGCCACACCCTGGGTCATCACACATGGAGAGAAGTAAGCAGAGGGGTATCACAAGGCTCCATCTTAGGTCCAGTCTTAGGTCCATAAATTACTTAGATGAGGGAACAGAAGGGGAACCCATCAGATTTGCAGATGACACTAAACTGGCAGGAATAGCCAACACCCCAGAACACAAGCTCAGGATCCAAAAAGATCTTGACAGACTTGAACAATGGGCCCTATCCAACAAAATGAATTTCAATGTAGAGAAAAGCAACATTTTACATTTAGGCAGGAAAAATCAAAGGTATAAGTACAGATTACGTGAGACCTGGCTCAAAAACAGTAATTGTGAGAGTTACTGAGACAGTCACTTACCTGAAATACTTTAGGTTCTCCTGCTTGAGCAGGGGACTGGACTAGAAGACCTCCAAGGTCCCTTCCAGCTCATTCACTCATTCTATTCAATTGAACCAACTTCCTCTCATTTGCTGAAATAGCATACACTAACTCCATACATAGCAGTACTGGCTTCACCCTATTCAAGGTAACAATAGGATAGGACTTTGCTTTCATGCCCAAACTTCCCCTAGCTATTCCTCCCATACCATCCTTGAATGAATGGACAAGGAAAATGTTAGAAGATACAAGAGAATCGTATAAAAAACAAGCAGATAAAAACATATGAAACCAAGATATTTTAAAATAGGGGATTAAGTTTACTTTTCAACCAAATACCTGCACTCCAGACAACCCTGCAAAAAATTGGGACTAAAATCCATTGGCCTTTTTCCTATTAAAGAGAATCATTAATCTTATAACTTGATTGTATTCACCCAATCTTTCATCACAGCCTCCTTAATCCTCTCCCCACTCCAGCCAACCATACCACCACCTGGTCCTCTTATGATTGAGGGTGAACAACATTTTGAAGTCAAAGACATTCTATTCTCGTAGACATCAGGGTATCCTACAGTATTAGAAGCAAGGAAAGATTTTTCCCTCTTAGAAATCAAATGGTAGACTCCAAACATGTTAAAACAGCCAAGCTTATAAAACATTTCCATAATCATTATTAGACAAACCAAAGTGACTTTCTCTCTCCTCTGCAGAACAAACATCCTTTTTAAGGGAGAATGCCATGTCAGAACCACCATCCCGGTGTCGTGCTGGCTTCTTGCCATCAAAAGACTTGGGGGGGGGGGCTTGAGGAGGAACCAAATGGGCAGCAATAAACCTGTATGCATTCTTCTGTGGGAATTTGGGAAGGGGGAGGGCACCTGAAGAAAATCAGAGCACTGTGCCAAGACGTCTTCAAGGCCATTTGCCCCGAGTGTGGAAAGTTACCAGCCAAAACACCTCAGAATTACCAAAACACCAAGGCAACATCACATTGGCAGGGTTTGGACTGGTCACATGGGGAGGGATGGAACCAAAGGGAATAGCCTTTGTTTGCACAGGAACCTAAGCCCATGTCATACTGCACCAATGGATGGAAAGAGAATGTAAAACAGAGAGAAACACTTGCCATCCGTTCGTTAACGTGATTCATCCGTCCTGTACTCACTGCCTCCGTTTTTCATCCTCTCTATCCGTCGACTGAGGTTCCATCCGCTCAAAAAGTTTTGAGCTGCTCAAAACTTTTTGAGCGGAAAATGTATCCAATGTGTCCGTTCTACATCCGCAACGCATATGGGGAACATCCGTTCTACATCCGTCGTCATCCATTACGCGTCCGCTATATCCACTAGGCATCCGCTACGCATCCGCACAAGTCAAATCCACTCCAGCGGAAAACAGACACAGGGAGGAAGCGAAACGGACGCGGAACGGACACGCAGCGTTAGCAGCATGGACGGAGAAAGGATGAAAGCAGATGCAGCTCGCAAGCAAAGCATTTAAAACGGAAAAAACGTTCGCAGAGGGGACCTATCTCGGATATTAAGGAAGTCAAGAGGATGCCTAGAGGATGCAAAAGGACACCTAGTGAAAAACCTATATTGCCTATAAAAAGGGGGAGGAACTCACTTGGATCTCACTTTCAGTCCAGCAGCCCTGCTGTGCAGACCTCTGCAGCCTTCATCTGGCTCTTGCTCTTCCACAGCATCCAGTCATCTCCATCATGGATCGTAACACACTCCTTTTGGTAGCCACCATCATTCTGCAACAGTGCGAAGCCATCTACAGGCTCTTTCAACTGTTCTACAGGAAGAAAAGGAGGCGGCCAAGAAGTGTCTGGGTCCTAAGATGGATCACGAGAAGAGCAGAGTACGGACTGTACAACAAGCTGATGGTGGAGCTGAGGAACGAAGACCCTCGTGCATTCCAGAACTTCATGAGGATGCCTCCAGCCATGTTTGACGAAGTTGTGCAGCGCCTGACACCCAGGTTGACCAAGGCAACCACCAACTTCCGGCCCAGCCTGGACCCTGGGCTCAAGGTGGCACTGATTCTGCGCCACCTGGCCTCAGGGACCACCTACAGGAGCATGCAGTATGGCTGGAGGGTGCCACACAACACCATCAGCATTGTGGTCAGAGAAGTGGTGCAGGCCATCATCGAAGAATACCTGGAGGAGCTCCTCCAGTGCCCCTCCACTGAAGAAGGCTGGAAGAAAGTTGCAGAGCAGTGGTATCAGAAGTGGAACTTCCCCCACACCGTTGGAGTCATAGATGGCAAGCACGTGGCCTGCAAAGCTCCAGCCAAGTTGGGGTCAACTTATTTCAACGACAAGGGCCTGTCTCATCACACTGATGAGATTGGGCCATGTATGTTGGGTGGGCCTACAATGAACAGGGCATTTATGAAAGAGTTCTGTTTATGTTCAAATGTGTAGATCAATGCTTACATTGTTATTGATAATGAAGGGCCAAAGGTGTGGCACCTGGGAGGGTGAACCAAACAGTCCCACTATGCTTGCACTGGAGGTTTATCTATCCCACAGCTATTACCCATCCCAAAGGTATCCCTGCCCATCCCACAGGTATCCCTGCCCATCCCACAGCTATTACCCATCCCACAGGTATCCCTGCCCATCCCACTGCTATCCTTACCCATCCCACAAGCATGCAAAGGCTTAAACCATTTCTAAAAGTTTCCACCAAGACTTTATTGACAAAAATAAATGAAACAAGTGTGTGAAGCAAAGATAATCTTTAGTAATAACAAGCTGTAAAAGAAAAATGACCCAAGTCAAGTGTCCAAAGCAAAAATAAAGTCAACAGGTAGCCACCCAGTCTCTGGCACTCTTCTTGGTCACTCTGAGGCGTGCCCAGTCTCAGGGGTGAAGGGTCCAGATGCTGTGGAGGTGGCTGCTGCTGGAGTGCTGGTATGAGGCGCCACTGGGGCGCCTGGCCCCGAGAGGACAACAGGGGACGGTGTGTTGAGGAAGCTCTCAGACAGCTGGCTCAGCCCCGTGATGTTGAGAGCCCCGTCCTCCATGACATGGGGTGTCAGCCCCAATACCGATGACAGATGTACTGAGGCCGGGCTTGGCTGTGGGGTGGAGAAAGGAGCAGTGTAGTGGGGATGTCTGGTCTGCAGCTGGGTGAGGACTGGCGTGGCTGGCATCAGTGGCGTGGGTGGCATCGGTGGCATCATTGGCACCGGTGGCGTCCGATGTACCTGTGCCTGGACTGGGAAGGGCTGCCTGTGCTGCTGGACCTCCTGGTAGCCATAGCCTTGGTAGGGGAGGGCCTGTGGAAAGCCTTGGAAGGGCAGTGACATCACCTGGGGTGGAGGAGCAGGCCTGGACTGGGTGGGAGCAGGTTCATCTTGGTCTGGAGGGTTGTGAAGAAGATCAGTGATCCTGTCCTTCACCATCTGGTATTGGGGTTCTGATATGTTCATGAGGGTCTGGTTGACGTAGGTGAGGAAGGGCTTGCGGTTGGAGGATGGGGCGTCGGTGTGTACCAGCTGAGAGAGGAGATCTATGCTGCTCCTGATGGTGTCTCTTATCTCCAGCAGGACAATGTGGCTCTGCCCCTCCGGTCTGCCTCTCTGCCTTTCTGTGGAGGTGGAGCTGGGGGTGGATGCGGGTTGGGCTGTGGTGGAAGTCCCATCTCCTTTCTCCCACTGCGTCAGGGGGTCCTCCACACGCTCCGCCAGGTGTAGTACAACTGTCGGGGGGGTCTCTGTCGTGGCATGCTCCACAGATACCTGCCTGGACACAGGAGCTGACTCTTTGCCAGAAGAGGACTGGCTCTCAGCAGGCTGCCTGAGAGAGAGGGTTGTGAGAGGGGCTGCTCCTCGGTGGTGGATCTCACCCTCCAAGAAGCTGCACTTGGCCATCATGTAGGTCTCTCTGTCCGTCAGCTTGACCGCGGCCTGGCCAGATTTCTTGAGGTGCAGCTTCCCGTACCAGGTGTGCATGTGCTTCCACCAGCCGAGGAGCACCTCCGAAGTGTAGCCCAAGCTCTCCGCCTTCTCACTCCAAGCAGCCTGCTTCCTCTTGGTGTCTCGATAGAGCCTGTGTTCCTTCCGCCAAAGATATTCATTCTCCCTCAGCCACTCCAGCACCTCCTCCTCATGTTCCTCTTCTATGGTGTATTGCCTCCTCTCCCGTTCACGCGTCTGCCTCTTCCTCCCTTTGGCAGGGCCATATGGGCCCTCATCAGAAGGGCTTCGAGGTTGTAGGGGCTGCTCCTCCACACCACCACCAGCAGCAGCAGCAGCAACAACAGTGGCAGCAAAAGCAGGACCAGCAGGACCAGCACCAGCACCAGCAGCACCAGCAGGACCAGGAGCACCAGCAGCACCAGGAGCAGGACCAGGAGCACCAGCAGGACCAGGAGCACCAGCAGGGCCAGGACCAGGACCAGGACCAGGAGCACCAGCAGGACCAGGAGCAGCGCCAGCAGAGTAAGCACCGGCAGAAGCACCAGAACCAGGAGCAGCGCCAGCAGAGTAAGCCCCAGCAGAAGCCCCAGCACCAGGAGCAGTGCCAGCAGAGTAAGCACCAGCAGAAGCACCAGCACCAGGAGCAGTGCCAGCAGAGTAAGCACCAGCAGAAGCACCACCACCAGGAGCAGTGCCAGCAGAGTAAGCATCAGCAGAAGCACCACCATCAGAAGCAGCACCAGCAGAAGCACCACCACCAGGAGCAGTGCCAGCAGAGTAAGCCCCAGCAGAAGCACCACCGTCAGAAGCAGCATCAGCAGAGTAAGCACCAGCAGAAGCACCACCGCCAGAAGCAGCATCAGCAGAAGCCCCAGCACCAGAAGATCGAGCCTGGGCAGCAGGAGCCCCAGCAGAAGCAGAGTCGGGGCCAGGGGGTGGGAGGGTGGCCCTGTCCCTCTTGCCAGGGCTGGCAGCAGATGGCTGAGGCTTCCTTTTCTTCCCCATGGTTGTTGGGTTGCTGGCTGGCTGGCTGGCTGGCAAGCTGTGTCTGGAAGCAGGTCTTTCCTCTGAATGGTGACCTGCTTGCGAGCTGCTTCCCTTTATATCTGCGGGGCTGACGCAATGCATCCTCCCCGCATGCGCAGTGAACGCTAGGCATCCGCTAGGCTTCTGCTAGGCTTCCGCTCGGCATCCGCTCGGCATCCACTCTTTCCGTTCCGCGTCCGCTTTGCTGTGCTCCCCCGGAAGCCTTGTGGATGTGCCATCTGCTCCCATCCTCTTCCATCCGCTAGGCTTCCGTGGAGCATCCGCTTTCCATCCGCCCTACGTCCTCCCCCCGTCTGTTCCTTTCCGTATTGTCCGCTCTGGTTTTGCAAATTCGGGGCACTTTTGAGAGCGGATAACAACAGATGGAACATTTTGCTCGTCCGCTGTGTCCTTTTTGCAAACGTTTTGCATCCGTCGGCCAGTGTGACAGGGCCTTTAGATTCTTTCTGATTTTACTGCAATCAGCATCTCTTAGTAAAAGTGCCTTTCACTTCAACCAAATGGAATGAAGGGTTTTTCTTCCCTAAGGGATCAGATTGGGGCAGGTCTGACAGTAAGCCTGAGCAACCTTTGACCATGCTGTACAAAATTTCTATTTGGGGTGACCTTTTGTTATTCAAGAGTTTAAGGATCTTTCTTATATAGTCTGTCTTTCCACAATACCGTTCTCCTTGGACTTAAGTTTCTCCTTGGACTTAAGTTTCTCTGACACAGCCTGTTTTTTGTTTTTTTATTTACAATGCACAGAACTGGAGAGCTGGCCATTTTCCTGCATTTTAGGCCACTTGCCTTCACTGCCTCCTGAATCTGGAGCTATCAGTTTCATAGCCAATCTATCAAAGATTCCAAACTTTATTCGTCTAATCTATTTCACAGTCTGAATGGTTTCATGGTCCATGCAAAGTGTTAGACTTGATGTTCTCTGCTAATTGAATCCATACACACCAAACTCTTGCCTCATCTCCCTTCACAGCCAAGGTGCTCAGGTAAACTTCCCTCTCCTTCCAAGACCCACGAAGGCCCTACACTGTAACATAAAATTATGGTGGCAGATTTGGGGGAAAATGCTTAGATACAAGATGCATATTATGCTATCATCACCCCTTTCAGCAGGAACATGTGGGAAGGGTAACATCCTGATAGGTAACTTTTCCAGCACAATAAGAGTTCAGGTGATGTGATGGTTTGGTTTTGTGGAAGAGGCAGCTAAGCTCATACAACAGGGAGTAAAAACACAGGGGAGTGTGTATAGCAAGTAATTTCCCCCTTTCTGTGTAGAGTTTTGATAATGAAATTTTGTTATACCAAGAGCTGCTGCAGCTAAGGAAAGTAAGGGCCTTTCTGAATGATGATTTCTACTAGAGGGAAAGTGATTGACTCATGTTGTAGCTGTATGTTTTTAGCTTTCCAAGATCCACAGGAGGAAAGAATGTCACATAACCAGTTTTCAAATGCCTTGAAAAAAGGGAAAGTAGAAACAGTTTCTTGTGGAAGTGCCTTAAGCCAGGAAAAGGTGGGGAGGTTTCAAAGGCATTTTAATTCTGTTTTATTGCAACTTTATTATTCTTATCTGGAGTCTTCAGGATATGGCAGGCTACACTCTATAAACATATCCGATGATAGATTTCCTTGCACTGTATCACATCAAAATGTAATACCAAAGAGATGTTTTAGTGCCTCTCCATCTTAAAAACTACTGACACAAGAGATGGAGGTATAGCCTTGATTTTTCTAAGGAATATTAAATTTCAGCATGTGTTCACTCATAATATTCTGCAGTGTAGAAAGATACACTTTTCTTCACCATTTGGATTGGATGAAATGGATTTGGGATGGTAATTGTATTTGTCAGGGGCATGACCCCTGTAAGCTTTTAGGTCATATAAAATAAGAATTTGTATTGGTTGAAATGTAAAGAGGGAAAGAAAAGGCAGCTTTTGGCCTGTAGAATATTGGCCAAAAAATGACTTCAGAGAGCATTTCAGATCTTGAATTGCTTTGGCTTTCCCTTGATGCACTCCTTAAAGAAAAGCCTTTTTTTTAAAAAAAAGTAATATTACAGCCACTCCTCTATCACCAGGAATCTCCTTCAATGCTTCTGCAGTCCTTGACTATCTCATCATAGTTCCTACCTTGCAATTCATATGTTCTGCTTCAAGGTTTTATTTCTATCTCAATCCAGGGCAAATATTGTAACATATGCTTCTGCATTCGATCACTCTTCCTTGCCCACATAAAAGATTAGCGTGCATGGAGCTACAAATATCCAGGTGTTTGGGCATTAATCTTCTTTCAGTTCCCCTTTATCTACAATCATTCAGAAATACTGTTGAATACAAGTTTACTACTAGGCTACATGATTAAAACATTTAGAGTCAAAAGCACTTTAGAGAAACTTAAGACAAGCACATGGAGCAGAAGGACATCCAACACTAAGACTATTTGTGCTATTCAAACAGTTTAGACTTAATGGGATTTGGGATAGTTAATTACGAATTGAGAGCTGTCCCCTTAAGGGAATGCATCATGGTAAACATAGTTAAGGTATCCTGGGAAATGTAGTCCATGTCTTGTGGTCACACTGTAATCCTGATTGGTCACTAAATTGACCCTTGTTAGGTTGGGGGAGGCTCCCTCAGTCTTGCCTGAATCCATTACCAAGCAGCTGCTTCAATCATCATGGGGATGAAAGTTTATTATCTTTGTACATCATAATGCAGATATGCAAAGGATTGGACATAAAGAAGAACCTCATCATAACTGTGAGTTGATAAGAATGCCTGATGAACCAATAAAAGAGACCTTGTATGGATGCTTTGTGGAGTTGCTCTGTCTGCTTTATACCCATCCAGAGAATAATAAGCAGAACACTATTTATTTAATTAAGCACACCTTGGACAAATTTTCAAGCCAAACATTCTAGGCACTTCAATTTTGCAACAAGTTGAAAAAGCTAGCCAGAAATCTTGAAGGGGTAAGTTTAGTGCAGTAATGGAGCACAGCAAGAACATCTTGCAATGATATGCACAGCAGTGGGGCAACCTAACCTAACCTATTGGATTACACGAGCTCACCCCAAAATCATTTCATCATAAAGGTTGTGGAATGGAGGGATATTGTTAAAATGAAAGGGCAGATGATAGCAACAAATGATAGCTTTCTTCCTAAGAAATTATATTAAGTAGTTTGTTCATACAATACAATTTAATCACATACAGATTGCAGATAATCCTCAATTTATGATTTTTTTATAACAATCTCAGAAAAAGTGACTTATGACCTGTACTCTCACACTTACAACTATTGCACTATGCTGCAGTTATGTCATTGCAATTTGGGCACTTGGCAAACAGCTTGCATTTATGACCAGTTGCAGTGTCCTACAATCACGTGATCAGAGTTTGTGACCCTTTTTTGTCAATTTCTAGCAAAATTTAAAAAAAAACCATTGGGAAAACTGGATTTGCTCAACAGCTGCTGTAAAATTGGTTCTGATTCAACATGATGACAATGACTTACAATGGAAACTCCATCCCAATTGTGCTCATAAATTGAGGATTACTTATACTAGAGATTAATTCCTCAGTTTATGTCTGTGCACACTATTTAACTTGCATTTTGTTTAACTGCCTAGTTTTTTTGTGTGTGGGGGGGTTGTGGCTATTCTAATTGAAGAGGAAGGCAACAGCTCTAGAGTGGAACAAATCTAGAAGACTGAACAGAATTTACTAACAGGATGATCGACTTTCAATTTTTGATATTTTTTTCAAATTCCAACCCTGAACAAACCCCTCTATACATTTCTACTAACATAAATAAATAACATCTCCCCCAACAGTGGCTTTGCTTTTCCTGTTGTTGGGTGAATGGGATGAGATGTGGAGATTTATGAGGAGATGTAGTTTGGGGAATGGTTATAATTTTAACCCACAATTGCAGACTTTAGGACTGGAAGCAATTTTCTTATTAGAATCCCTAGACTCACCCATCATTTTTCATCTCCCATTTCCCCTCTCCCCATTTTCCTGCTGCGTCCCAGTCTTCTCCCTGCCTGTTAAACAGAACTCAAACCCAAGGAGACTAGCAAGATATTGACAAAGACTTTTTGTGTCATCCTCATCCTTCTTAGAGACAGTTCAGTTCTGTGTTTCTTTTAGCCTTTTTCTGACAGTAGAATATGCATTTCCATTCTGTTCCAAAAGACTAGTGTCTATTTGCTTAGAAGCAAGTTCAGAAAATCTCATTCCTCCAACCACTAATCTGCCCTTATGTCAGGGAAGGAGGCATCTGTGTAACCACTATCATGGTCCTGCTGTGGCTCCCATGTATAATTCCTGAGATACTGTTGCCAGTTTTACGAAAGGTAAATTTCAACCAGAGGTGACTTTTCACATAGGGCTGGGCTTAAAGTGTGTCACAAAAACATGAAAACAGTGCTTACATTTCCTACAAAGTTCCATAACTTTGCCTTCTCATTCTTAGAAGGAAAACTATTATGTTCATTATAATTTATAGGATCTCCTGCTTGAGCACAGGGTTGGACTTGAATACCTCCAAGACCCTTTCCAAGTCTGTTATTCTGTGGTTTATTTGCAGTGGTGAAACATCACCCCATTTTTCTAGTCCTTTTATTTCAAGAATTAAAGGAGAACTAAAATTATCACTGGACTGGCTGAACTCATCAGATGAACTCATCTGTCTTCATGTCCCAATGAGTGTTGCTGTTTAGGTCAGCTAACAACTGCATGAAAGAAACAATATGTGAAATTACCAGTTTTTTTGCTATCCTCTCCTCACCTACATTAGTCAAAACTTCATCTAATGGCAACTTACATCTCTAGGCAAGTTCAGCATTGCACATGGTGAAGCTTATGATCGTTCAGTGCTGAGAGAAATATGCTCTGCACATGCTCAAAAGCTCTACATTAATCCTTTTTGTATGTTCAAGAAATAAACACCAGCACTACAATAAACTTAATTGCATGACTTAATTGCAAAGACAGGGAGGAAAGAATTCTTCCACAAAATTAAGCTTTTGTCTACTTGTCCTCATCCTGCACCTGTGGTCTTCCTGCAATGTTGATTGCTTTCCAGTGCCCAATTCTTTTGCAGTATTAAACCTGAGCCATCTGCTGCCATTCAGGGTCCCCATACAGAGAACCCAGCTCACCGATTCCATACATGCACACACATTTCAAGAGCAGCTTTCTGCTACAATTTCCTGCTCACTTCTTTGCCTAAAGGCTGGAATAGGACTCTTTTAGACACCAGAGCTAAGGGGCAGCCAAGGCACTGGGGAGGGGGCAGGGGTGGTTTGGGATGAATCTCTGGCTGCTGAAGCACATTGCCTTCCCTTATGCACTCAGGAGCAGATTTGGAGGAGGCTGGGAGGGGGGAGAGGGATGGCAGGAGGGAATTCAGCTGAGGAAATACGCAAAGAATTTGCTTGGCTCATGGCCAGCAGGTCAAAGTAACAAAGACTTTATTGTTTATATTGGATCCCAGGAGGTACCATGAGGCGCATACAGCACAGGGCAGCTTCCCAAGCCCAACAGCACAAGCTCTTTTTTTGGGGGGAGCAAAAATTTCCCTCATACAGCCCCCTGCAAGAGTTGGTTTCTGCACCCCTTTCACACACACATAGTGCTAATTCATCTTCTGCCACGTGCATATCTGAAAAGACTTCCTCCCTATAAGAAAGACACACAGTGGACTCTGCTACAGACTTATCCCAAACCCCAGACACCTCTGCACTATATTCCACTCCCCTCTCCCCCAACCACAAATCCATTTTTTTCAGCTGGCTCTCCCAACCTTCTTTCCACAATTGTTTTCTCTCTCCCTCTGCTAGCAGACAGATTCCCTCCCAAACCCATAGCCACAGCCGCTTTCTCCACCACAGAAAATAAGCTGTCAAACAGATGTGTGCAATGCAAGACATCTGGGGGCCTCAGGCTGGAACAGAGGAGGCCCAGCCAAGGAGCTGGAGAACTTTTAAAGGCAACAGAGCCACATTTGCTTCATTGCCAATAAAAGGTCCACCACTGGAGGTTTTCAAGAAAAGATTGGATAACGATTTGTCCAGAATGGTATAGGGTCTCCTACTTGAGCAGGGGATATGACTAGAAGACCTACAAGATCCCTTCCAACTCTATTATTTTTTGATCTATGTTCTAAATGCACTTGAATGTTCCCATCATCATGGCAATTATTGCTTTTACCCTCAGTTTGTAGTTAGGGAAACATTGCACCATTGAAAGAAGTACATTCCAGAATATATTTACATCAGCACACTTCAGAAAGAGTTACCCCCTTGCCTCTCTTTAACTCCACTTGTCTCTATTATCTTCCAGTGCACATCCTCTGTGACTTTTCCTTTTCTGAATTAGTTGTCCTGGATAGCAGAAATAGGCAGTCTTAGGCTAAGCAAAGTCTGAGCATATAGGATTATGTAATTCTGTTTCTGGCACTGGGATGTGCCACATCCAGGAACAATTGCCTGATGTTAGGAAAGAGGGAAGCAAAACCTGGAATCGTTTATTCCCATCCCCATAATTCCACGATGGGATTGATTTAAATTAAACTGAGTTTTCACCTTTATAGGAAGTATTATGATTGGTAACAGAGTCAGCCAGATGTATAGACAATTTGGAACTTTTGTCCACCTATTCAATCCTTCCCAAAGATTTGAGATCGTCAAATGTTGAAGGCATTAAAGGTTTTGTCACAGGATGAAAGCTGTTCCAAGTAAAACTGCCTTTTCCATGAGTGATGGTGATTTTGTCAGTGCTGATAGAGTTCAAGGGGCTCTAGATGTTTTAGGATTGCACCCAAGGCTTTTGCTATTGGTACATCTTGGCTTTCTTTTGCCACAATCGTTCTACTTCTATTTTCAGGTATTTTATTATTATGATTGGTTACATAGTCAGCCAGATGTAGCATTTTTGGATGTAGCATTTTTGCCTGGATGTAGCATTTTTGCCTAGATCCTTATTATTTCCACCTGAAAAGAGTTATGAAGTATTGCAAACATATCACAAAAGAAGAGCACAAGGTGTTCTTCATAGGGATCATTAAAATTATAGCTTTACTGTATATAAAACAGCAATGTATCTAATTACTGACCTTTATAAAATGTGAGCAACTAAAGGCTGACATTTGCACGCAGAGGACAAGATGAATTGGCTGGGTTCAGACTCATAATGGTAGGTAACATGTTCAAAGGTAACTTTACATGGCATTATTTCTGGATGCCACTATCCTGTTTTATTATGGTTTTTTTTTTGAGAGAGAGAGAGACTAAAAACCAAAGGCAGGAAGTGGGTATAAAATGGGAGAGTGGATCTCTTGGTGGCTTGTTTGGTAGCATTTGGTACCATTTCTAATGGTAGCATTAGAAATTTCTAATGGTAGCATTAGAAATAGCTGAGTGACAGCAGTTGCATCCCCTGGGTGCAGGTGAGGACATTAATCTTTCTCTCTATAGTTCTAGAAATCAGAGAAAAGGTCCTAACACTTATAAAGAACACTATGAAATATTCATAATGGGGAAAAAAGAATGATTAGCAGTGAAAACACACATTCCAAATAAAAAATGACAACAATGCAAGAAGGAGCTATAATGAAGCTTCTGCATCCAACCAATCTAAATTGGTCCTGAGTATATGAGGAAGGTCCTATTAACTCCAAATTTTGTGCATAACTATGTACACGAACCATGTTCGTGGTCCACAACCCCCTTTGTTACATGGTCTAGTTGAAGCTAAACTGTGGAGCTATTCTATTAACAGCATTATTTTTTTTAATCCAAAAAAGTGCAGGGAGCAGAACTGTCGCAATAACATTTCTGCTCTCTGCATTTGGGGGATTTGGTTAAAATTGCCAAATTCTTAAGAGACAAAATATGACTATGCCTTGCAATTCTGCAGAAAGTAGGCTGGCTTTTCTAAAACTCTAGGAGATCTCACTGCTTGCCTATCTGAGCAACCTCAAGTAGGATGTCAGTCCCAGAGGGACGAAAGCAAAGCTTGGGCAAAACAACAGTGGGCAATTCTTGTCAGCTTTATACTGGCCACCCAGAGATTCAAGAGTTTGGGGAAGTACAATTAGCACCTTCATCACATCCAGTGCTAATTATCATGTAACCTGCCCTCTGGTTTAAAGGACATAATAATGTATATTTAATCTATAATTATATGGTAATGAGTATATAATTAAACAGTTGGAGGGGGGAAGTGATATGCTCCAAAGATTGAGAAATAGGATACAAATAATCTCTTCTACCTAGGCTATAATTGGTGTAGATCAGCGTTTTCAATGTTCAACTTATCTCTTGTTTCAATTAATTTGAAAGGCTTATGGCTCTGAGAAATTGAGATGTAAAAAGACTCCTGGTTCAGACTGACTTGTGTGTACCTGGTGGCATTTCCCAATCAATAGCTTTGAGCCACACTGAAACTTTTGGAAAACAGGAAAGGATCTTGAATCCTCAGGCCCAGGAGGCCAGTCAAATCCTGAGATTCTCAAGGATGGGATCAAGGGAGGTATTTTGTATCTTCATGCATGTGATGTTTTGGGGTTGCCTTTCATTGTCTGATGCAAATTTGCCACATGATTTCAGAAAATCTCTGCCCCACCTGCTGCCCAATACAAAGCCAGAAATTTCTGAGGGAAGCTGTAATTCCTTTGATCCTGCCAGTTTTGGAAGGAAAGGCTGAAACGGTACTAAAAAGAAGAAAAAGAAGGCCTCTGCTCTATGTTGTCACTTAAAGACACATGACTGATATGCTGTTTTTGAATGCTGTGTTATCTATGTGTGAAGGAAGACTTGTTGAAGCACTTGCCATCTGACATCTAAACTTAATATAAACGTAGAAAATTGTTGTAAGATATAGAGATTCTCTATTTTTAGCTCCCCCTCCCTTTCAGGGTTGTTTTCAGGGACTATATGTGCTGTCTTTTGTATGCCGAAGGCAGGGGTCTCCAAATCTGGCAACTTTAAGTCTTGTGGATTTCAACTCCCAGAATTCCCCAGACAGCATGGCTGACTGAAGAATTCTGGAAGTTGAAGTCCACAAGTCCTAAAGGTGCCAAGTTTGGAGACCTCTGTCCTAAGTAGTCTCTCTGTTATATGTACTTCCTAAATAGCTTACGTGGGGCATAAACACAAACTGCTGGGTTGTCCTATGTCTGCATTTCAAGGAATCTTTTGCAAAGTTCTGGTTTAACATTGAATCAAGACTAGGATGATGTCTGCTACACATGAGCTAAGAGGCAGGTCCCATTCCCTCTGATTAGCAATACTAGAAGGGACAAGTGCTCCTAGAGAGGCTACTGGCAGAAAATGTGGAAACATTAATGGTATGTTGTGGTTTGGCTTAAAAGGCTTTGGTTTATATAGCAACTTTAAGTCCAGCGCCATGTTTTTGAATGAAATTCCTTGGATTTTCCCTTCCTTTTTGACTATACTGAAACAATTATTTCAAGAAAATTATTCACAGCACTTTAGATTCCCCAAGGAAAGCATTTTCAAGTATATAGTTGCATACACAGATGTGGAAGATGTCCTGGATGAAGTCCCCAATATTTCATTAGAACAAGAGAATGCTCTAGAAATAAAACAAATGAAAGCTTTATTTGGTTAACCTAAACCTGTGCCCATTGCTTTAGTATAACCTAAACCTATGTCCATTATGAATCATCTATTCCTTCTTCATCTAACCAAACAATTTTTGTTTTGACTTGAACTTTAAAATAGATTCATAGTTTCTCATCCTAGATGCATAAATCATGGTGATCATATTTCTGCCACTTTGCAATAAAGGAGCAGTAACCCCACTGTCCAATCATACCTGAAGAAGCCAATTTTGCTACAGTGCTATTCAGTGTAAAGACATGCTCTTTACTGAAGCCCAGGTAGATGTTTGGGGAAAAGGGAAGCCAGGACATCTTAGCAGAAGGCATGGCAAACTATTTCCTTATTGTTAAGAAATTTAAGTGTCCATGTCAATGAAGCTACAAGATCTTGACTCACATTAGGCTTTATCTTCAGACCATAAGAAGAAATCCCAAGTCTGCCTAGCCTAGGAAGGAAGGAAGCATTCACAAAAGTTTCTGTAACACCACTGGGAAAACTATATGGATGCAATCACATTTGATTCAAAGTACAACTGGAGTTAGGCAAGGATTTGACACATGTCCTTGTTATGAAATACTTCCATTAACTCTTCCCCATTTTACCTTTTCCTCACATTCTTATGTTACTCACTGTGGCAGTGCCCGCTTGTACCCATTGACTTGGCACAGATTGGTCAGTGGTGATGATAGAATAATTAGCCAGCTACTGGAGCAAAGTGAACTTAATTTTATTGTGGAGCAGTTTGCAAAATGGATTCTTGTTTCAAATAGAAAAGATTGAAAGGATTAACATCAGTACATTAGAAAAGCCACAGCAGATCAGTTAAAAATGTATTTCAGAATTCTGCTTGTGAGTTTTTTCTATGTTGTCTAAAGCAGAAGAGTGAAAATTTTGCCCACAAATGTCATAAAACCAGGATCTTTTTATATCCACCTGAACTGATCTAGTTCCCCACAATACATTACAATACATTATTATTATTATTATTATTATTATTATTATTATTATTAATAATAATAATAATACAATAATTATTATTAATATAATTATTATTAATACAATATGTTACTCTGAATAATAAAGCTATTTCTAAGTTGATGCAACAGAAAGAAACACTGTTATTTTATCAGCTGACCTCTGGTGTGCGTATCAATGCTCCTGGCAAAACCTTTCCTTTGTTTGCTTGTTTTGGTGTTTGCATGAGTTGATGACAAAGCAGATTTTCTTTTTTGGCAGGTGCTTCCCAGAAAAATGGCAGCATTTTAGGAAGAAGCCAACAGAATTATCCTACCACAAGAGGGCCTTCTCTGACCTCTCACTAGGGAGAGGTGGGGCAAAGCCCTGAGAGAGAAATGGGGCGGGGGGGGGGGGGGGGAAGGCACCAGGACAGAGAAAAAGATGCAAAAGCCAGTGTGAAAAGAGTAAGAGGGAAAGACAAAAGGACAAGGCAAAAGGCTGTGAAGGGACAGGTTGAGGAAGGAGAGAGACAAAAGCAAAGCCTGTCAGATTGCTGGGAGAAGGGATTAAATCTGCCTGATTTCAATGCATCCACTTGTCTTGGATGGCCCTTTATCATCCTGTCTCTTTGCTTCCTCCACCAAATTCCTGCAACCAGAGGGGCTCTCCACCTGCAGTGCCAGCTGTTTCTCCATCCCTGGGGGCCTGTTGACACAGATTAGTCTCAGGAGGTCAGGGGTCAATAGAGAATGAGGCAGGGGTCATGACCTTAACAATTCCAGCAATAATGAGGCACGTGGCAAGGCAGCAAAGAGGGAGTGGGGAGGGCACAGTGCAGGCCACCTAAGCAGAGTTCCTGAGCACTCTGATCCCAGGAGATGGCTCTGATCCCTGCTCAGCACCTCTCACTTCCACTGTCATCTATGTTGTACAAATGAAAGCTCTGTACATGTTTATTTCTTTTGCAGGTTAGCTGAGCTGGCATTCTTTGATGGCACTCCCATGCTTTTCTAACTGAATTTTCCCCATGTGGAGATATTTCATATGAAGCTCTTGTGTTGTGGAAACCTACAGCTTCCTAGACTTTACAGCTCCCAAGACTTAGGTGGACAATGCTATCGCCCCTTCAGATAATGCAACGTTCTGCACTCAGAATAGAATCCAAAAGACAGTGATCTTCCACGGTGGTTGTGAAATCACCAAATGTGCTCCAATGGAATGGAGAGATTTGAGTTCAGGTCCTCATCTGTGAAATGTGCTAAATGATGTTGGTCAAACTGTCTTTCTTATTCAATCAGGACATAAGAAACTTGTGAGAATTTCAGTGGGATTGATATATACAATACTGAGTATCTCGAAAAAATAGTGGATGAAAATATGAATAATGACAAATAACACAGTCCCCTTTCCCCATCTTTTATAAACAGCCCTATATGCACACACAAACATAAAAGGCATCCCATTAATTCACATAGGAATACTGTATATACATTTCTTATTCTTGCAGAATATAGTAGGGGAGACGACCTGTGCACACATGATGAACTGGATATTGAACTAGTTCGTGTTTTATAGCAATGGAGAATTGGTAGTGGTACCGATAAAGGAGCTTATTTGTAGCTAAGGGTTGAAATAAGAGGTAACCTTGATGCTCTCTGAGCTTGGTTGTTTACTTGCAGATGTTTCATTACCCAAACTAAGTAACATTATTAGTGCTGACTAGCACTGGTGATATTAACTAATTTGGGTAATAAAACATCTGGAAGAAAACAACCAAACTCAGAGAGCACCAAGAACCCCTCCTTTAGTAGTGGGGTATACTGTATATGAGTTGGCCATGGTCTGGCTAAATGGAAGACTTGTAAAAGCCACAAGTTGGTAACTCTTATCTATGAACAGGGAAACAATATAACAGTATCTAGTAAACAAGAGAAGTCCAATAATTTATCATTAATTAATGATTCAGGCAAATGTTTAACATGAAAATTTGATTGGATCCTAAACAGAATTCTTTAAATATCTACTCAGAAGTACTTTAAATATCTACTCAGAAAAACTTTTAATTTTAAAAAGGTATCAAAGATTAGTCTATTAGGATACAGCTGAACAAGTTTGGTCAAAAATAAGTAAATAATAAAAGTCAGGTATTAATGAGATGAACCTAAACTGGAAATGGTCAGTTTTGCTTTAAGATGAGTAATAAATATAATTAAATAAATATTCAAATGCAGGAAGCTCAAATTATTCTTGGCAGATTAAATAACAAACTAGTTCTAGCAAAATGGTGTGTGTGTGCATAGTTAGTCAAGGTCCATGGTTAAGGGAAGAAAAAGAATAATTTTCTCAATTTATGATTCACTCCCATGGAATGGCATGGAAAAAAAATAAATAATAGATATGTGAGTCTGCTTTAACAAAATGTCTGGATCCGGTCCAATCCAAATTAAATCCATTCATTTCAAAAGGAGAGTTACAAACATACTTAAGTATCAAGCATTAAAATAGGGCACCTCCACTCTGTCACTGTTTCTACTCCTCAATTTTTCAAAAAGAGTTAAAAACTGATATATGACCATTTTGTCCTCCAGAGACTTCCTTCTTGGGGAATAATGCTGCAATGGTTGAAACTTGGAGCGAGGAGATAGAGATGAGCTAGAAGATGGCTGATTTTCTACCTGTCAGCCTTGGAAGCCATATTTTCCTTAGAAGCTTCGAGGCTGCCACATTTAATGCCTGGGAATTTGGGAGGAGGGGATTTCATAGAGAGCTGGAAGATTAGACTCAACAACATTCTTCTCATAAGTCAAGGACAAGTAATCCTGCACGTGGGGAGGAGTGTTTGGAGGAATGTCTCCAGTTGGGACAGTGGTTGATTGGAACATGTGATGGACTGATGGGTGCAGGGGATAGGATTTTGAATTTCAATTGGGAAGGAAAAACCTGGAACTCTGAGATTCAGGTTTTCCCAGATGTGCCAACATGACTTCTTTAATAAATTTCTTACTTGGATGAACTTTGTTTCTGAGTGCTGAATGAAATGGGGAGTTTCATTGGAACGCTGACACTATCAATGGGAAAGTGGACCACTTACAATGTGTATGGTGCTTCAATGGAAAAGACTAAAATTCCCTGTACTTTCAAATACATATGGCTAAACAAACAGTAAATCAACACAATTTGATTTCCAATATTTGAGGGGCTCCTATAAAAATGAGGGGGTCAAACTATTATTAAATGGTTCCCTACGAAGACCTTAGGAAGTGACAGTGCTAGCTGACTCAGACTAATCTTGAAACGTAAAACAAAATCAGATTGTTTAGAAGTTGGATAGGGAAACCACCTGGAATTCCAGGTTACTTGGATTGTGAATTAACTGGATAATCAAAAAAATGGTCCCAAAAGGAGACAAAAGGAACTGATTTTGTAATGCCGACAAGAAATTGGAATAGAAGAAGTCATGGTATTTCTTTTACATTACTTTAATGTTACCATATTTTTCCAAAACCATGGAATGACTGAAACTAATTCACCAATTCTTTCCATGTTGCTGTACAAAAGTAACTTCTCCTTTGAGTTCAAGCAATTTTGGATGATTTCATGGACATGTAGTCTTCTTGTTAGAAAATGCTTTACCTCAATGATGAATTTTTTATTTCCTGATCTTCCTTGGATTTTCCTGGCACTCCCCCACCCACCCCCAGAACTATTCAGATAACTAAGCAGAACTGAAAAGTTAAGTTGGCAAAATTGTTACACTATTCTTTCCCTAAATTAGTTAAGATAAGGATTCATAAATTTAAAGCAAATGCAGAATTCCTGATATAGTCAGAGATACAGAGGCTAATGTCAAAAAAACAGGAAATCTATATTATTATGAAAAAATAAATGAGTTCTTTGTTTATGAAAAGGGAAAACAATCTTTTATTTAAAATTTGTTGCCAATACATGTAATTAAAATCGTTACTACTTATGGTTTATTCTGAAAATAAAATACAAGATGAAACAAGGTAAAAAAGTGTC
Organism: Laticauda colubrina; assembly: GCA_015471245.1. Taxonomy (NCBI): domain Eukaryota; kingdom Metazoa; phylum Chordata; class Lepidosauria; order Squamata; family Elapidae; genus Laticauda; species Laticauda colubrina. The sequence goes on along the minus strand of BLBF01000021.1, from coordinate 32,386,869 downwards.
TTTGCTGGGGTTCTTTGCATAGATAAGAAAGGAGGAACTGAGTGGCATGCAACTGAGAAATATCAAAGATATGTCCAGAAATGTTAAGATTAAAAAACTGAACATATTCTTCTTCTAAAAATGTACTTAATCACTACTATATTATAACTCTAATCAGAGCTTTGCATCATAGGATAACCATATTAACCAAAGAATCCAGGCGGTTGGGTGTCTTGATAGGCCTCACTTTAGGCTTTCAAAGGAAAATTAAACAAATTTATTCAAGAGAATTAGTGTCTTTCACTGGTTATCCACCATGATGGCCAAGCAGAAAGTTCAGACGTAAATGATTTCCAAACACCAGTAATTGGAAACAGAGTAAAAAGAATAACAGAGTTGGAAGGGACCTTGGAAGTTTTCCAGTCCAATCCCCTGCTCAAACAAGAGGCCCTGTACCATTTCAGACAAACAGTTGTTCAGTTTCTTCTTAAAAACTTCCAGTGATGCAGCATCCACAACTTCTGAAGGCAAGCTGCTCCATTGGTTAATTGTTCTCACTATTAAGAAGTTTCTCCTTAATCTATCCTTGATAAACTTCCATCCATTACTTCTTGTCCTGTTCTCAGCTACTTTGGAGAATAGGTTGACCCCCTCCTCTCTCTGATAGCCCTTCAAATATTGAAGGCTGCCATCTTTGAGGTCTTTCTCTTTTTTAGACTAGACATACCCAAGTTTCCACAACTTACTTGTATCATGTAATGAGTGGAGAGTGAGTCATAGCATCTTGATGATTATCTGATATGCCACCATTGCAAGTGCAATTGATTTAAAGCACTAGATTATTTTGTGCTCATTTTTTTCTATAAATATATTATAATGTATATAAATTATAATATTAATAATATTAAATTAAATATTATAATTCTATAAGGACAAATTTATGAGAATTAAATGTATTGTGAAAACTGGAGTAGTTTGATACTGATAAGGCCTAATATATTACAAATTGTTCCTGGGAAAAGAGCTTACTATTTCTTTGCAGATAATTATTCAAGGCAAAGACTAATATTTGTAGGTTATGAAAAATAAACTTAATAAATTGCAATTGTCTTCAGATTCTTGAAGTGAAGGAGGCGAGCATTTTAATAAATTCTATCAAATTAGTGAGGTATATAACAATTTCCATGAATTGTTCCCTAAATTTTCTGTACTGCTGAGAAAACTGAGGGGAAAAATAACTGAGGACATGTTAATCTGATATATACAGGTGAAACTCAAAAAAATTAGAATATGGTGCAAAAGTTCATTTATTTCAGTAATGCAACTTAAAAGGTAAACCTAATATAGATTATGATATGATAGACTCATTACATGCAAAGCAAGATAGTTCAAGCCATGATTTGTCATAATTGAGATGATGATGGCTTACAGCTCAGGAAAACCCCAAATCCACAATCTCAGAAAATTAGAATATTGTGAAAAGGTTCAATATTCTAGGCTCAAAGTGTCCCACTCTAATCAGCTAATTAAGCCATAACACCTGCAAAGGGTTCCTGAGCCTTTAAATGGTATCTCAGTCTGGTTCAGTAGGAATCACAATCATGGGAAAGACTGCTGACCTGACAGTTGTGCAGAAAACCATCCTTGACACCCTCCATAAGGAGGGAAAGCCTCAAAAGGTAATTGCAAATGAAGTTGGATGTTCCCAAAGTGCTGTATCAAAGCATATTAACAGACAGTTATGTGGAAGGGGAAAGTGTGGATGCAGGGATGACTGCAGCCTGGAGAGGATTGTCAGGAAAAGGCCATCCAAAAGTGTTGGGACTTTCACAAGGAGTGGACTGAGGCTGAAGTCAGTGCATCAAGAGCCACCACACACAGACGGATCCTGGACATGGGCTTCAAATGTCATATTCCTCTTGTCAAGCCTCTCCTGAACAACCAACAACGTCAGAACCGTCTTACTCGGGCTAAAGAAAAACAGAACTGGTCTGTTGCTCAGTGGTCCAAAGTCCTCTTTTCTGATGAGAGCAACTTTTGCATCTCATTTGGAAACCAAGGACCCAGAGTCTGGAGGAAGAATGGAGAGGCACACACTGCAAGATGCTTGAAGTCCAGTATGAAGTTTCCATAGTCTGTGTTGATTTGGGGAGCCATGTCATCTGCTGGTGTTGGTCCACTGTGATTCATTAAGGCCAGGGTCAGCGCAGCCGTCTACCAGGAGATTTTGGAGCACTTCGTGCTTCCTTCCACAGACAAGCTTTATGGGGATGCTGACTTCATTTTCCAGCAGGACTTGGCACCTGCCCACACTGCCAAAAGCACCAAAACCTTGTTCAATGACTGTGGGATTACTGTGCTTGATTGGCCAGCAAACTCGCCTGACCTGAACCCCATAGAGAATCTATGAGGCATTGCCAAGAGAAAGATGAGAGACATGAGACCGAACAATGCAGAAGAGCTGAAGGCCACTATTGAAGCATCCGGGTCTTCCATAACACCTCAGCAGTGCCACAGGCTGATCGCATCCATGCCACGCCACATTGAGGCAGCAATTGCTGCAAAAGGAGCCCAAACTAAGTACTGAGTACATATGCATGCTTATACTTTTCAGAGGGACGAAATTGTTCTATGTACAATCCTTGTTTTATTGATTGTGTGTAATATTCTAATTTTCTGAGATTGTGGATTTGGGGTTTTCATGAGCTGTAAGCCATAATCATTTCAATTATGACAAATCATGGCTTGAACTATCTTCCTTTGCATGTAATGAGTCTATCTCATATATTGGTTTCACCTTTTAAGTTGCATTACTGAAATAAATGAACTTTCGCATGATATTCTAATTTTTCGAGTTTCACCTATATAATATATATGTATCTAGCAGAAATACCAGAAATAGAAAAATCCATTCTAAAAATCACTATATCATTTTTAATTCCACTATTAGAAGATATTTTGCAGATGATAAAATTCAGCCCAAATATTGAGATCTTTGCTCAGAATATTTTGGCTAGCCACTGGAAAAATATGTGTATGTGTACACATACACACTCGCACATGCACACATAGATCTTTAGTTCATTAAATCCAACTTCATCATGAAGATGCATAAATTTCTTTTCTAAAATGAAAAGACAAAGGACTTCTGAAGTATCAACATGACAAAAGTAGAACCTGAGGTGCGTTCCCTTCTTGATTAAAATATTTTATTTCATTTGAAATTTATGTTATTGCAGCAATTACTTGTATTAACTTTGTATTGCAATCATTTTATTATAAACTGTTTCCAACATTTCTATTTGCTACCTCTTCATAGGTAAGAGGTGCTTCTGAGTTTTGCTGAAATGTTTTATGTCTGTAGCACAGGGCACATTTTGTAAATAAAGTTTCCTGATCTCTCCAGTTGCTTGAAAGCATCTTAAGTTCCACAGCTTGTGGGGCCCTTGGGATTGGCAGTGCCAACACTCCTAGCAGAGAACACTGGAACATATGGACTAACAGTTTAAGTCACATAAAACACTCATTAAACGTATACAGTAGTTTTCATATGGATAAAAATACTGTTGGCTGAATTTTAAAAAAGTTACTTGCAAGTAGTATAACACATTGAGAACCAGTTTGGTGCAGTCGTTAAGGCACCAATGAGAAACTGGGAGACTGTAAATTTTAGCCTCACTTTCCTTGGTCCAATCCCTTTCTCTCAGCCCAAGGAAGGAGGCATGGGCAAACCACTTGTTAGGAATGTAAGTCACCAAACAGTTGAGTTGGAAAATATATAAACCAGGATAGACATTTTAATACTGTCTCTTTAAGGAAATGCTAAAATTGTAATTGGGTGTGGTTCCTCAAATGGCCATAAGATGGAGCCAGAAACATGGGTTCTTCCTGTCCTGTTGCTGAGAGTGTTGCTGTTCCTGCATTGCCTTTTACTGATCATGGTTAGTCATTATCATTGTTAGATTTGATGTAAGTCTGTTACTGAACTGTTTATGATACTGGACTTTGTTATTTGGATTATCCTTGGACTGAAAACTGACTGCTTTAACCGTGAATGATTTGGACTGTTTTGCTGAACTTTGCTTAACTGTTTACTGGAAGTAAAAACTTACTTTTTTACAATACAGTGTATCTGTGTGCTGTGTGTGTGTATATTCTTCATTATGTCTCCCTGTGTGTGCTCATTCTCCTAATAGGGAATTACCTCAACACTGGTTATGGGCCCAGGCCATACCAGGCTCAGATAACTGAAGAGTTGGTGTGAATACACAGTACTGTATACAGATAGTTGTTTAGTGTTTAATTGTGGTTTACTATCCTGGTAAAGATGGCACAAGAACCGTCAACAAGTCTATCACTGATAACCCAGTTGGATGGAACAAACTATGTTTCCTGGTCTATGAAGTGCAGTCTACTTCTGCATAGAGAAGGGTTATGGAATGCAGTTCAAGACCCACTGAATGTAAATGCTTGGGATCCAGAAAATGAGGACGATGCCAAGAAGCTTGCTGACTTTAAACAGATCAACGAACAAGCTCTTTGTATAATTGGACTAACACTGAGTGACCAGCAGCTAATACATATTTGTGAAGAAGAATCTGCTGTAAGGTATTGGGAGAATTTGAAGAGGATTTATGTTCATGACAGTGTAGGTGCACACATCTCCTGAAAGGTGGAGATATGTTAGCTCATTTGAACTTCATGAAAAGAACTTTTCAAGAACTATATGAAAAGGAACTGATATTTTCAGAGCTGCATCAAGTTTACATCATTCTTTCCTCATTGGATGAAAGTTATGATGATCTTCACTGGAAGTCCTCCCCAGAGATAAACTGACATTGACTGACATAACCAGAAGGTTGTTAGAAGAGGCAAGAAGATGGCTGGATAGGGACCAACTGAGGCAGGAACAACCACAAGAAGAGGATTTGTCTTCAACTGCCTATACTGTTAGGAAATGTTTTTCTTGTGGGGTTAGCGGACATATAGCTAGATTCTGTAAGAAGGGAAAAAGACAGAATACTAGTAATCACCAGAAGGCCAAGAAGAATGTTAGTTTACTATGTCTAGCAATTCAACTATCATGATTTGTGGGTTGTTGATAGTGGAGCATCGCAATGCGTTACTAAAGATAGAGGTTTGTAAAGATGTCTACGAGTAAACAACATGTATCATTGGCAAATGGATGGAAGATTAAAGTGTCTGGTGAAGGTACTGCATATTGTTCTTGTATAAACGAGCATTTAACAATGTTATATGTACTTAAACTGAAATTTAATTTGTTATCAGTAAGGGGTTTAATTAATATTGGTTATGTAGTAACCTTTAGGGGAGATAACTGTATAAGAGAGAAAGAGGGTAAAAGTGTTACTGCTAATTTAGAGAATGATTTATATGTGATACATGATGATCAGTTGCAGATGGCTAACTCGGTTTATAACAATGTTAAGCCACATGATGAATATATACATTTACTGCATAGACATCTGGGGCACATTAATTTCAAACTGTCAAACTGTCAGAGGGAGTAAAATTAAAACCCTGTAGCAAGTATTTAAACTGTAATGCCTGTAGCCAGGAGAAAAGCAAGGTTACTCCAGCAAACAGACTTAATGGGTTTTAGACAAAAGAACCTTTAGAGGTTTGTTGGCTGACATAATTGGTCCTAAGAAACCTAGTTTAGGAGGTACTTGCTATGTTTTGAGCATAATGGACCATTACTCACGGTATGTTTTTTGCTATCTCATGAAAAACAAAACAGAAACATTCCAACATTTCTTTAACTGGCTTAAGATTTGCTGAGAGAAAAATGAGGAGTAAAGTAATTACTTACTGATAACGGTACTGAGTTTATTAACAAGAGATTCCAAACTATGTTGAAATTGGCTGTGTCGAGCATAAACGTTCTGCATCTTACAGACCACAACATAACTCGTTTGTAGAACAAAGAGGGCAAATGTTACAAGCCATGGCTCACACTATGTTATCTGATTCAGGTTTGCCTGAAACACTGTGGGGTGAAGCCATAATGTGTAGTAACCATGTGTTAAACAATGTAGTTAACACAACAACTGGAGAATTGCCATTCACTCATTGGCATGGCAGAAAACCAAATTTAAGTTACCTACACACATTTGGAGCTCCAGCATGGGTGCATATTCTCTCACAAGTAAGACTGAAAGGGCAACACAGAGCTAAGAAATTATTTTTCGTAGGTTACAAGGTCAACCATAGATTGTTTAATTTTTGGGATCCAGGCACAGCTCATGTTTACTGTAGCGCTAGTACTAAATTTCTTGAGTATGTTGGGTGGAGTAAACTGGAACAGGAATCCAGCAATGATATTATTATTGACACCCAAATAGTTCCTAAAGATAAAATAAGTAAACCATGAATAGCCATTAAAGAGGAAGAACAGGCATAGGAGGAAGTAGGAAACAGGCACAGGAGGAGGTAGAAGAACAGGAGCAGATGGAACAGGTGAGTCCACCAGTAAGCCCTGTATTACCAAGACGTTCAACCCAAGTAACATGACCACCTGATAGATATCAGGCTGGTATTGTATGCCAAGTGAATATATTTCCTGGTAACTATAATGAACTGAAACTGTATCCTGCTAAGAATCAGGCTGCTTGCCAGGAAACAATGGATAAGGAACTGGAATCATTAAAAAAGTTGGAAATTTACCACCAGTTAAACATGCCATAGGGTGTAAATGGATTTATAAACTGAAGGCAGGTATGGATGGGACTGTTACCCATAAAGCCAGGTTAGTAGCAGAAGGGTTCAATCAGACAGCAAATGACTACGATGAGGTGTTTGCACCTAGTCTGAAAGCTACTACATTATGGGCAGCTGAGGAGAAATACATTATAATTCATTTAGATGTAGAAATACATTATAAATCATTTAGATGTATCTGCATGCACCGTTGCAACACACTGTATATTTAAAGAAACCTTTAGGTATCAAAAATGATTATACAACTGATTGCTGGAGATTGAAAAAGAGTCCTTATGGCTTGAAGCAATCAGGATATGAGTGGAACCAGTGTATAGTTAAGGAATTAACTAAGATACATGTCGTACCTGGCATGGCTTTTCCATGTTTGTTTAAAAAAGAAAGTAATGGCTTAATTTCATTGTTGCTATTGCTCACTGATGACATAGCATTAATCACCAAAACTGAACAAGAAGCTACTAAAATAATATCACTGTTAAAGAAGAAATTTAAGGTAAAACAGTTAGGAGAAATCAAACAATATCTTGATTTAAAGAAAGATAGAACTAGGGGAGGATACAAAATCTCACAGGCAGATAAAATTAACCAATTACTAAAAAGTTTTAAAATGGAACTTTGTAAGCTGGCTAAAACACCAATGAGCCAGGAATTTAGCCATAGTGATGTTCAAAGTCCTATTTTTGATAAGAACATTTATAAGTCCTTGATTGGTAGTTTATCTTATCTCAATAATTGGTCAAGGCCAGATATAGCATACAGTGTTAACCAATTAGCAAGATTTAATTCTGAGCCAACTGAAAGGCACTAGGAAGCTGCTAAACGTGTGTTAAGATATCTGAAACAAACAATGCATTATGCATTGTATTTGGAACCAAAAGATTAACTGAATTTGACTGCATATGCTGATGCAAGTTTTGGTCCAGACATAAATACACAAAAATCTACATTGGGTACTGTAGTATTATTAGGAAAAGTGTTGATTGGATGGAGGTCTATTTGACAGAAACATTTAAGTTTGTCAACAGTGGAGGCTGAATTCTCATGTTTGTCTTTATTATGTACGGATTTAGTTTGTTTATAAGCAACTATTAATTGATATGGGAATTGATGTAACAGATTCTTTTGCTGTTTACGAGGACAACCAATCAGCAATACAGATGGCTTCAAATCTTGCTGTTAAGACAAGAACAAAACACACAGATTTAAGATATTTAAATGTGAGACAATGTGTGCAAAGTAAGATGATTAAGATGGAATACTGCATGTCAGAAAATAAATTGCAGATCATTTTACAAAAGCCCAAGGCTCTGTAAAGCATAAGGCCTGCTGTGAGGATTATGGACTTAGAATGTAAGGTTGTATATATTGTCCTACCCAAAGGGGGGAATGTTAGGAATGTAAGTCACTAAACAGTTGGGTTGGAAAATATATAAACCAGGATAGACATTTTAATACTGTCTCTTTAAGGAAATTTTAAAATGGTAATTGGGTGTGGTTCCTCAAACAGCCATAAGATGGAGCCAGAAACATGGGTTGTTCCTGTCCTGTTGCTGAGAGTGTTGCTGTTCCTGCATTGACTGTTACTGATCATTGTTAGTCTTAGATTTGATGTAAGTCTGTTACTGAACTGTTTATGACACTGGACTTTGTTATTTGGATTATCTCTGGACTGAAAACTGATTGCTTTAACCGTGAATGACTTGGAGTGTTTTGTTGAACTTTGCTTAACCGTTTACTGGAAGTAAAAACCTACATTTTTACTATACAGTGTATCTGTGTGCTGTGTGTGTGTTATTCTTCATTACTCTCACTACGTCTCCCTGTGCACTCATTTTCCTAACGGGGAATTACCTCAACACCACTTCCAAAAAGCATGCCAGTAAAATTGCAGGGACTTGTCCAGACAGTCTCCAATTGAACAGAAGGAAAAAAAAATGTAACACTTTAGTACTTGGTATGGGTTCTTTTTAAGACATTGTTATAAACTTTTTTTTAAAAAATGTTATCATTGTGATAGCTCTAAATAAAATAGAAGGTACTTAATAGCTAACTAAATTTAATTCAAATAGTTCACAATAGTACACTGGCTGGAGCAAGATCCCCTCTAGCCAACCCACCTCCCCATTCAGAGCGAACAAATTTTGGTAAGTTATGAAGGGCATATTTTGAATAAATCTGTGGCTAATATAATTGCCAAATATTAAACACATGTTCGCTGTTCAAGATACTACATTATGGGGCACGTATTTCCAAACTTTGGGCACAGCTGTGAACATGGCTCAAATCCAATATAACTATTTACACTCTGGTAAATGAAACTGTATTCACCAAACTAGGAGTGATATTTCTTGTACAACAATCAGCAATAAGCTGCTGGTACATCTTTCTGAAAAAAAAGTGAATACAGCGGAGTGGCAGAATTTGCACACAGGGAATTGTGGGCTTATTTCCTATCATTAGTAAAATTTCAGATAGCTGTATATCTGCATCTGCCTGGCCATGCATCTCCTTTCTGGTTCAAGCATCTGCCTTAAAATATTTAGACTATTTAATTCAGCAAATTTCATAACATGGATTCAACTAACTGTTATGCAGTTAGTAATCATGATGCATGAAATCAGCAATTAAGAAAGAACAAGTGCACATACCAGAGCAAAATTACCAAGGATATGCTGTACCATGACATAAAGGAAAAGCAAGGAAAATGTGTAACAGCTGACATGTATTTAAGAACTAAGTACATGGTCCTTCATTGTCACAGTGATAGGAAACATTCATAAAGAACTGAAATTGGAAAACTGAGTCTTTGAATCATACATTACTTCTGTTGTTCTATGAGTTTTTTATAAAACAGATTTAAAATTGCCATATTATAATCTTGTATGTATTATTTTGAGGGGTAGGGAAAACTGATTAATATCTTCTATATCCCTTCTAATATCCTTTTCCTCTTCTCTTAGTTTAAACTAATTAGTTCAAACTAATTCTCTGTCAACTCTTTTTCTTGTGCAGTAAAGGAAGAAAAATATGTGAAGAACACCAATATGGAAAATGTTCCTGTAAACTCTCTTTATATCAGGATAATTGAGAGCACTGAAAATGGATGGACACATAACTCTCGCAAACCATTAAAGTTGGTAGCAGGAAGGTATACTGTATGTTCATATTCCTGTTCATGAATCTTCAGGCTTTCCCAGTTACTTAAATTGGAGATAAAATCCAGGAAAGAGCAAATGTAGGGATTTAAAAAGTAAAAGATATCTTTTTCTCTTTACTTTTATTCCCAACAATGACAAAATACTAGGTATACTATAGCTAGAAACAAAAACTTTTTCTGAAATATTTTAGATGCCTCTCATTCAGGGGTGGGCTGCTGGGGGTTTGCAGGGGTTTGGGAGATCCTGTAGCTAAGATTCTGCACAGTTTGGAGAACCCCCAAATCCCACTCCTGGCTGGCTCTGCCCATCCCGCTCCTCTCCTTCCAGGAGCCTCCACACGGCCCATTTTGGATGCAGGTAAGCGCAGGACACGTGCGGAGGCTCAGAGAAGGCAAAAAACTGGCCTTCTGGAAGTTTGGGAAGGCTGGGAACGGACCCATTCCTGGCTTCCAGAGAGAATCTGGAGCCTGTGGAGGCTGTTTCGCCCTCCCGGAGGCTCAAGGAAAATCTCCGTAGCCCTGGGAGGGCAAATACACCCACCACCACCCACCATGGTACAGGAGGCTGACTAGGCCACGTCCACCATGGCCACACCTACCCAGCAACTGGGCAGAGAAGCTGTTGCTAAAAATTTTCAAGCCCATCCCTGCTCTCATTCACAGACAGACAGACAGACAGACAGACATGGTTCAACAGTAGTAACTGTGAGAGGGATCTAGGTATCCTGGTGGACCAACTCTTCAGTATGAGCCAGCAGTGTGCTGAGTTTGCCAAAAATGTAATGCAGTCCTAAGCTGCATCAACAGAAGGAAAGCATAATGACCATGAGAAGTGACAGTACATGTAACATACATGTACACATACATGACAGTACATCTACGTTATAAATTTACTGCACTGGTCAGGCCACACTTGGAATACTGCATCCAATTCTGGTCCAAGGTATAAAAAAGATGCTGGGGCTCTAGAAAAAGTACATATCCTTCACCCTCTGTTGAGAGAGGGCTGTTCAGTTTTGACATACAGGTGAAACTCAAAAAAATAGATTATTTTGCAAAAGTTCATTTATTTCAGTAATGCAACTTAAAAGGTGAATCTAATATATGAGATAGACTCATCACTATTCTAATTTTTCGAGTTTCACTGTAGATGGCCTCTCTGACTCCTCTTTAAAACCAGCGGTCTTCTCTGTTCAAAATATGGACTTTGCTTCCTCTCATTGGGAAAACAATGCAATCATTCCGTAAACGTATGGCCAACATAGGAGAACAAACCGTTCAGAATTAGATTCAGCAGTTCATTTGCATTTAAAACACAAAGGCTACTCTTTTGAAGACAACAATGACAACATTTTGGACAGAGAGGTGACCGTGACAATAATCGGGTGACAGTGATGGTATTCAAAAAATTTTACTACCTGTTCTGTGGGCATGGCTTGATGGGTGTGGTGTGACTTGGTGGGTGTGGCATGGCTTGGTGGGAGTGGCAGGGGAAGGATACTGCAAAATCTCCATTCCCTCCCCACCCCACTAACCTGCTTTCCAGCTCCGTTTGCGGTGCAGGGCAACAAAATAAGACCCAGCCGATCAGCAGGGATTCAAGAGGCAGAGAAGAGATGGAGGCAGAGCCAGTCAGAGGTGGTATTTGCCAGTTCTTGAACTGCTCAAAATTTCCGCTACCAGTTCTCCAGAACTTGTCAGAATTGGCTGAATACCACCTCTGTCAGGTGACCCTGACGATACAGATAAATCTCCAGGTGGCCTTAATGACTCTCTAAAAGAATGCAAATGACCAGCTTTCTGCAAGGTTTCCATTCCCCACCCTCCAATCAGAGCCGAGGAAGTTTCTTGATGAGAAGCGAAATGTCTTCAAAGAAAAACCAGAAAGTCCAGTTGCCTCTTGAAAAAGCACCTTTGGGATATACAATGAATGGTTACATGAAATAAGTATGTCTAACCTAACAAAAAGAAAGATTAGAAGTCACACAATAGCTGTCTTCTAATAGCTGAGGGACTGTCACAGAGAAGAGGGAATTGACTTATTCTCCAAAGTTCCTGAGGGCAGGACAAGAACCAATGGGTGAAAGCTCATTAAAGAGAAATCCAGCCTAAAACTAAAGAGAATGTTCCTGACGGTGAAAAAAATTAATGAACAGCTTTTTTTCCCAGAGTTGTGCTCCATTGCTGGAGGTTTTCAAAAATAAAATTGGATGACTATTTGTTCAGGAGGTATAACGGGGCAGGACTACACGAGAAGACTTCTAAAGTCTCTTCCAGCTTCATGATTCTATGTAATTCTATACAATTCCATTATCAGGGGACTCCCACCTATACACGTAAAATTTCGAGAGAGCTGTTTGGTTGCCAAGATGAAACGGCCATGCAAAATATGCACAGAATATTATGATGAATGGCCAGTCACAAAATATTCATCTCACATAAACTAAATTGGTGAGGCTAAATAACATGTTGCTCCATGCCAGTAGTGAGATCTAAGCCCAAAATCAGAAAATCTCAAATTTCCTCGAAGCAAACACAACAAATCACAAAGTGCAGATGCATTAGACACACACACACACACACACACACACGAAATACTGCATAGAAAACACATCCCGTGACAAACTGCTTCTCCGTTATTTTGTCATTCCTAACTCAAACTTCAGGCACTGAACAGTGGTACTGAATGAAGGGACTTATGACCCATGCCCTCCTCCCCAAAAGGGAAGCCAGCATAGAAGGTTGCAAGTCACTGCTGTCTACCAAGAGGACTCTCTCTATTTACCAGGGACTGGTTGAAAAAGGCCTACCCCACAATCAACCGTAGGATTTTAGCGCTGAGCATTTGCAACATGTGGCACTTGCAGCCAGCCACCCAAAACCAGAGGTAATGGCTGCGAATGGCCTGTGCTGCAAATATTCCATGCCCAAATCCTACTACTTAGATTTTGTGATGGATCTTTTTTAGTCAGTCAGAGCATTGGAGCCAGCCTGTCTGTTAGGAGGGATTTGGTCCTATATAGGTTTGAATTTTTCTAGCAGGCAGCTCCTTTGCTCTGCCTGTTTAACAACCCAGAAGATCACTTAAAAATCACTGGGACTGCCACAATCACACTCATTGAGCAAAGCAGTCACCCTGTCTTGCTTGTCAACCATTTTACTCAATGACAGAAGATTCCGGTCTCAATTGTGTTCATAAATCAAGGATTACCTGTATTTACTGTTATTATATACATAAAAAAATCTCTACAAATGACTACCAAGAGAAAATCAGGTTCAATAAAAACAAAAATATTTATGCAAATATTGTTGAACAAGCAATATGATTTCTGGACCTAAGTTACTAATTTTTTGGAGATGTTTGAAGTTGTCAAAAAATGTAGATGATTAAAAACTACACTGCTCAAAAAAATAAAGGGAACATTTAAACAACACAATGTAACTCCAAGTCAATCACACTTCTTTGAAATCAAACTGTCCACTTAGGTAGCAACATTGATTGACAATCAATTTCACATGCTGTTGTGCAAATGAATAGACAACAGGTGGAAAGCATAGGCGGTTAGCAAGACATCCCTAATAAAGGAGTGGTTCTGCAGGTGGTGACCATAGACCACTTCTCAGTTCCTATGCTTTCTGGCTGATGGTTTGGTCACTTTTGAATGCTGGTGGTGCTTTCACTCTAGTGGTAGCATGAGACGGAGTCTACAACCCACACAAGTGGCTCAGATAGTGCAGCTCATCCAAGATGGCACATCAATGCGAGCTGTGGCAAGAAGGTTTGCTGTGTCTGTCAGCGAAGTGTCCAGAGCATGGAGGCGCTTCCAGGAGACAGACCAGTACATCAGGAGATGTGGAGGAGGCTGTAGGAGGGCAACAACCCAGCATCAGGACCGCTACCTTCACCTTTGTGCAAGGAGGGACAGGAGGAGCACTGCCAGAGCCCTGCAAAATGACCTCCAACAGACCGCAAACATGCATGTGGCTGCTCAAACAGTCAGAAACAGACTCCATGAGGGTGGTATGAGGGCCCAACGTCCACTGGTGAGGGTTGTGCTTACAGCCCAACACTGTGCAGGACGTTTGACATTTGCCAGAGAACATCAAGATTGGCAAATTCGCCACTGGTGCCCTGTGCTCTTCACAGATGAAAGCAGGTTCACACTGAGCACGTGTGACAGACATGACAGGGTCTGGACAGACGTGGAGAATGGTCTGCTGCCTGCAACATCCTGCAGCATGACCGGTTTGGCAGTGGGTCAGTTATGGTGTGGGGTGGCATTCCTTTAGGGGGCCGCATAGCCCTCCATGTGCTCACCAGAGGTCGCCTGACTGCCATTCGGTACTGAGATGAGATCCTCAGACCCATTATGAGACCATATGTTGGTGCGGTTGACCCTGGGTTCCTCCTAATGCACAATGCTAGACCTCATGTGGCTGTAGTATGTCAGCAGTTCCTGCAAGATGAAGGCATTGATGCTATGGACTGGCCCGCCCATTCCCCAGACCTGAATCCAATTGAGCACATGTGGGACATCATGTCTCGCTCCATCCACCAACACCATGCTGCACCACAGACTGTCCACGTTGCACCACACTACTGAGCCTCATTTTGACTTGTTTTAAGGACATTACATCAAAGTTGGATCAGCCTGTAGTGTTTTTTGCCACTTTAATTTTGAGTATATCTCCAAATCCAGGCCTCCATAGGTTGCTAAATTTGATTTCCATTGATAATTTTTGTGTGATTTTGTTGTCAGCACATTCAACTATGTAATGAACAAAGTATTTAATAAGAATATTTCATTCATTCAGATCTAGGATGTCTTATTTTTGTGTTCCCTTTATTTTTTTGAGCAGTGTATAAAGAACTTATATAAATAAGATATAGATAATACTTATAATGTTTGGGTAAACATTGACTAATGTTTATTGAGTCTGCCAAAGTCCCTATTGAGCAGGTGATTGAGCAAATTTACTAATCAAAGGATCATAATTGATTGGTAACTGGTTAAAGAGCAGAAAGCATGCTATACTAAAAATGATTACTTCTTGAATTTGAGAGATACAAGCATGGAAGACCCAAACATTTGTTTTGGGACCAATGCTTCATATTTGCTGATTTTTCTAGTTTGCCAGTAACTCCAAATAAAGAATACTGAAGAATTCCAAACTGATATCTTCACAGTGGAAACGATTTCACTATATGCAACTGTGAAGTGATGTACACTTGAGTAAAACTTTTAACTTCATATATATTTTATGGCATCTCAATTGGCAATTAAGAAAGGGTTCTTTGAGTTTCAGAGAATAACTGCAAAAAACACAGGGCTAGTTGTAATAAACAATGAACAATGTTTTATTTTATTGGTCATTATCAGGAGAGGAACAAATATATCTTTATTTGTTGTAACCATAGTTAGGGTATGATTTATTCATGGAGTAGATAGGTTTTGTTTGATTTAGCAGGTTTTATTTCACTTTCTTAAATGAAAATGAAATTTTCATTTTCATTTTCATTTCATGAATTTACTTCTTCTGTAAAGCAGTATGAGACTAAAAACTATCTGAAGGATAGATAAAGGATGGCAGGTTGAAAGGAGTTAACAGTAGAAGGGAAAAAAACAGATTTTAAGGAGAAGTCATTAATGGATGATTTGTCCTCCACCCATGCCCTCATTACACAAGTCTGATGGTCATGAGGGCATATTAACAGGAAAAAATTCCAGCAAGGAAATCTATCTCACTGGAGGGAAGAATAAAGTGAATGCACTCCTAGGCTGCATTAAAAGAGGAACAGTATCAAGATCACATTAAGTGACAATGCTACTCTATACATGCACTACTGAGGCCACCATTGGAATACTGCATCCAGTTCTGATCACTACTATGCAGAAAAGATTCTGAGGCCTTAGAAAGAGTGCAGAGAAGAGCATCAAAGATTATAAAGGGTCTGGAGGCTAAACTATATGACGAAAGGTTAAAGGAACTAGGTAAAGTGAAAAGAAAGACTAAGAGTGACTTGATAGTAGCCTTCCAGTACTTGAGGGGCCGTCAAAGAGAAGGTTGACCTATTCTCCAAACCTGAGGGCAGGATAAGAAATAATGGATGGAACAACATTAAAGAAAGATCCAACCTAGAACTAAGTTTCCTCACAATGAGAACAATTAATCAATGGAATGGCTTGCCTCCAGAAATTATGGTTGTTCCATCACTAGAAGTTTTTAAGAAAAGATTGGATAGCCATTTGTCTAGAATGGCATAGGATCTTCTGCTCAAGGAGGGGTGGGGTGGACTAGAAGACCTCCAAGGTCTCTTCCAAATCTGTTATTCTGTTAAAGCTGGATTTCACATACTGATTTCAATCAACCAACCAAATACTGATGCACAGAATATTATTTCTAAAACAAATTTCATTCTTTCCTCCTGCTCCAGTGAAATTATCTGACATAAATACTTGCCATGGCATTTGTGATGACCTGGGGTGTGGCACAAAAGCAACATAGTCAAATAAGCAATAAGAGTCCCTTTATTATCTCCAACTTTGCCCCCAGTGTCCTGGTTACCTTCAGCTGGAGAAAAACTCTCCCAGGAACAGCCTTTAACTGTAGAAAATTGAGTCCAAAATAAGGTACCAAACTGTATCTAAAAATCCAAACAAACCAAACTGAAGTAATTAGCTTGACAGGACAGGAGAAGGAATTTCACACTTGAAAGCATGGCAAAACTCATACAGTTGGGAAGACGCCAGGAACACAGATAAGCCATGAGGATAGAAGACAAATACATGTTTGCTCCCAACAGCTTGCTGTGCACAGCTTCCTTTTTTATACACTGTGTTCCCAGCTGTGACTAATGAAGGGAATCAGGGCCCTTTCCTCCCTCAATAAGCCATGCAACTCACGTTGCTCCCTTCCCCATTCCTCCCTGCATGCCCTAGGATGAAGAGGGGGTGGGCCTGGGTCTTCCTCTGAATTCCCTCTCCCTTGCTCTATCTCTCCTCTGCTCTGCCCAGATGGACTTTGCCCTTCCCAATTTCTTCCACAGCCAATGGAGCCACGCTCCCACTCCCTATCTGTTCAACTTCCCCCTCTGAGTCAGATTCCGACAGGGGCATGACAGCATTCCTGGTTGTCTGAAATCCCAGATTTCTTTTCTCTGCTGCACATTTTTAAGGCAGTGATTTCCAAATTCCACAGGTCTTGATTCATCTTCTTTTATAATGCTCACCCTAGGATTCCTCCCCCAGAAAGTCAGTTCCTAAAATGCTACTTCATACTTAATCATAATGTTTTTCTGGTTTCAGTGTTCCCACTTATCTCTGGCCACCCACTGCAGATTTTGTATATCTAATCAGATTTGATCTTCTAAATACCTTTCCAACTCGTTCAAGATTAATTAGATTTATTAATTGTTCTGTAACAGCCCTTGACTGTCAAACTATACCTTGCCTATAGGAAAAAAAATTCATGCCCCAGCTTTCTGGCCATCAATTTCTTCCCTCTCAACATTTCCTAAAATCTGACTAACAGTGGCATTATTCTGAGCTGCAAATGAGGCAGCAGGCACAGAACATACACTTCTACAAAAAAATACAAGGTTGGAAGTTTCTTTACAAATTGGGGTTGGGAAAAATCTGTTTTTCTCCCTCCAGTTTACCCCAACATACATATTTTCCTCAAGACTTTTAAATGTTTCCACATGTTCCATACTTAGATTTAGTGAGGCTTTCTCTTCTGCACAAGTCTTGGGGAAAGTCCTTGTCTCTCTCTCTCTCCCTCCCTCTACCCCTCCTCCTTTTCCAATGCAAGCAAACATTTCATGACATGAGTTCCTGTCATAATTTAGAGTAGAAAATGAGAAACTGGTGATCCTCTCCTTTACTATTATATTACAGCTTCTATCATCTCAAACCATTGGTCAAGCAGACTATGACTGTTCAGAAATGGAACAATATTTGGAGAGACACAGTTTTTGTATCCTTGATTTAAAATCAATTACAACTTCAAGTAGCCATGAGGACTGCGATCTAGGCTTACCTGGAATCACATATTTACTTTTCTACTGAATCAGCATTGGTATTGTTCTACAAACTACATTTCCCACCTACACTTTGATAAAGGGCATCTGGGTTTTTTAATCCTAAATCTGAAAAGAAATTATACTGTCAAAGTCCTTTTAGCATTCAAAGTTATTTTAGTAGCTGTGGAAAAATAAGCCATTTCTACAATATGGCTGTAGTATGATGTTATCCTGACTATCTTCTTTACTAATCCTTCTTATTGGTATGATGATGATGATTCTTTGTTTTGAATGTACACTAAGAGTGTCTGCATGAGAGATAAATTCCTTGTGTGTCCAATGCAAATAAAGTATCCATTCATTCATCAATGCTTCCCTTTCCCCAGCTTCAACAGGTAATAAGCTGTGCCTACTCCATCGTCCTACTTTCCATCTTATTGTACACCCCACTCTTTTGAAATTTCTCCTAAGTAGCACTGAGAAAACACAAAAGTGGGCTCCATTTGGTAAAGTTATTTTCTCTTGTGATCACCAATGTAACTTCATTTTTGGATGCATCTAGAAAAGTTCCTCTTGACTGAAGGTAGGGACTTATGGGAGATGGCATTCAGGGATTTAGATATCAGCATCATTGTTATGAATAATTTCCAGAAAAATATTTTCTCAGTTAGGAGTCTGATTGTCTAATTTGAAACTAATATAGTGTCTGAACTACTTTCAAAGATCAACAGAGTAATATGACACATGACTCTTTTGCAATAAGTTGACGTATGCTCAACTATTAAAAATCATTCCTAGACATCAAGGCCTCTTGAGAGAATAGTGATGGGCTGAGCGGTCCAAGAAAATCAAGAGAGCTGCACTTCCTCTTCGTGTTAGAGGTCAACCAAGAAATTTCTTGTCAACAACCCAATACTGAAAGAACAATAAAATGAATCTAGAAATTCAGCTGAATCCAAAAGTGCCTGGAAGTAGCATTTTACTCATGGGAGGACTGTTTTCCAAATCCTTATCTCCATCCTCCTCAAATTATCTGCAACATATTCTAGGCACATACTAAATAGTAATAATTTATGAAACTCATATTCCGCCCAACTCTAAATGACTGTAGGCAAATTATAACATCCCACATAAACTCTAGCAAGACCTCTCTAAAATCTTAGGCTTCTGATCAGATATTGTGAGATCGAGAAATTGAGCTCTCTGGATGTCACAGTAGCTCCTGCAGATCCTCTGGCAATGGCCAAATTCAGTATGATAGCAGCAGGGAATAAGCAGCAGATGGAAATTACTTCAACTACCTCTGCCATCTTGGTTAATGAATTGAATGGAAGAAAAAGATTAAGAAGCACAAGAGGGAGAAGGCAGCAGAAAGACCTTGACAATGGTGGGTGCCATTTGGTTTTGATGGAGTAATTTTATTGATATAAAAATTATGTATGTAGAAAAGGCAAAAATGTTAAAGAAAGATGCATCTATCACATTGTGTCTACCTTGGCCAAAATTTCATTTTTATAATTAATGACTGGAAATGATAATTCTGTCAATTTTCTACCTTTCCTAAGATCAGATTCTGCTCATTAAACCGTGATGGAAAATAGCATGTTGATTCTGTTAATATTAAGAATAGTTTATATTCCTCTCAATTTCAGCACAGGAGTTGAAACACAATATATTTTGTGAAACAAGTGAAATTCATTTTTAATGCAGACACTAAACATCTCATTTTATTGTCCAACTCCAATATTTTCTATGTTGCTTTTTGGTATTTTTTTTCCCCAGACACAATAGATGACCAAATTTGTTGGCAGAATAAGAAATGCAGTTGATCAAGTAGTATAGGCTCTTTTTGCAGTTCTTGTGCATTTAATTATAACTTTGCTTGCAAATCCACCCTAGCTTACATGGTGGGGAAAGTGATGTTGTGTGGGAATATTGGATCAATAATTTCTTAGATGTGTTTTTCCGATAGCAAAACAAAATATTATCCTAGCTGAAAATGAAGTATTACAAGGTAAAATAGTTATTGTTGTCTGGAGTAAAAAATGAAACTCCCTTTCTATCCCTTCTTACAGTCAGCAGTTTAAATAGTCTCACTGCACTGTTTAATACTGATCCTTGGCTTCATCCATCTTTTTAAAATGTTGTCATCTGAATAAAAATTATTAATGAATAAGACCTACTGCAGAATGTTTATAGCAGAAGAAACAACTGCTAGATATTACAGTCCTGTGAGGAATCTACCTAATTGCCACTTTCCATTCATTATAGTCAGGTGCTGTCTCAGAATCTCTACTTGACAGGGAAGCCGTCTCTTCTAAACCTTGTGGTATATAGTTCTGTATCCAATCACAATGTCCAAAATCTACTGAAATCCAAATCTTAATTTTCACTGTTTCTTTTCCCTATTTTACACCACCGTTTTATCTTATATTAGTA
The DNA here is from genome assembly GCA_015471245.1 of Laticauda colubrina. Classification (NCBI taxonomy): domain Eukaryota; kingdom Metazoa; phylum Chordata; class Lepidosauria; order Squamata; family Elapidae; genus Laticauda; species Laticauda colubrina. The sequence goes on along the minus strand of BLBF01000021.1, from coordinate 32,366,530 downwards.
TCAAATCAACTTTATAATGATATATAGTTATGAACCAAATTGCCGTGCCTCAGTCCTGCTGGAAGAAATCCGACAGCCTCTGTCTGCCTCTGTTATCCCTGCCTTGTTTTCAGGAATTATTTCCCAGGGTAACAGAGCACAGAAAATAAATCTTGTACTCACTGTTTAGTCAGTCAGTCCAAGGCCTCCTATTTTTTAGGCCTAGCAAGTCTTGCCCTCTCTCCTGCTTCCATTTTATGGAAGACCAGCAAGTTCTGTCAACCAGACATACATCACTGTTCCCTCAGGGTGCCACAGGTGTTGATTTGACATCTCATAGGGAATTTCATGAATAAATATATCTTTAACAATACTACATTGCATTTTGTTCAAGCAACAGGGAGGTTCTCTTATTCCCTCCCACTGCTCTGCCCTGTGCACCAGCATTCAAGCAGCACATCGTTTGGAAGACAGACAGGGATGGGCAATTAAAGAAAGAAGGATACACAACATCTTACTCCTTTACACATAATTCTTCTCAGACTATCACCTTTCACAGCATATGTCTGGGACACAAATATGACACACCAATTTTTATATATAAGCCTGATGATGGCAGATGAGATCCTGCTGAAACGTTGCTACAACTTTAACAGCACTACAATGACGTGGGATAATACCCGAAGGAAGCTGAACAGCACACATGTAAGTACCCGCGAAAGCTTAAAAAAACATATATATATATTGGACAGACCAATAGAAGAATAAGTACCCGCCTAGATGAACACAAAAATGCAGTAAAAAAGCTGGAACACACCTCCTCACTAGTCCAACACATGAAAACCACAGGTCACAACATCAACTTCAGTGGCACTAAAACCCTAGCCACTATAGAAAACCCCAACCACAGAATCATCAGAGAAGCCATAGAGATTGAAAAAAGACCTGACAGCATGAATAGAAGAGATGATTCCAGCAGACTGTCAATCATTTGGAAGCCTGCACTCTCAAATAGAAAGATCTCCACACCACAACCCAGGCAAACACCTGAGCAAAAGTAAATTCATGAGCAAACACCTCTGTCTTGGCTTTTGGTTGGGGTTTCTTTTTGGATTAGGTGGGTAATCCAAACCCAACCAAAAGACAAGACAGAGAACAAGAGAATGGCAAAGCCCTCCTCCCATATATAAAAGGCACTACAGACAAAATCAGCAAGATCCTCCAAAAACACAACATTAAAACAGCATTCTGCACAAACAGAAAAATATCCACCATCCTAAGAAACCCTAAAGACAAAATCGAGTTAGAAAACCAAGGAGTATATGAAATCCCTTGCACTGCCTGCCTCACCACATACATAGGACAAACTAACAGAAGAATTAGTGCACGCATTGAAGAACACAAAAATTCAATCAAAAAAGAAGAACTGACCTCTTCCCTGGTCCAACACCTCAAAGCCACAGGACATGAAATTGACTCTAAAAATACCAGAACTATCGCCAAAACCGAACACTTCAACAACAGAATAATCAGAGAAGCCATAGAGATAGAGAAACGCCCACACAGCATGAATAGACGAGATGATACCTCCCGCCTACCAACCATTTGGAAACCTGCCCTCATTAATAAACGAGTAACTAACATGAAGAATGACACCAGACCCACACCCGCAAGTGCCACACAAGATGCTACCATCACACTTCCACGCAGAAAAAAGACTCACACCCACACAGAAGAGGAGACACGACCACGAACCAGAAACCATACTGCAGCTGCACCACTACCCGCTTCAAACCCCTCTGACCCATACAAGAAGCAAACTGACACCCACCATGAAGATGTGGCATGACCACGAACACGAAGCCAAACAACAAGATCACAGCTCACCAGCTCAAATCCCCCAGTAACTAAGACTAACCTGAGCACAACCAAGCCCTCACCTAAGCAGAACACACCCCCAGCCAATCAGAACACAGCCAACCCTCCTACCAATCAGAACACAGCCAAACCCCCACCCAATCAAGTCACACCCCCACTAGCAGTTAAAAGGAAGAAGCAGCTGCAAGCTCACATTACTCTGAGAAGCACAGAGCTGAAGAAACAAGCCTGAAGATGATGAATGAGACTTCATCGAAACGTTGCCTAGATACTTCCAATTCTACGCGGGAGAAAACCCGAATAACCAAAGATCCATATACAAATACCCACGAAATACCCGGTTTCATATATATATATGAAACCTAGCTTCCTAATAGATAATAGCCGTCCTTTCACGCGAAGCCAAGCTGTACTGAAAGCCTCCAACACAAGAACAGAGTGTTGCCAGCCAATCAAAGCCACAAAACAGACAGAAGAAATCAGAAACACCAATCAAACAAACTCCAAGTCCAATAAACACAGACCAAGACTCTCAACCAATCAGGATGTAGAAAAAAAACATCCTGGCACAGCAATAGGCTTGCCTCAAATTTAAAACCAACGGCTGTGAGAGCCTGACCCATATACGAATTCAGTACAGAAGCCTGATGATGGCAGATGAGAGTCTGCTGAAACGTTGCTACAACTTTAAAAGCACTACAATGATGTGGGATAATACCCCAAGGAAGCTGAACAGCACACATGTAAGTACCCGCGAAAACTTAAACACACACACACACATACATACATACACACTATAAGAGAATGAATGTTGCAAAAAATGATGAGAAAAAGCTCCTTTATTATGTGTACTAGGAGAAAAATATATAGTTTCAAAGAACATCATCAAAGAGTAAGAAACAATTATATTTAAAAGAGACAGAAATAATGCAGAGTGATTTTGAAAATAAAACCATGGGTGAAAGAGGACTAAAGTTAAAAAAAAACTACTGTGAATGTAATAAAAACATACTGAATGGGTCTAAGAGTAGAACTGAAACAAGTACTATAAATATTAATCTACAAGAAGTACATGATGAACGGAAAGTCATAAATCTTGTGACAGGTTGAATATGTAGGGCTGAACATGGGGATAATAACTGAAGATATCTTAAAATATAGATGTGGTTTATATATAGAATGGCCATTTGAAAATGGAATATGCACTACTGAATAGAAAAATTAAGAACGCCATTCAAATTTTTCCAAAGGAAAAAAAATAAACTATAGGAGTATCCATTTAAGCCTGAGAATGTGTTTGGCAGAATTCTTCGGAGTGAATAGAATATAGGCAACGTAGTGTAACACTTTGTAGCCAAAGAGATGTAGAACAGAAAATTAATTAAGTTATTTGTGCATGAAATGGAAAAGGACTCTTACAATATAACTGGTGTAAATGTACAGTGTATGTTTGTATGAACGTGTATATATATTTACTTAAGAGGAAAAAATGGAGAAATATTAAATCCTACAAATGATAACAGGTGGTCTGTCGCAAAGAATATGTGCCTGTTGCAGGACACAAAAATAGTTGTATATAAGAGTGTGCTCACACGATTATATATAAATGAGAGTTTATATATAATATTAATAGAGAGTTGATATTAACAGAAAAACAAATAAATAAAGTTAAATGCAGCAGGAATTGTATACTTAAGAAATATGTGTGATAAACAAGGAGGTAAAAATGAAGGGAAGATAAAAAAAAAAAATGAAGGGATCATTAATACAGAAGTCAGTGACCAGTGCAAAAAGATACATTTGGAAAGTAGTTCAGCCATATAAAGATATTGAATAAATGAGGAACAAATAGTAAAGCAAATATATGAAAATCAAAAAAGTCATGACTGCAGACTTGATGAGATCCTGAAAAAAAAGAGAAATTAAGAGTTTAAAGAACAAAAAAAAAATTTAAACAGTTTATAGAAAGAGTGGAAGCAAGGAGACTTTACAAGGAAACAACAGCATGGAGAAGTACACTGATTACAGTTTAACAGAGTTGGAAGGGACCTTGTATGTCATCTAGTCCAAACCCCTACGTGCAAGCAGGAGAGCCTATACCATTTCTAACAAATGACAGTCCAATCTCTCCTTGAAAGTCTCAAGTGATGGCGCTCCCACAACTTCCGAGGGCAAAGCTGTTCCATTGGTTGATTGTTCTCACTGTCAGAAAGTTTCTCCTTATTTCCAGGTTGAATCTCTCCTTGTTCAGTTTCCATCCATTATTCCTTGTCTGGCCTACAGATGCTATAGAAAATAGCTTGACCCCTTAGCTGGTTGTCCACTAAGACTCCAAGATCCCTCTCACAGTTACTGCTATTAAGCAGTCTATATATGTACTTTTGGGGTTTTTTTGTCTAAATGTAGGACTTTACTTTTTCTACACTGATTTTCATTTTGTTAGATAAGGCCCAGTGTTCAAGTCTGTCAAGATCCATCTGGATCTTGAGCCTAACTTCCTAGGGTATTAGCTATTCCTGCCAGTTTAGTATCATCTGCAAATTTGGTAAGTTTCCCTTCTATTCCCTCATCTAAATCATTTATGAAGATGTTAAACACAGTACATAAACTTGATTGCAGGAAGTGTGATTTCAGCAACAGAGTGGTCAATGTCTAGAACTCAGTACCTGATTCTGTTTTCACCAACTCAAACCCCTACTTTTTTACCCTCACACTAATCCCTACTGACCTACCCCATTCCTAATAGGTCTGTAAGTGCCTACCATCCCTGTCCTATTGTCCCCAATTATTAGTTCCTATTTCATGTATTTAAACTTATGTTTATTCTTATTTCAATTATACTGTAAGCGTTTGACAAAATTAAAAAATATTGAAGAGTATTTGGGCCTAAGACGGAACCTTATGGCACTTCCACAGCTTACTTCCCTCCATGTAGACTTAGACCCATTAAGGACTTCTCGTTGAGTATGGTTTGTCAGCCAGTTATGAATACATCTGGTTGTAATGCTATCCCACTTTTTTTTCTAGCTTCCCAAGAAGAAGGTTGTGGTCTACTTTGTCAAATGCCTTGCTGAAGTCTAAGTATATTATGTCGAAGTATTTTGCTGGTCTACTTAGTCACTATGTTGAAAAATGAAATAAGATAGGTTTGGCATGATCTGATTTTAACAAACCCATGCTGACTGCTAGTTATTACTTTACTTGTTTCTAGATGTTGGCAGATTTTTTTTAATTTATCTTCACAGGTTGTTAGGTTGATTGGTCTGTAGTTTCCTGGGTCTGGTTTTTTCCCATTTTCGAAGATGAGAACCACATCAGCTCTTTTCTAGTCCTCTAGTAGTTCCCTGGTGCTCCAGGATTTTTGAAAGATGTGGTGCAGTGGTTCTGAGATGACCATTTCCAGCTCTGGTATGTAAACTATCAGGTCCCGTTTATTTATATTCATCAAGATCAGACAGGTTTCCTCTTACTATTTTTCTGCTTATTTTAACTTTTATTTCTAGTCTGTCTTTTACAGTTATGTTTTTGATAGGTTTGGCTATAGTTTCTTTTTGCGTGAAGACGGATGCAAAGAATGAGTTTATCAGGTCTGCTTTCTCTCTGTGGCCTGTTATTTCCTTGCAATCTTCTCTCTTTAGTGGACCAACTTTCCTTGTTTTTTTTTTGTTATTTATATGTTAGAAGAAACTTTTTTATTATCTTCAACTTTTGTTGCAAGTCTTTGTTCATTCTGAGCCTTTGCTTTCCTGACTTTGTCTTTGCAGATTCTGGCTATCTGCTGATATTCTGCCTTAGTTGTGTGTCCCTCTTTCCATTTTTTGTACTTGTCCTTTTTCAATTTGTCAGAATGATCTTTGTGCAGCCATGCTGGTTTCTTCTTCAGTTTCTTGTTTTTCTTTCTCAGTGGTATTGTGCTGGTCTGGGATTTTATGATCATACTTTTCAGAGTTTCCCAAGATTCTTGACTTTTTTTCCCCTTTAGGATTTTCATCCAAGGAATCTTTCCCAAGTTCTCTCTGAGTTAATTAAAATCAGCTCTTTTAAAATCTAATGAATGATTTTGTATCTCTAGAGTTAACTATGTTCCCTTTCCTTTCCTTATTTTATACCTTTAATTTCTTTGGCTCACTACAGATGGTCCTCAACTTACAATAGTTCATTTAGTGACCAAAGTTATAACAGCAATGAAAAAAATGTGACATAACCATTTTTTTGTTACTTTGTAGCATCCCTATGGTCACACACAGTCAAAATTTGGATGATCAGAACTGGTTCATATTTATGATGGTTGCAGGATTTCAGGGTCATGTAGTCACATTTTGTGACCTTCTGACAAGCAAAGTCAATGGGGAAGTCAGATTCACTTAACAACTGTAGCTAAGATGGTCATAAAATGGGTCAAAACTGTTTAACAAATGTTTCACTTAACAATAGAAATGTTGGGCTCAGTTGTGGTCATAAGTTGATGACTACCTCTATTTCTTTATTGTTTTCTGTGCTTTGTGTAATGTTGATCACTCTGAAAGCGAATAGGATGTGGGAAACGTATATATGTACATATTTAACAAATATCAAGTTTATTCTTTTGTCAAACTACATTTTTAAGAAAAATTGTATCTAAATAAATTGTATCTAAATGATACAGCCTGTAGCTGAGGAGTTTTGAAGCCAAGTATAGATGAAAGATATAAAATAATACTCTGACACAGAATACACTTTCTGTTCAAATCATTACTATCATGTGATCACTTTTTAAAGCAGTAAGGAAAGTATTTCATTCCATCAAGAGAATACTGATGATTTATGATATCTTTGCATATTTATGAAAAACAAGGATTACCATTTTATATATTCATTAAAGCATGCTTGATTGTTGGTGGCTTGATCATGGTGGCTTATACAATTAAAAATAAGAGTAGTGAAACAAAAAAAATATGAGTAAAATAAAAAGTAAAATTATCAGTATAGTTAAATCCATTAATTATCCTTTAATTAATCTTAAATTCCTGGTGAAAGAGATGAATTTTTGCTATTTTTCTGAATTTGGGGAAGGTGGATACATCCCTTGGGAACCGCACAGGAGAGAAGGCCCTTTCCCACACTCCAGACAGATGAGACGTAAAGGGGTTTTCAGAAGGATGTCTTATTGATCCTAGTAACCCAACAGGTTTATAACAGGACAAGTAGTTCAGTCTTGTAGTTCAGGTGTAAGTTGTTTCATAGAAACACAGAAAACTGTCACAAAAAAAACACCTAGTGGGTCCATCAAGTCCACCTTTAAGTATTTTTTGTTTTCTTTTTATTTGCTATTTTTTAGATTATCATTTTTGTTTTTTATTTTTTGTTTTAATTTTTGCTGAATGATGGATATTATCTATCCCAAACATGTTTAAATTCAGTTACTGATGGTTGATCCATTACTTCCTCTGGAAGTTGATTTCCTCACTCTTTCTGTGAAGAAGGACTTTCCAACATTACTTTTGAACTTCCAGATTTAAATATTACTATCAGCAATTTAAGTTGTGTCTGGGGAACAACTGGCAACTGCTACACACCTTTCACTACAGGCACATGGTACTTGTGCAAGTTATCACCCTAGCTACATCATTTTCTACCAACTACAGTTTCTGGATACCATAGTCAAAGTGGGTTGTAACCTATACATGGTTATTCATTCTAAGCTGGTCATTCTAAGCAGCTCAGGACTTTTGCATTCTACTTATGCAAACATAGTTCTTGCTATTGCTATTACCTGCAAGTCCAGTGATAGCCATGGATCAAGGAACAGATCCAAATGGTAAAATTGCCCTTTCTGGAGGAATGCAACCCCATCCAGAACAGGTTTCATCTCAGTCTCCAAGTCAAACTTTTTCTTTAATAACAGCAGCTCTATCTTATTTTATTTAATTTCATCTTGTTCTTCATTATCCAGCCCATTATCAGACTTAAGCAGTTTTCCTTGACATAAGAAGCAGTAGAACTGGTTGCCATCAGTGCACTAATGGAAACCCATTCCTTTTCGTTGCTCTGAATGACCTCAGTTGGCAGTTTTATGCAAATGTTAAATAGCATTGGGAATAAAATAAACCCTAGCGGAACACTACAGTCTAGGACTGCAGTTCCCAAATGGGGCACCACAGCAAACCCACAGGAGTGCAACTGGATATTTTACTACTGTGTTATATGAAATTATCTTAAGTGTTTGGAAACTGCTGGCAGTGCCATAAAAATTATTGAGATCCTAAAGGCACTTGAACCAAAAATCTTTGCATAATGATCTACAAGTAAAACAGCACCTCCCCAGAACCTCTTGGTAAGAGTGCCCTGATATTGTCATGTATGAACAGGCACTTGTAGAAATCAAAATTATAAACAATACAGACATAAAGAGGGAGAAAATTCCCCCAGAGCATTCAGGATTTGAAATTCAATCCATCAGCTTCTGGGTCAAATCAAGTCATTATTTATTTATTTATTACATTTGTTGGCTGCCCATCTTGCTGCAGGACTGATATTTTGCCCCTATAGAGTGGCAGTCTAGAGCATCAGTGCCAGTCTAAAACTCATCAGGACAATGGAGTTGCAAGTGATTGGGAGGATAAAATGAAAGGAGCTCTCTTGAGGACAAAAAAAATCTCCAAATAAAATAAACAAATGTTTCTTTCACTCTCACAACCCCAGATCCAGGTCCTGAAAGACTAGCGTAGGCAGTCCTCAAATTATGCCCACAACTGAGACCAGGATTTTGGTTGCTAAGTAAAGCAGTTGTTAAGTAAATCACATCCAATTTTACAACCTTTTTTGCCATGGTTGTTAAGCGAATCAGTGCAGTTAACTTAATCATATGGTCATTAAGCCAACCTGGCTTACCTCACTGACTTTGTTGTCTGAAGCCATCTGGGAGGTTTGCAAATGGAGATCCCATGACTCTAGGATGCTGCAACCATCAAAAATACTTGCTGGTTGCCATTAACACATGATTGGGGGGATGCTGTGATGGTCGTAAGTGTAAGAACTCAATTTTTTGAGTGGCATTGCAACTTCAAAAAGTCACTAAATGAATGATTGTAAGTTAAGGACTACTTGTAAATCTAACATATGGCTTGCTGGGTGCAATGAATTCAAATACTAAAAATGTACAGAGCTATGAAACTGCTTTTAGCAGATATAGTAAAGTAGGATGCATAGGCAACAGCAGGTGACTTTCATTTCCCTACCTTTGATGTTCATTTGATATAAAAAATAGTCAGTGACATACACTTTACAGTATAAGTACATGTCAAATAAGCATAGAGACACTTATTTTGCTTCTCTGTGTCTGCCCAATTCAAAATGAATAGCCCCTGGCTGCCTCTGTATCCTTTCTACAATACTGAGAGGTGTGAAATTCCAAGGCCAGAGAGCCATTCAGCCTTTTTTTTGCTGTGTCCCTGATTACCCCTCAAGCTTGTCAGGAAAAACCACAGCATTAGTTTTCGGCTAATCAAGGCAGCCAAACTCGTAACAATACATAAGCTGGTGGCTCAGCTGGTAGTCTCATTTTTTTTGCCAAACCTGCAGGCAAAAATATATCCATTGCAATGCTAACATGCTGCAACTTACTTTCAGCCTATTAACACTCCCAGCGTTATTAGTCAAATGCTCATAAATTGCTCTGATTTGTGAGAATATACAGTATATGAGAATTGCACCATAAAGAAGTGCTGTAAGGAAAGGGCAGGTGACTGCCAGATCCTGCTTCCCATTGTGCTAATTAACATATCTTTCTTGCTTCATACTTTTTATTTGCCTCCTTTCCTTGGCCTATTGACCCATTATAGCTCACGTCCCAATGGGCAAATTTATGCCCTTATGCAATGAGCAAATTTCTTATTTTTTTTTCCACTGTTGGTCAAGACTTTTGAAAATATACACCACTTATTTCTCAATTCCTGTCATCAGTCTTATGTCAGAACAGCAGCTGCACTCATTTTTACTCTTTTCTATCTGCTCACAATCATTTGCAACCCATTTTTATGTCAAGTGTTAATGTCAAGGGCTCTTGATGTACAATGGTTTCTTTCCCTGTTTCATTCTTCTCATTTATTGGCATGGTGATTAGCACTCATTGGTTGGGTCACCCCATATGTGCTGGAGAGTAACTTAAGTAATAGTTTAATACTTTAAATGCCTGGTTTTGTTCATGTTGTAACTTTTGACCAAAGAGAATGACATTGCTTCAATTATAGAAAAGACAAGACTATGCCCTGATGGTTGCTAAGCAACTTTTTAATTCAGCAGCTTTGCAATGTTTGTCAACATTGGAGTGCAATGGTATAAATTTTGCAAATAGATATGAGATGAAGAAAAACTGTCTAGTGATTCCAAAGAAAGTTTGCCTGAAAAATAGATGATTCAGGCCTCCTTCCCTCTGTAGTCCAGGAAGACAGGAATGTACATTCCCTCTGGTCATATCTATCTGGGGACAGAAAACTTTCTTAATGCATCTGTTTGAAAGCAGTTCAAAGGCACAACCTTATATTTCTTCATTTTACCAAAACGTGTATCAGAAGCATTCTAGAAACCACTCTCTAGAGTTACCCCATACTATCCACTGCTCCTGTGTACCATCCTGAAAAGTATTAAATGCAAGCCAGCCTTTATTGATTAACCCTGGTTCCAAAGAAAAGCACCGTCTGTCTAGTAATCCTCTCCTTAAAAGTAATCTTATCATTGGAATCAACTAGCACCCATTCCCAATTTCCATTACGGTTTGGGTTCTTAGTGGTGATGGAGTGTAATGCTTTTAGTTGGAAGCAGTAGCACCTGCCAATAAGCTCTAAGCTGCTCTACCTCCAGAGGGTGATGCATCTGGGATTCTTTGCTACCTCCATCTGTACAGAGACCAGTGCCAAGGATGTGGTACTGCCCCTCCCTGCATACACTGCCGTTGCTGTTGTCATCCTCTTTGGAGTCACCAGGCTCACAGATGGCCTGTGGCTGAGCCCAACAGCTGCTGCTTGGAGGTTTGGCAAAGCAGAGGAGCATGTGGAGATCAGAGAAGAAGGAGTGGCAAGAGGAGTAATGAACCAGTGGCTGTGCACTAAAATGTATATGGCCTGAGGTAACCCACGTGCTGCTGAATAGAGAAGACAGGGAGCAGAAGGATAGCACAAACTAAGCTACAAAGACCCTACTGCTAATAAAATGCCACATAATGAAAACCATTACAGAATAAAATCAAAATAGTATCTTTTTCATACAACATACTAACTTGGATGTCAATCTGGTGCTTTGGCTAAGAATTCAGATACACTGAACCCAAAAAAGAATATATTTAAGAACAGAAAAAAGGAATGTTTGCTCCAAAATATTATATGCACTAAAAATTCTGACTAATTCAATGAATCTGTTGCTAAGAAAAGTCAACAGAGAAGTGGCCAAAAAAAAACAAAAACCCAACCCTCATCCCTAAAGCTTAGATTTCTTTATTTTATTTTTCACTAAAAAATAAAATTGGGGGAAAGGGAAAAGATGAAATGCAATGATGGCTGGAAAAGGGAGAGAATTACTTAGTACAATTTCCTTATTATAATAGTTCCTGACTATTATTTGAATTATTGGAGGGAAAATAGTGGCACTCATAATTTTTTTTATTGAACAGCTAATAGAAGAGAGGACAGAGTCCTAATATCACAAATCACATACAATCTGTCTCCCACAATCAAAAATAATTAAAATGCCAAGAGATTATTTCATCTTCCATTTTATGTGTAGTTTGACTTCAAAAAGATACGTTAAGATGCATCCCATTTACGATGACTCCCACTTGCATTTTGGCTGAAAAATATTTGCTAAAAAAGAATGTTCTTCAACAAGCTAAATAGGGAAAAGGTACATAGTCAACTACTTACTTACTTTAGTCTAAGCCTGCAGTGCTAAACCCACATCTTTTCATTTACTACAATACTAGCTCAAACCAATAGCTGCCAATAGTTAAAACCAATAAACAGCAACAACAACAACCAATTACAATAAATTTCTGGCTGCAAATTCAGTGTCAGAGTATAGTTTTTAAAAATACAAATATACTGCAAAGAAATATAGAATAAGAATTAAAATACTTTCTTGAACTTGTGTAAAAGTTGGTGTCAGGTATGTGACCTGGGGGAATATTTTCACAGAAGTGAACGAAATGAAAATGTTTACTTATTCAGAAAACTTTGCAGAATCAGAAAGCACGGCATATTCCAACACAGCCCAGGATCACCACCCCTGTTCTATCTAGGGCCTAATTTAGTAGGAATTTTCTAACTCCCATTTAATACCTTCAAGTCATTTCAAATAGTAAATCAATTGTGAACAGTTATTAAATTAAATACAGTTCTTATTAATTTGTAAGATTATAAAGTTAACTACCCAAAAATGTACTACATATCTTCTAAAACATTTTTAATGGCTATCAACTTCATTGTGCTGAAATTGTAAAATGACAAAAGGACACTTATGTTTATGATTTTGTTTCAATATGAGTAAATTTATTAATTGTAATTGAGTTTTAGGAAAAGTAATATGATATAAAAATGTAAATGTAAAGTTTGAAATATATCTTTATATAAAGAACTCTGGATCTTCCAAGATGAGGCAAACAAAAAAATTATTATTCATTTACAACTGAACAATGGTGCCACCCTTGATTTAAAAATTTGATTTGATTATTCAGTTTCTATATGTATTTAGGAATTGACTTTCTCGAGATTATGAAAAAATTGATAAATATTACTCCATGTGGTAAAAACTTCCAAAGATATGATATATCTGGTCATTTTTCTTTTTTCCTCTTACCTCTATTTTTATTTTTCCTCCTTTTTGTAAATTAAAGCAAAGAGAAAATTTTAAAAAACCACTCTAGAAAAAAAAAGACCTAACTAAATCAAATAAAATGCAGCCGCAGGCTAGAGAGAACAATGACAGCAAACAAGCATGAAAAAGATTAACATTATTATTTGGAGGGAGGGTGGCAATAACAAAAGCACAAAATTGCCTTCCACACAGAAATGCACGCACAAATATGAGTGAACACCTGGCATGACTCAAGTCTAAATAGCTCTAACCATTTCTATTACAGAAAAAAAATGACCTGTATGTTTTGGGAAAAAGTGACTGTGACAACTTTGCACGTTTATCCTCAGCCTGCTCCCAAGATAGGAAATTAGCACAAATTTAGTTGGTTCACATATGTTGAGAGAGAGAGGGAGGAAGGGGGGAGGGGATGAGGGAGGGAGGGAGGGAGGGAGGGAGGGAGGGAGAGAGAGAGAGAGAGAGAGAGAGAGAGAGAGAGAGAGAGAGAGAGAGATGTACATACTCCATCTCCACTGATACACATTGTCTTTTCAAACAAGAAAAATACTCTTTTTAAAACAGAAATTTGGAGGGACACAAAGACGAATTTGGTTTTGGATGAGCATTGCCTAGCAGTGCATTTTAAATGCCTAATCGTCACATTGCTTATGGAGCAGAGCATCCGTCCTAATCCACAGAGAAATACAAGACTCATAATAACCACTTTCAGCCTGACTGGTGGTTCTTTTCTGCACCTCACTCCCTTTTCATACAGTCATCCTCACCGGTCTTCCTTGCCTTGTAATTACTTCACCATAGCATTCTACTCCTAACAAGTAGATTACAGTCCTAGAGGGATCATAACATTAAAAAGAGAGGGAGAGGAGGAGGAATTTAAAACAGCATACCTAGAGTTTAATATATTCCTTTTATAAATAAAAAGAGAGAGCTCTAGGTATGGGCTATCGATGCTTACTCAAAAATGTGTTGCAAATTTTGGGGTGGGGGTGAATGGTGACACACACCACCGTTGATTTATTTCAAGAGTTTGGTATTGCAGTTTAGCTTTTCCTCTTCCTCCCTCAAAAAATAGGTCTCCTAAAATAAAAATCATCATTGATTAGAATTCAGGTGCACACATATTCATTTTATATACAGATAGCTTCTAGCAAGCAATAAATCAGAAAATAAGACCTTATCAAAGGTACACCAATCATGTACTAAATTTTGTAAACTAATCTGGAAGTTTCAAAGTTTGTTTCTTTGTGAACACAAATAAATGCCAACATAGCACTATGTTTTAACACCATTTCTGAACAGGTAAGTCTTAAAGAAAAATTATGACCAGAATTCTCTGCCAAAGTGAGTTAAATATATCTATTATTGTAGTACAGGTATAACAGAAAACAGATAATCATAGTTGGAAGGGACCTTGTAGGTCATCTAGTCCAACCCCCCACCCAAGCAGGAGACCCTACACCATTTCTGCCAAATGGCAGTCCAATCTCTTCTTGAAGGTCTCAAGTGATGGTGCTCCCACAACATCTGAGGGCAAAGCTGTTCCATTTGTTGATTGTTCTCACTGTCAGAAAGTTTATCCCTATTTCCAGGTTAAATCTCTCCTTGTTCAGTTTCCATCCATTATTCTTTGTCTGGACTACAGGTGTCTTGAAAAATAGGTTGACCCCTTCCTCCCTGTGGCAGCCCCTCAAATATTGGAAGACCTCTGTCATGTCTCCCCTGGTCCTTCTCTTCACTAGACTAGCCAAGCCCAGTTCCTGCAACTATTCATAGTATGTTTTAGCCTCCAGTCTCCTAATCATCCTGGTTGCTCTTCTCTGTACTTTTTCTAGAGTCTCAACATTTTTTTTATAATGTGGTGAACAAAAGTGGATGCAGTACTCCAGGTGTGGTCAGTAAGAGCCTTATAAAGCCTTAGTTATAGAGTGGTATTAGTACTTCCCTGGATCTTGACTGTATCCCTCTGTTAATACAGTTTAGGATTGCATTAGCTTTTTCGGCGGCTGCTTTACACTGCGGACTCATATTTAGCTGGTTGTCCACTAAGACTCCAAGATCCCTCTCACAGTTACTGCTATTGAGCCTGGTTTCGCCCAGTCTATATGTGTACTTTTGGTTTTTCTTGCCTAAGTGTAGGACTTTACTTTTCTCTATATTGAGTTTCATTTTGTTAGATATGGCCCAGTGTTCTAGTCTGTCAAGATAAATCTGGATCTTGAGCCTATCTTCTTGGGTATGAGCTATTTCTGCCAGCTTTGCATCATCTGCACATTTGGTAAGTTCCCCTTCTATTCCCTCATCTATGTCATTAATGAAGATATTGAAGAGTACTGGGCCTAAGACAGAACCTTGTGGCACCCCACTGCTTACTTCCCTCCATGTAGACTTAGACCCATTCAGGACTACTCGTTGAGTATGGTTTGTCAGCCAGTTGTGAATACATCGGGTTGTGATGCTATCCCACTTTTTTTCTAGCTTCCCAAGAAGTAGGTTGTGGTCTACTTAGTCGAATGCCTTGCTGAAATCTAAATATATTATGTCCACAGTATTTTGCTGGTCTACTAATTTAGTCACTGTGTTGAAGAATGAAATAAGATTGGTTTGGCATGATCTGTTTTTAACAAACCTGTGCTGACTGCTAGTTATTACTTAGTTGTTTCTAGATGTTGGCAGATCTGTTTTTTTATCATTTTTTCTAGTATCTTCCCGGGTATTGATGTTAGGCTAATTGTTCTATAGTTTCCTGGGTCTGTTTTTTTTTTCCTTTTTTGAAGATGGGAACCACATCAGTTCTTTTCCAGTCCTCTGGTAGTTCCCCGGTGCTCCTGGATTTTTGAAAATATGGTGCAGTGGTTCTGAGATGACCTCTGTCAGCTCCTTTAAAACTCTGGGATGTAATCCATTAGGCCCCGGTGATTTGTTTTCATCAAGATCAGACAGGTGTTCTCTTACTATTTTGTTTTTTGCTTATTTTAACTTTTATTTCTGGTCTGTCTTTTACAGTTATGTTTTTGGTGGGTTGAGCTATAGTTTCTTTTTGCATGAAGATGGATGCAAAGAATGAGTTAAGCAGTTCAGAGCTTTCTCTCTGTTGCCTGTTACTTCTTTGCCATCTTCTCTCTTTAGTGGACCAACTGTTTCCTTGATTTTTTTCTTGTTATTTATATGTTGGAAGAAACTTTTTTTTTAAATATCTGTGACTTTTGTTGCAAGTCTTTGTTCGTTCTGAGCCTTTGCTATCCTGACTTTGTCTTTGCAGATTCTGGCTATCTGCTGATATTCTGCCTTAGTTGTATGTCCTTCTTTCCATACAGCATTTGTACATATTGTAGCAAATATATTCAATAATGTGCATTTAAAAATAACTCAGGGTCCATTACTGAATGTTATTTCTAACATTTGGTGGAATAGATACATTTTATATTGAGAGGTGGATTATTCCATGCAAAAATAAGTAATAGAATAATATGAATGGTGTTATCCATTTAGTCATCTCCAACTCTTGGTGATTCTTTGGGTTAAATCATTCCATGTCTATAGAATAACACGTGCTATCTGTTTCTTTGCTGTTTTTTTTATTTCAAAGAAGAAATGCTTTAGTTCTTCCTTCAGTTTTCTGAGGGACAAATACTGTATGTCTCCTTCTTTCTTGATAACCTTCCATGGTAAATATATTTGTAAAATCCCTAATAGTTAACACTTCTTCATTATTCTAAACATTTTGTTACCAGCGTCAATAAGAAGGAGGACCTGTAGGTCCCCAGATACGTGCACTTTTGGAAATGACATGTAACTCAAATTTCAGAAAATATAATCATGCAAATGTGTATCGAATAGTGTCAATTGTATTTCCTAGAAAGAGTTTTTTGGAGAGCACTTTAAAGTGGAAAAGAGATTGTAGGAATTAAATGACCAGAATAATATAGACTCTAATATACAATAAATAACTGCAGGAACTAGATATGTCTAGTCTACCAAACAGAAGAACTAGGGGTGACATGATAACAGTCTTCCAATATCTAAGGGGCTATCACAAAGAAGAGGGGGTCAACTTATTCTCCAAAGCTCTTGAAAGCAGGACAAGAAATAACAGATGGGAAATTATCAAGAAAACCTATCTAGAACTAAGGAGAAGATTTTTGACAGTGAGAACAAGTAACTAGTGGAACAGCTTGCCTTCAGAATTTGTGGATGCTCCATCACTGGAGATTTTTAAGAAGACATTTGGCCAAAATGATAGGGTCTCCTGCTTGAGCAGGAGGTTAGACTACTAGAAGACTTCCAAGGCTTCTCCCAACTATGTTATTCTGTTTGAATCATAATATTATAATCCTGCAATCTGAAATGTGCCATTCGGGGGCACCAGCGTATGCACAGAAACATCCAAGGATACTTGCCAGCCCTATTTTTGTTTAGATTTGCTTTTCAATTTAAAAATGAGGATCAGGCATGTAGCACAGTATTTCACCAACCTCCAACATAATTATTAGTTTCAATAATGCCTACAGGTGAGTTTCATAGATTTCTTAGAAAAAAACATGGATGGTTACAGCCTGGTGCTTTAGCCAAGAGTGCATTTCTATTCACAAATATCTCAAAGATAAGCTGAGACATTACAAAAAATGCTGCTGGAAGAGGTAATAAAAATTACAATCTAATATTCTGCTAAACTGATGTTTTGTAACCATCTTTATTCCTCATGTTAGCTATGTTTGGAATTAGCAAATTCTCTCTCTCTCTCTACATTCATTCCACAAGAGCACCTATTCCTCATCTTCAGGAATTCCCACTGTGCCCACTAGTGAAAAATATGGTCAAGTTGTTAACAAGAAAAGGTTAATGCAAGTGAAGGTCATCACATAAAAACACCTTGGACAGATACCATGCCAACAAAAGTTGCTATATACAGTACTATAATTTATAAAACTTTCCTGGCCACTGGGGTTTTTTTTAATACAAAAATGCTCACATATAAATTATTGTAACAAGCTATTTCATAAAAATAATTTTGCAAAATCATACAGTAAGGAAGAGATACTTACAAGAAACCCCTACATGGGAGACATTTGATGTGCCCCAAGACATATATTAATGTAAAACATGTATATGGAGCAACTGCTTATATTCAGAAGGAAGATACAAATGATAAACCTTTAAAAGTTTTTAATTAACAATTCTGACTCAAATGATGGCGCACATCAACACAGTCTATTCCTTGTCACTGTACTTCACTACATTTCTGCAGCTACACCTTCCAGGCTGTGTGACCTCCTGTTTCTCCAAACACACCTGCCTATTTTTGTTACTGAGTCTCAATGATCCCGGGGAATATGCACACAGGGGAGGAACAACAAAGCCATACAGACTCTGCAGCAGGGCACTTGGGAGCAGTCCTGTGCATTATTCCCCACTTTCAGCATGATTGGTTCCCCCAAACCAAGCAGCAACTAGGCACAGTATTTATTTATGAATAGAATGCCTGTGATATATGCCCCAAGTGACCCCCCCTGGTACTTGCTTCTTTAAAACTTACCCCCCCCCCCTCTCTCTCACACACACACACACACCTGCTCAGAGCATGCTGCTTTCTTTGATTTATTCAAATGATGAGTCTCATAGTATCAAATCAAAATTTAGAAACCAAGGTTCACTGAACAAATTATACTGACTCAGTTTGGAGATAGCTGCAAGCCCAAAATAAACAGACATTATGGACTTAAAAATAACATACATTATGAAAATAATGGCTATAAATGTGTGGGTCAGGTCAGTCCTCTTCCCCCCACCCCCTCTGATTAGTTATTGAGCCCTATACTCAGTTCCCTATTCTGTAAAACGGAATTCCACTGGAAAAGAAGCTTGTGGTTTCAAAGGAACTATTTTCTATACTGCTCTGGATCTCTTTTGTTTCTGCCATCCTTGCCTACAATTCTTTGCCCACAACAGAAAAGCTAATTTATATGAAGTGTTTAATTTCATTAAAATAAAAACAGTTAAAAAATGTTTATTCATCTTGATATTTTTAGGGTAATAATTTGTCCAGGATTAAAAAAGAAAAGAAATTGTTGTAATGTTGTTGCCTTGCTTTATGCCAGATGTATTACTTGTTGATGTTTCATTTAAATATTGTTTTAACAGGAAGGTCGGGGTTTTTTTTGTAAAATGCAGGGGGCAAATGAATAATCTATTTCTATGGTTTTATTTCCCCCCCAACTTTTGCATTATTATATTTTTAAGGAAAACCAACTTAAGTACATATTTATACTGTTTTTCTTTTGTCCTTTTTTTTCATTTTTCAAACCAATGTTGAATCAAAAACTATTTTAACTGCTGTTTGTTATGTAGTATATTTTCTCTTTTCAAAACCATTATACCAAATGTCAACTAAAAACTAACAATAAAATGTTTTTTTTAAATTTAAAAACAAATATTTTAATTTGACTTTTTAATGAAAGAACAAGTAAGTACCTAAACAAATATAAACTGCTGAACGCATTTCCTGCACACATTCGGACTTACAGTTTCACAGTAACCAATTCTTCTGGTGTGGAAGGACCAGGCCACTTGTATGAATTATCATAGCTCTCTTTGCTACAAAACAGCAGCTGCAATTACAAATATGGCTGACAGTTTGTTGTGTTTTCAGTCCAATCTTTATTAGCAGCCAGGTATTTAACATATTGAATCAGGTATTATTTCTGTAAATATTAAATCAACAGAAATTATTTAGGATAATGTCAACTCCAAGATGAAAATACTAACTTCTTAATTCCCATTTATTGACTGCTATAGATATAAATACAGTGAGTACTCCACACTTTTGAGAAGCTACAATTTCAACAGATGCTATGATAACCCAATCAATGATGCAATTCAAAGACAGCTAAACACACATTCATGCTTTATCCGAAATTAGAAATATGAATCTGGGAAATGGGGAAGCAAGATGCATCTTCTTTATTCAGAACTTTAGCAGTAGATGGGACTAATATTCACAATTCAGTTTCATCTGATATATGTTACCAGATGTGCCATATTACAGGGCTAATTGATTGCTGTCATTTTAGACTGTTTAAATACACCCATAACATAATTGCACTGTTATATTTGGCATTGAACTGGAGTAAATTTTTTCTGCAAGCCATATGTCAAAAATTATTGATAATTGGACTCAGAGGTTATCTACCAATTATTGGCCAGTTATAAATATCATAAGTATCTATGCATCCATGATACCTTCTTGGATGGAATTGATTGTCTCCAACATTTTATTTTGTGTTCAACATGGGTTGCCCAAATATATGATCTTCTATGGGGAAAGATAGAGAACTGCCTTCTTTAGATTCTACTTCTTTTTTTGGTACATTTTCATTCTGCTAAATGTGATTTTGTTCCAGATTATTTTTGTTTATTACTCCTGCATGCAGGGATTCAGAGGGTGTTATTGATGAATATAATGTCTCCAGAAAGCTATAGGGTGCTCATCAAGACTTTTGCAATAAGATATGATCAATACAGTAATAATATTAAATTCTATTTCTCCACAATACCTGAACTGAAAAATTCTAATTATTATTGTTCATAGAATAAACAGCACTGGTTACTTAATACATGTAACACCACTACTCAATTAGCTATTTTGCTTGACAGTGTGCTTTGAGGTACAACTCAAGTGCTGGTTGTTACTGTCAGGTCTACCATTCTAGTCTGGTGTCCTGTCCTCATGCTGGGGGGAGAGGGGAGGGGAATGCATGTTTGGGATTCTTCTGCTTCTGCTGTTCACTTGGGAATTAGGGAGGGGGACTGTCTTTCGGAGATAGGGCAGACTCCTTTCCAGTGTGTTTTTGTCAGGTTCCAAGGCTGACATGCCCTGAGTGCGAACAGTGATCTGCTGGCAGCTCAGCATTCTCAAAACAACATGTCAGCATTACATTAGGTACCGGTAGACTGTTTTGGCAGGGGTTGGATTGGGAAACTGAAATAATTGCTTTATGCTTTGAGTGGGACCCTCAGATTCCATCTGACTTTACTGCAACCAGTTTCTTTCAGTACAAGTTTTTTTATTCAACAATTCAATGGATTCAAAAGTCTTGCTTTCCTCAAGGGGCCAACTAGGGCAGGCCTGACAGTTACGTTTAAAGCCCTTCATGGATTAGGATTGGGTTATGACCATATCTTCCCAGTTGTTTATACCGGTCTGATCAAGTCAGACAAGATAGGAATGCTTTCATCCTTTTGGTCAAAGAAATGCCAGCTGTCAGGGCCTAGAAAACTTGCCTTTTCTGTTGTGCCTCCCTTATGGGAACATTCTCTCTCCAAGCATCTGAATGGTCCCAACTGTGCTGGCCTTTCATAAGTCCTAAATGCCTAAATGTGTGCAGGGACCTGCTTCTAGTTTGTGTTAATGATTCAGTTGTTGTTTTTTGGATGCTTGTACTTTTAATTTTTATAACATTTGTTATTGTTTGTATTCTGTTTTAATTCTGTTCATTGCCCAGAACTACACATTGAGATTGGTGGCCACATAATTGGCTAAATAAATAAAATATACTATACTGGCTGCTGGTCAGGTTCAGAATCTATTTAAAATGACACTTTGTTGGTAGTGGTATTTAACCTTCTGAAGTACTTCCTCCCACCCTCCCATGGACCTTCAGGTGGACCAGATGCTTACATCTTCGAGATTTCTGCCAATGGCTCATGTCTTTTCTGAGGTCTTCCCGATATTAATGCTTTAGGATTTTTTCTTCCTTCCCTACACCTTTCTGTTAATTTTGGAATATCATAAGCCTTAACTTTCTTTCTGTTTTGAATATTTTTAAAGCAATTTTGTTTTGTGTTAAAGATAAGATACAGTATTAAAATGTACTATAAAATATCAAATAATCAAATGAACTATAACATAAGGAAAGGCCAAAGCTAGTCAAAAACAGCCATCAGGAAAAATAGATTAAAAAATTGCTGGGACATTTGAATGATCCAGTGTCAGAAAAAGAAGACTAAGAAAGATTGGTACCTTCCCTGTGGAACACATAGCAAACTTTCATAATTATAGGATCTATGCAGCAAGAGGGATTCAAATATCACATTTAGCTCTGATTTCTTCAATATGCTTCACAAATAAAATTGAACATTGAGATATAAATTCCAGTGGCTGAGTACAAGCATCATACTATGCAACCAAACAGCTACTTTATAGATTAGTACATAAGAATATGAAACTATAAAATTGTGGCTGATCACAGAGAAAACTCCTTAAACCTTCTAAGAAGTAGAATATAACAAAGGACACCAGTCCCAAAGGTCTTCCTCCAAAGATTCTTCTATCTGGGATTTGTTGTTTATTGATAACATCAGTTTGGCAGATAACAAAAACAAAAAAAATGAAGTGTACACAGCACAGTAATATTATTGAAACGGTCACATCATGTAGTAGCACTTGTTCAGAGAAGCTTGTGTGAACATACCAGTCTTTGCTTACTTCCTCACTTGTCCCTCAAATGCCTGTGAACTTTTGCATGAGTAAAGCATCCAAATGACTGAGTTCATCTAGGCTGTTCTAGGTGCAGTGACCAGTGTCTCCAGGCTTCTCAAAGGATTTGGGCACCTATTATGTTCAAGCCACTGAGACTGTTTCAGTTGTAAATGAAAGGGGGAGCCCCCATAAAAAGCTGTCATGAACACCTGCTCACAGCTATTGTATGCAGGCCCTTTGGAGGAGAGCTGCATTTTAAAAGCCCAAGAATACCCAGACAGGTAGAAACAATCCTAAGTCAGGGGATCCTAATACCCTTCCATGCTTTGCATAGACACAACCTACTCACTCACATATACAAAGTCTACTTATATTCATAGACATTCCACTATTGTTTCACTATCACACATATCTGTTGGCTCTGTTGGTTGTATTGCTGCTACAAAGAGTTCCCTAGGATATGTTTTCAATTGTCCTTAAGGGAAGTACAAACAAAAATATATACTGCTTAAAACAATTCAATGTATCAATCCACCATTACATTAAAAAAGTTAAAAAAGTTAAAAGTTTTTAACAACTTAAAAAGTGAAAACAAACATCTGCTATTTGCTGACTATCAATGACCTCAGACATAGAGTCAGAAGAAAGCACTGTTCGTCATACGTGCTTGTTTGTTCAGTTTATAGATTGCCTCAATTATCCAAGCAACTCTAGTTTTAGTTAACAGAGACACTGAAATCCGCATGTAGTAATACTTAACAAGTGGAAGTGATCCACTAAGGAAATTAAAAGACAGAAAGTTTAAAGGAAACAAAGTTTTGAAGTCCCATTTCTACCTAGGTCTGGGGGTGGGGGTGGAGAAGGTTACAGGGCACCAGTGGTGGTATTCAATTTTTTTTTAACCACCAATTATGTGGGTGTGGCTTGATGGGTGTGGCAGGAGAAGGATACTGTAAAATCCCCATTTCCTCCCCACCCCACTAACCTGCTTTCCAGCTCCGTTCTTCTGTGCAGGGCAACAAAAGAAGGTCCAGCTCATCAGCTGGAACTCGGGAGGCAGCGAATTGGAACCTTTTTTTGCTGATTTCTAACTACAAAACGCCCCCATCGGGGAAGCTGGATTCACGTAACAACTATAGCAACTATAGCAATCACCAAAAAATCACCACAAAAATGATCATAAAACCAGGTTGCAGACTTATGACTTATGATTTGTTCAGAAGTAAACCCTCAAATACTTTAGGAGGCCTATGCTGGAGAAAGTGTGTTGCAGTTTTAGGTGACCTCCAATTAAAGACTTTTTACTAAAAGAAGAGTTCTTTCAGCACAACAGAAAGGTCACTGCCCCCCCACCCCCAAAAAGCAGGATACATATTCTAAAAATATGGAGATCCTACAGACTATGTAATGTATGGTGGTGGTATGTAGCATAGAACAAGGGACAATATGAAGGAGATTCCTTTTATATTGTGGCAATTCCACTGCCCTACCACAAAATAGGACAAAGCTTATTATATAAATCCACTATGCTTTATTGTAAACTATGTCTGAAGGCCTAATGTATTAAGTAAAGCCCATGTCACACTGAACCAATGGATGCAAAGAGGATGTAAAACGGACAAAACACCTTGCCATCCGTTCGAAAAAGCGATGTACTCACTGCCTCCGTTTGGCTTCCTCTCTATCCGTCCAGCATCCATTTATGGACGTTTCATCCGCTCCAAAAGTTTTGGGCTGCCCAAAACTTTTGCACGGAAAATGTATCCAGTTCGTCCATTCTGCATCCGCTACGCATCCATTACGCATCCGTTACGCATCCACTATATCCGCTTGGCATCCGCCGCGCATCCGCGCAACTCGCATCCGCCCGGACGCAGGGAGGAAGCGGAACGGACGCGGAACGGATGCGGAACGGATGCCTAGCGGATGCAGAATGGAAACAAAGCGTTTAAAATGGAAAAAACGTTCGCAGAGGGGACCTATCTTGGATATTAAGGATGTCTAGAGGATGCCTAGAGGATGCCTAGAGGATGCCTAGCGGAAAACCTATACTGCCTATAAAAAGGGGGAGCAACTTGCCTGCATCTCACTTTCAGAACAGCAGCCCAGTGGTGCAGACCTCTGCAGCCTTCATCTGGCTCTTCCTCTTCCACAGCATCCAGTCATGTCCACCGTGGATTGTAACAAAGTCCTTTCGGCAGCCACCATTGTTCTGCAACAGTGCAAAGCCATCTGCAGGTTCTGTGAACTCTACTGTGAGAAGAAAAGGAGCCACCCAAAAAGAGTCTGGATCCGAAGATGGTTCGCCAGAAGAGCAGAGGACGGACTGTACAACAAGCTGATGATGGAGCTCAGGAGCGAAGACACTTGGGCGTTTCAGAACTTCATGAGGATGCCTCCAGCCATGTTTGACGAAGTTGTGCAGCGGCTGACACCCAGGTTGACCAAGGCAAACGCCAGCTTCCGACCCAGCCTGGAACCTGGGCTCAAGGTGGCACTCACTCTGTGCCACCTGGCCTCAGGGACCACCTACAGGAGCATGCAGTACAGCTGGAGGGTGCCATCCAACACCATCAGCATTGTGGTCAGAGAAATGGTGCAGGCCATCATCGAAGAATACAAGGAGGAGCTCCTCCAGTACCCCTCCACTGAAGAAGGATGGAAGAAAGTTGCAGAGCAGTGGTATCAGAAGTGGAACTTCCCCCACACCGTTGGAACCATAGATGGCAAGCACGTGGCCTGCAAATCTCCAGCCAAGTCGGGGTCCACTTATCACAACTACAAGGGCTTCTTCAGCATCATCCTCTTCGCCATGGTCGATGCTGACTACAAGTTCATGTGCACTGATGCTTCAGGCAACGGCTCATCTTCAGATGCCCAGGTATACAACGCCAGTCACCTCAAGGAGGACCTGGAAGGCAACCTCATCGTGGGCTTTCCAGATCCAGAACCCCTGCCCAACGACACGCAAGATGTGCCCTACTTCATCGTGGGGGTTGACGCCTTCTCCCTCACAACCTACCTCATGAAGCCCTACACTTCCAGACTCCTCACCCGTGAAGAGAGGATCTTCAACTACAGGCTGTCCAGGGCAAGGCGGGTGGTGGAGAACGCCTTTGGCATCCTGGCCAACAGGTTCCAGGTACTTCTCACCACCATGCAGCATTGCCCAGAGACCGTGAAGAGGATCATGGAAGATTGCTGCATTCTGCACAATCTCATGCGCACCCGCTACCCAGTCTTGCAGAACAGGCTCGTGGACCTCCAGCAAGGCAATGGGGACATGGAGCCTGGGGAATGGAGGCAAGGGCGAAACCTGATCGACACTGAGGATGTGCAAGGCCCCAACAGAGCCTCACATGAAGCGAAGAAGCAGCGCAACCTCCTGAGAAAATGGTGCAACTCCCCAGCTGGAGCAGTGGAGTGGCAAGACAGGATGCTTAATGGATGCTTCCTTCAGCCTGTCTCATCACACGGATGAGATTGGGCCATGTATGTTTGGTTGGCCTACAATGAACAGGGCGTTTAATAAAGAGTTGTGTTTGTGTTGACATGTGTGGATAATTATTACATTATTATTGATAATAAAGGGCCATAGGTGTGGCGCCTGGGAGGATGGACCATACAGTCCCACTATGCTTACACTGGAGGTTTATCTATCCCACAGCTATTACCCATCCCACAACTATCTCAACCCATCCCACAGCTATCTTAACCCATCCCACAAGCATGCAAAGGCTTAAACCATTTCTAAAAGTTTCCAGCAAGACTTTATTAAAAAAAAGAAATGAAGCAAGTGTGTGAATCAAAATAGACTTTATTAACAACAAGGTATAAGACAAAAATGAGTCTCTGGCACTCCTCTTGGTTGCTCAGTCTCAGGGGTGAAGGGTGCAGGTGCTGTGGAGGTGGCTGGTGCTGGAGTGTTTGTCATCAGTTCCTCCAGAAGCAGAAGCAGCAGAAGCCCCAGCCCCAGAAGAGCGAGCCCGTGCTGCAGAAGCCCCAGCAGAACCAGAGTGAGGGCCAGGGGGCGGGATGGTAGCCCTGTCCCTCTTGCCAGGGCTGGCAGCAGATGGCTGAGGCTTTCTGTGCTTCCACATGGTTGTGAGGTTGCTGGCTGGCAGGGAGGCTGGCAGGAACCAAGGCTGGCAGGAAGGCTGGCAGGGAGGCTGGCACCAAGGCAGGCAGGAAGGCTGGCAGGGAGGCTGGCACCAAGGCTGGCAGGCAGACATGAACCAAAGCTGGCAGGAAGGCAGGCAGCAAGGCTGGCAGGCAGACTGGCTGGCAGCAAGGCTTTCAGGCAGGCTGGCAGCAAGGCTGGCAGGAAGGCTGGCAGGGAGGCTGACAGCAAGGCTTGCAGCAAGGCTGGCAGGGAGGCTGGCAGCAAGGCTGGCAGCAAGGCTGGCAGGGAGGCTGGCAGCAAGGCTGGCAGGAAGGCTGGCAGCAAGGCTGGCAGGGAGGCTGGCAGTAAGGCTTGCAGCAAGGCTGGCAGCAAGGCTTGCAGGCAGGGCAGGCAAGGCAGCCAATCCGTCCGGCAGCATGTCTTTCCTCTGAATGACGACCTGCTTCTGAGCTGCTTCCGTTATATCCGCGGGGCTGACGCAATGCATCCTCCCCGCATGCGCAATTAACGCCAGGCATCCATTAGGCTTCCGCTGTGCATCCGCTGTGCATCCACTTCATCCGTTCAGCGTCCGCTGTGCATCCGCTGTATCCGTTCCGCGTCCGCTTTGCTGAGGCCCCCCAGAAGCCCAGCGGACGTGCCATCCGCTCCCATCCGCTGGGCTTCCGTTCCGCATCCGCTCTGCATCCGCCCTGCGTCCTCCCCCTGTCCGTGTTATCCGCTCCGGTTATGCAAATTTTTGCCCCTTTTGAGAGCGGATAACAACGGATGGAACATTTTGCTCATCCGCTGTGTCCTTTTTGCATCCTTTGGGCAGTGTGACATGGGCTTTAACCCTTCCAACTGTAGTTTATTGAGTAACCAGTGTCTTAATGCAATCCCTGATCTTAGACTATATGAAGATTACTACTGAATACAATGGACTGCAATCTTACACATATTTATAACATGTTAAGTCCCTTTGCAATCAAGAATCATGTATCTGAGAAAACATGCCTGGGGCTGCATAAAGTACAAATGCTCAGTTCAAATTTTGTTCCATCAACAATGCATTGCCACCCACACACTCAGTTTAAATTTGAATCCCATTTGGCATAAGAGACTTAATAAAAAATAAATGTAAATGTAAAAAAGTTTGTTGCATCTTTACTTAAAGAATGTACGATAAAATAAGTTTGAATGATAGAATATTTATTGTTCATCTATAATTAAAACTTGGCTACTACTATGATGAATGCTGTGATAACAGTGGACAATGAAAGTAAGCCAAGTGTGAGACTAAATGGAATATTTAGCAAATGATACCAGTACTTTCATAGTTAAAATGGAATAAGCATTTGGAAATTATTCACAAGTGGCAGGAAAAAAAACAAAAGCAAGCAAAAGGATGAATTTCTGCATTTTGGTAGAATGTTTAGTGGTTAATGTTTAAGACATTAAATTGTAGTTAAAAGGTAGTATGTAGTATGCAAAGAATCAATGGTTGTCTGTTAGTCAAAAAAAGCTAAAATGCCTTAAAATTTGCCTAATGTGTTATGTGGAAGAGCTAGATGTGCCAGGAGAAACACAGCTGTCATGCGTGCAACATATGCAATAAATGAATGCAGATTGAACACAAGAAGCAGTTACAGAAAATCAGTTTTGATGAAGCAACATCCATTGGAGCAAAAGAAATAGAACTAGTAGAATGAAAAAATATGTTGAGGTCACCTGATCATATGGAGAAAATGAATAAGGACTGAATAGCAAGAAAAATAGCCAAAAAAAGAGAGGTAAGGGCTTGGAAAAACAAAAGAGAACATATTAAATTTGACATGAATGTAAAGGAAGCAAGGATGGTTTGCAAACAGAGAAATATATGGAAAGATATAGAAAACAGCATTGCTGTAATCCATATTTCAAATTCTGTAATTGTTTCCATAGTTGCTGCAAATCTGACTAAATAATGAACATTTATAAAACATTTTAACACTATTAACACTCCAAAGCTAGAAACAACAATAGTAGGAAAAATAATTCATTTAATTCTGGTTATGCGTAATGAACATGCAACTTCAAAATGTTCCATTTATATGTTAAATAAGATTTTTTTCATAAAATGAAGTATTATAACTCTGTAATAAAAAATGCTGAATATGATCATTTGTGGAAGCAATATAAACCTTACTTGGTAATATAACCTTAAAAACAATTTCAGTTAAAATAGTTTGCCCTGAAGAGAAAGTAGACCACAACCTACTTCTTGATAAGCTAGAAAAAAGTGGAATAGATAGCATCACCACCAGATGGATTCGCAACTGGTTGACAAACCATATTCAATGAGTAGTCCTTAATGAGTCTAAGTCTACATGGAGGGAAGTACCCAGTGAGGTACCACAAGGTTCCGTCTTAGGCCCAGTACTCTTCAATATCTTCATTAATGACTTAGATGAGGGAATAGAAGGGGAACTTACCACATTTGCAGATGATACTAAGCTGGAGGAATAGATAATATCATAGAAGATGGATCTTGACCAACTTAAATACTGGGACCTATCTAACAAATGAAATTCAGTGTAGGAAAAGTAAAGTCCTACACTAAGACCAGAAAACCCAAAAGTACATATATAGATTGGGTGAAACCAGGCTTAATAGCAGTAATAGTGAGAGGGATCTTGGAGTCAGCAGTGAGTCAGCAATGTGCAGTGGCAGCTTAAAAAACCAATGCAATCCTAAATTGTATTAACAGAGGGATACAATCAAGATCAAGTGAGGTACTAATACCACTCTATTAGGCTTTAGTAAGACCACACCTAGAGTACTGCATCAAGTTTTGGTCACCACACTATAAAAAAGATGTTGAGACTCTAGAAAAAGTGCAGAGAAGAGCAACCAGGATGATTAGAGGACTGGAGACTAAAACATATGAAGAACAGGAACTGGGCATAGCTAGTCTAATGAAGAGAAGGACCACGGGAAACATGATAGCAGTCTTCCAATATTTGTTGGGCTGCCACAGAGAGGAAGGGGTTAACCTGTTTTCTAAGGCACCTGTAGGCCAGGCAAAGAATAATGGGTGGAAATTGATCAAGGAGAGATTCAACCTGGAAATAAGGAGAAATTTTCTGACAGTGAGAACAATCAACCAAGGAACAGCTTGCCTTCGGAAGCTGTAGGAGCGCCATCACTTGAGACTTTCAAGAAGAGATTGGACTGCCATTTGTCAGAAATGGTGTAGGGTCTCCCACTTGGGTGGTGGGGAGGGGTTGAACTAGATGACCTACATGGTTCTTTCCAACTTTGTTAGTCTGTAATCTAATGAGAAACAGATAAAGAAATGCTTATCATACACAGTAACCGATCTGGCAATAATAATGACCCAAAGAAATGACCAATGAGAATATCTGTCTGTCTGTCTGTCCATCTCTCTGTCTGTCTGTCTGTCTATCTATCTATCTATCTATCTATCTATCTATCTATCTATCTATCT
>BLBF01000021.1:32323926-32336754 GCA_015471245.1 Laticauda colubrina | reverse complement strand
TCTATCTATCTATCTATCTATCTATCTATCTATCTATCTATCTATCTATCTATCTATCTATCTATCATTCATCCATGCATCCATCCATCCTATTTGCAAAGCTTCCTCTCTCACAGTTTAGAAGTCTGGACAGTGTACAATGATTTAAAAAATTAAAACAAAATTGGTAGGAAAGAAAACATATTATACAAATCTGAAGTAAGCAAGATAAATCAACATATAAACAGCATTCAGTTGAGGCTGACCATAATAACCTAGATTCTCAACTGAGAAAGGGCTCCTGTAATACATGGGAGAAGAGCCAGGTCTTTTACAGTTTTACGGAAGACTAAGAGGGTCTTTCCCAGAGACTCACCCAGAGACAGTTCAGTTGATCCAAAATGGTTAATACAAGAAAAGAAAAGCATGTCACCTACAATCATTAAAGATATCAAGTCTATTCACCTCCTTGGTAAGGCCAAGAGTGCTGATAAATGGACCTACTTGACTCTTAGTTTTCTTCTCTCCCCCACAGCAGAGGTAGACCTTACAAAGAGCAGAATTGCAATTAAGGCAAGCAATGATGGAGAAGCTGCAAAGTGAGAAACAAATCCATAGCCAGTAGAACTAAGGACCTAATTTAAACTGGTAGATCAATAGTTATACAGACTTGAGATATGGTCAGGGTAGAGAACTGGATATTCAAAAGATATTCTGGATATTCAAAAGTTCAAGAAAAATCTTGGTCACCTCAGCAAGACATTAATAATATTGGAAGGGATACACAAAGCGTGCCCCCAAACACAATTTAATTCTTTAGCAAGAAAACCAGGCTGGATATGCTATGCTTGGATTACTGTAGTAGCCTGTTGGCTGGATTACCCAACAGCTCACTTTATCCATCTCCAGAATACTGCTGTTGACACAATTCTGGACATTTCTTCTTTTTCCTCTACTTCCTTTGGTTACAAATTGGTCAAGAAAGATGCCAGTACAACACTGATAATATGAGCAGATCCAATTATTTGAAAAATTTGCTAATGACTCATGTACCTATTTACTTGATTTAATTATCAGATCAGGGTCATTTGGCTCTATTAAATAATAAAATAGCTGCATCAAAATTAAGAGGTTTTTTTCACTTGACTCTGGTCCTTTGGTATAAGTTTCCATCAGGTGACATTGGATCATTTAACTTAAAAAAAAAACCCAACCTAAGAATATTTTTTTCCTTGACATTAGATGAAGTTGCTTTAAAATGCACCAAACCTTACTTAACCCTTTAATGCATATAAGTTAATATTATTGTATGTCATGGCCTTTTAGTTTAGAAGCTTCTTATTTTATGTTATGATTGTAATATATTATTACATTAAGTATTGTTTTATTATATGTCTATAAGCACATAATAATTAAAGTACGACTACTACAGTTCAAGGAACGGTGAGCCAAAAGGAGTGAAAGTTGAACTCTGCTTTTCCATCAGCTAGCAGATTTCACTGGAAATTGGGGTGCTTTAAAGTGGCCCTTTGCATCATCACAGAGGCCACCAGAATAATGGGAGAAGCACATACAGAGAACCCAAATGAAGGCCTTTCTGCAGATCCAGTTCCAAAGAACTGGGCACTCTCTTTTTGTTCAATAATTCATTTCCTTTCTCTCTTTTCTTTTGTCATTGAGATACCAGAGGTGGGCTTTCAAAAGCTTTGTTGCTGCCATATGAAATGGTTAGTATGACTGGGTCTGATTCTAGACCAAGGAGCCTAGATCCTGTTAGTTAATGTCATCTGATGGCAAACAGAGATGTGCCTCCTGTGCCTTGGGAACAGCACCCCACACCCATCCACCATTAATGAGACTTGGTTCACCCTGACTTTCCCTGACTTTCAAAATGGGCTGTCTCTTTTTATATTGGCTGCGTTTGTTTGTTTGTTTTGCATGATAATTTTTATATCTTTACATTTTCATGGTGGTTTATTTATTCATTGTATCATTTTTATATGGACTTGTTATTTTCTAATTAAATGTTACCCTCATTCATGTGCCAAGTTGGTAGCTATGTAATTCAATGATACAAATAACATATTCTGTACTCTGGAACCTTTAAGAACTCCTCCGGTGTCAGTCCACCAATAGCCAGAGTGAGAAATGGCCACTGTAGACAGCCCTTTTTCATGTTATGAAACAGTAGCAAATGGCTATGTAATTGATCACAACTGTATGCAGGACAGGTGGTTTGCTTGTTCATGCAAATGGTGAGAGTGCATTCAAGAACCTATCTCATCCTAGATTCTGAATAGAACTATCAATAGCTTCAGCACTTGAAATATTTTTTTGCACATCTGCATCCCTAAACACACTTCAAAAAATGCTTCCATAAGGTTTGTTATTGGATTGGATCCAAATATGTCATACTTAAGGGTGGATACATTTATCTTTAATTTTCACTGATTTCACCAGGTCAGCCATAAGCATGATTAAATCTGGATCCAACTCATTGTTTTTACTGTCATGGAATAAAAAGAAGAAAAAGAGAAGTGAAAATGTTTTCTGCATCATATTTCATAATAGTTTAGTTGGCTTTGGGTATTTATGCATCTCAGAAAGCAGGGTGGAAGGTGCACTACTCTGCCCCAGGAGGGTAAATTGTTGAAACCTTTTCCAGCATCAGCTTGTCACATTATTGCTTCTTTAGTAACTTAAGCAGCAAAATAAAGGAGCAAAACAGTCACCATTGCCACTGTTCTCTTTGAATCTTGTCTTTGAAATTTTAAAATTGGCTTTGTATAGCAATGTCATTTCCAATATTCTACTGGCAGCTCAAGAGAACATACTGAATGCAGTAAAGCATTTCAGATTTCCTACATATTTTCCTATCCAATAAAATAAACGTCTATCCCCTCACCTTCAGTTTAAAGGGTCCTTGTGTCTCTATTCTACTTTTTTCCACCAGATTAAGAAAAAAGTCATATATAATGCAGCCAAATTTTGCATAATAGCAGGGAATGAACATAAACAATTAGCTTTGCATTAGTAAGCAATGTGCATTAGTGATTCCTTTTCTATTTGTATTATAATAATTCTTTTCTGTTATCTGTGATTACCACCTCAAGATTTTTAAATTTTGTATAATGATTTTATGTCTATATTGTCAAATTATATTATTGTAAGTTAGATGTAGGTACCCTTGTTAGATGTAGGTACCAATATTATTCCACAAATTTAGCTTTAATAGCATGCACCACTGTATCATTTTATTCTGTTTGCTCACACCATATCTGAACATTTGGTGTTATTGTATTCTTACTTTCTCTTTTTTTTAATGCTGTTCACTGATTTAAAGAAATAAAATCTATCTATCTACTCCCATTTAGCACTATATTCTAAGGAGCAAACCTGAGATAATATGAATATAAAAATATGCTTTCTAATGAATTGTGCCCCTTCCCCAACAATGTTATACAGAGAATAAAAAAAAATACCCCATGGGCACAGACCAAACCAGTCTTCTCAGCTTCAAATTCTTTACCCTTAAGGCTAAAGGGATGCTGGGATTCAAACTTTGCAAGGCTCTTTTTTTTTTTTAAATCAAAGCTTTGCCCATTCATGGAAGGAGGGGCAAGAGCTCTGGCTGATTAGATAGCTATGGCATTTCTGCCTTAGCATGCAGCACAGCCTGAAATCTGTCCCCTGACTATATGGACTGAATAGAACTGAGTCAGAAATCTTAGTTGTAACACTTTTCTTTCTCTCACTCAGTAAAATGGGTTCTGAGATCACTGTTTGGAGTACTATGAAATTTTGATTTTAAAGAAAATTATTTTATTTTTTTAACTAGCATTTTGAAACATCTATTTTTGCCTCATGTGCTAAAAACAGCCTAAGGGTGCGTGCTTCCAGATATATCCTATTACATATATCCTATGTGTATGCATCTATTGGTACATTCGACATGCTGGCAATTTTATCAGATCTACATCCAACATGTGATATAGCTCTATAATTTTTATAGCATGGGGACTTGTATTATTACAGTGTAATCCATATTTTACAGAGGCTTTTTTTATTCAGAAGCAAGATTTATATTCAGTCACTCTTTAAAAGTGAATTTGGCAAACTTCTAAAAGTTGAGATGATGATAGGAGTTATAGACTAGAACACTGTAATTTGGCCTATAATTGTCCCTAAAATTTATCTAAACATTGACATAATTATTTTTTTTTAATAGTGCCAACAGATGTTAGTGTATCCATCATCCATTGAAATATGTTGTTGATATGGCTAAAATGTTGTCGAGAGTAATTAAAGGTAGCTGCTAATCATACATTCTAGGCAGTAAATTCTATCAAACCTTATTGTAGCACATCTCTAAAAGCTTAGAATAGAATATATCAGAGACAAAAGGGAGCCCTACAATGGAATTACTGTAGTGAAACTTACGCAGCGACTTCATACAGACCTATTGGAATGAAGAAAGTATTAAGTATTCACAGAATACTTGGTGGAAAATTCATTGAAAAAAACATGGAAACATTTGGATTCCTTACTTAGATTTCTTTAACATACACTGCTCAAAAAAATAAAGGGAACACTTAAACAACACAATGTAACTCCAAGTCAATCACACGTCTGTGAAATCAAACTGTCCACTTAGGTAGCAACACTGATTGACAATCAATTTCACATGCTGTTCTGCAAATGGAATAGACAATAGGTGGAAAGCAGAGGCAGTTAGCAAGACATCCCCAACAAAGGAGTGGTTCTGCAGGTAGTGACCACAGACCGCTTCTCAGGTCCTATGCTTTCTGGCTGATGGTTTGGTCACTTTTGAATGCTGGCGGTGATTTCACTCCAGTGATAGCATGAGATTGAGTCTACAACCCACACAAGTGGCTCAGGTAGTGCAGCTCATCCAGGATAACACATCAATGCGAGCTGTGGCAAGAAGGTTTGCTGTGTCTGTCAACATAGTATCCAGAGTATGGAGGTGCTACCAGGAGACAGGCCAGTACTTCAGGAGACGCAGAGGAGTCCATAGGAGGGCAACAACCCAGCATCAGGACCGCTACCTCCGCCTTTGTGCAAGGAGGGACAGGAGGAGCACTGCCAGAGCCCTGCAAAATGACCTCCAGCGGGCCACAAATGTGCATGTGGCTGCTCAAACGGTCAGAAACAGACTCCATGAGGGTGGTATGAGGGCCCAACGTCCACTGGTGGGGGTTGGCTTACAGCCCAACACCGTGCAGGACGTTTGACATTTGCCAGAGAACATCAAGATTGGCAAATTTGCCACTGGCACCCTGTGCTCTTCACAGATGAAAGCAGGTTCACACTGAGCACATGTGACAGACGTGATAGGGTCTGGCGACGCCACGGAGAACGTTCTGCTGCCTGCAACATCCTGCAGCATGACCGGTTTGGCAGTGGGTCAGTAATGGTGTGGGGTGGCATTTCTTTAGGGGGCCGCACAGCCCTCCATATGCTCGCCAGAGGTAGCCTGACTGCCATTAGGTACCAAGATGAGATCCTCAGACCCCTTGTGAGACCATATGCTGGTGCGGTTGGCTCTGGGTTCCTCCTAATGCAAGACAATGCTGCACCTCATGTGGCTGGAGTGTCAGCAGTTCCTGCAAGATAAAGGTATTGATGCTATGGAGTGGCCTGCCCGTTCCCCAGACCTGAATCCAATTGAGCACATGTGGGACATCATGTCTCGCTCCATCCACCAATGCCACATTGCACCACAGACTGTCCAGGAGTTGGGGGATGCTTTAGTCCAGGTGTGGGAGGAGATCCCTCAGGAGACCATCCGCCACCTCATCAGGAGCATGCCCAGGCATTGTCGGGAGGTCATACAGGCACGTGGAGGTCACACACTCTACTGAGCCTCATTTTGACTTGTTTTAAGGACATTATATCAAAGTTGCATCAGCCGGTAGTGTTCTTTTCCACTTTAATTTTGAGTGTAACTCCAAATCCAGACCTCCATGGGTTGCTAAATTTGATTTCCATTGATAATTTTTGTGTGATTTTGCTGTCAGCACATTCAACTATGTAATGAACAAAGTATTTAATAAGAATATTTCATTTATTCAGATCTAGGATGTCTTATTTTTGTGTGCCCTTTATTTTTTTGAGCAGTGTATATAACATGCCCCTCTCCCTGAATGGCCATTCAGGGTAACTTGCATTAAATTCTTCAGCTCAGATATTTTTTAAAAAAACCATTACAGGCTATGAAAGAACATCAGAATACAGGATTATCCACACTCTGAAAACTATTCAGAATTAGTGCATTAGTTTTCACCTTAGCACAGCACCTCAGTGCTATTCATTAAAGCAATTGTCTTTTTTTAGGCTTCTATTCAACACACACACACTCTTTTCTCCCCCAAAGTGGCTGCCTGAAGAGTCACTAGGCAACACCGAGATGCTCTGCCAATACCAGGTCAAAGCGTTTCTTCCAAATAGTTTCAAAACATACACACTGTAGTGCATAGTGCATAGTGAAACAACAATATAAAAGGTAGAATCCAAATCTTTTGTTCTTCTCATTGCAAATATCCCTTCAGTACCTTTTAAAAAAAGAACAAAATTGCCAGTTCAGACCTAAGTGCTAACCTGGCATTGCAATCAGCTGTGACCATAAGTGCCTTGGATAAATGACACAGGAAGCCACATATTTATTGCCTAGCAATAGTCTACACATGTCTTCCATTGTCTTTTCATGAAGAATACACCCTTCCTTTCTGGCAGAAATCTAGCAAACTTATTATGGTGAATGTACCAAACATATCTTCCTCCTCCTATTTTTCCCACAACCAAGTCCTATATGGTGGGTTGGGCTAGAGAGAGTGGCTGGCCCAAAGTCATCCAACTGGCTTCTATGGTTAAGGTGTGACTTGAACTCACAGTCAAAGTCAAGGTAAATTAGATCTTATGAAATCTTTATGAAATGTTGTAGCATTAGGCTGAAGATAATCATTTTATAAAACTGTATGTGTCATATTAACAATAAGTTGTTACTGATTAGACCAACCAGCTTAGTCTAGTGATTAAGACACCAGACCAGGCTAAGTGGGAGAGGCCATGTGACTGGGTGGCTTCTTTTTTTTAGCACACTCCGCACGCTCTGTTTTGTTTTTTGTTTTTGCCTCCTGGGCCTCAGGGAAGCCTCCTGGGAGCCTGTTTTTGCACAGCTGATTGTCGGAACAGCTGATCATCGGGGGGGAGGGAATACCATCGATCAAACCAGGCCGAACCTGTAGAACACCACCACTGCATCAGACTTGAAAGCAGGAGACTATGAGTTCAAGTTCCATCTTTGTTATTATCAAATAAATAAATACATAGATGTGCAGATCAGGTTTCATGAACCACCAAGCCATGATTTGGCCATCATGAAAGTGCTTTTTGATTGCATAAACCCTTTTTCGCATACATTTCCTTCAGGGGTGGGCTGCTGGGAGCTCGCAGGGGCTCGGGAGAGCCCCTAGCTAAGACTCTGCGGGGCTCAGAGAGCCCCCAATAACCTCAGAAAGACAAGCACCAAAGGAAAGCTCTTAATAGGCTTAATTGAACCTCTGGGTGTTCAGACAAGAGCATTTCACACCTTGTAAAAGTGTTGAAAGCTAGATAAACAATCCACTTAGCACTTGCAAGGGAGCACCATTGAGAAAATCAGATAACATAGGACATTACTCCGAGGACATTAATTCCCAAATAATAAGAATACGTAGCTCACCAGAAACTCCACTAAGACTCCAAGGTCCCTCTCACAGTCACTACTATTAAGCCTGGTTTCACCCAGTCTTTTATTTTAAGTATTAAATGCACTAAATAATAAACAACTTTTTGGTATATATCTTTTTTTAGGTAATTAGGGCATAGAAGCGATGTCAAGTTGGCCATACCCACTCAGTAACATGACCACCTAGCCACACTCACCTGATCACGACCACCTGATCACCCAACCACCTATCCATGCTCACCCAGCCACATAACCACTCAGCCATGACTACCCAGCCAGTACTACTCTGCCAGTCATTAGGGCAGAGAGCCCCTTGCTAAAAAAAATTGAACCCCACCCTTTATTTCCTTCCTTTTACTCTGGTTTCTCTTCAGTTCATATAAATCTTTCCTTCTTCATACCTTGACCTAATGAAATATTGCAATGACAGCTGACAAATTTTAAATTCTGATTGAGAGATAAGTTTGCAGTAATCATACAGTATAAGAAACAGATCCTGAGAAAATACACTTGAATATGAAACTTACTCAGTGATAAAACCAAAATTAAGTTAGAAAGGTAATCCTTGACTTACCACCACAATTGAGCCCAAAATTTCTGTTGTTAAGTAAGACATTTGTTAAATGAATTTTGTCCCATTTTACAACTTTTCTTGGCTCAGTTGTTAAGTGAATCACTGCAGTTGATAAGTTAGTAACTTGGTTGTTAAATGAATCTGACTTTCCCCATTGACTTTGCTTTTCAGAAAGTCACAAAAGCAATCACATGACCTTGGGACACAGCAACAGACATAAGTATGAACCAGTTGTCAAGCATCTGAATTTTGATCACATTATCCTGGGGATGCTGCAAAGGTTATAACTGTGAAAACTGGACAAGTCACTTTTTTCAGCGCTATTGTAACTCTGAACGTTCACAAAATGAACTGTTGTCAGTTGAGGACTATCTGTATTCGATCCAAATTTATACAGAAAATTGAAACATTCAAAAATAAGTTTTCAATGGAACTCTACCACTTTTCAACTTTTTACTTTTCAGGTGAAAGTAAATTTTCCACTTTTCCACAAATTTGTAAAAGCGATGCGTTTTGTTCTAAGATGTGTGTAAAGATCATGTTGACACATCACTATATGTTGGAATAAGCAATAGCAGTAATTTCTTTCTTGTTCAGGGCTTGAACGAAGGTAATATATATGTCACCACATGTTTTTAAGATTGCATTAGGGATCAATTAAATTTTATCAGAAAGATGCAGAGATTGCATGTGTTTAAATCATTGTATGCATTACCATACCAGTACTGAGATATCATTTTCTCCTTGGCATGGCCCAGTTGTAACCTTAAGGTATGTAAACTCTGCTAAGATTTATGACTTTTATCTTGGGCGGAAGACAACTTAAAGCAAGGAGTTTAAAGTATTTTTTTCTATCAGTTTAAGAATGGGTGGATTGCAATACACTTAGTAATTGTGAAGGGCTCCTTCTGGAAATATTTAAACACAGACCCCATAAGCTGTAGAAAACATTTAAAAATTAAGTTTAGCAAATCTTCCTCTTTGAGCCATTAAAATAGCTATGTCCTCCAAAGGATTATTTAGGTGCATTGAAGATTTTCCCCAATTGTTTGTATATGCACATTCATGCACAATTGCTTCACTGGGAGTCCCCGCAACAGACCTTCAAAGGAGCATATTGCACGTCCCTAACAGTGTAGCTGCTATAATGCTACAACTACAAATGCTTTGCAGAAAACAGCAACATGCTTGGAGAGCTTGGCACAGCCGAAGTATCAGCACACAGAATGTTTTGCAACTGTTGACGCTCATGCATTCTTGCAGGGCGAATACACTGATCTGCTCTGTGGGAAAGGAAAAAATAGCAATTTCAGCAAAGGTTTTTCTTAGAAGCTTTTTACTCATTTTTCATGAAAAAAACCCTAAAAAACAAATCCACACCCCTCTTGTGTTACTTGTAACATCTTATGTCCTTAAATAAATTACCTAATAGGGAGGGAGAGGCTCTAACTGTACAAAGATTGTTATTTTTGATCTCGAGATTGGTCCTTGTATGTCCAGCATTCCAGTAATGAATCTGAACAGGATAGGAAGGAAGAAAGATCTCCGAAAGATACATTACAGCAATTAAAAGATGAGGTTCATTTCAGTCTCCTCACACTTAAAATTGTTTCTATTGGTGAACAGCCTTCAGACTGATAAAGGTAGTAACAGGCGAACAAAAAAAAGGAAGATCCATTGTTTATATTCTAAATCTTAATGCCGGAGGAAAAGATAACAAAAATGCAAGTTCCGCTTTTGAAGTAATGTTGGGCAGCTAGCAGCCTTGAAAACCCTCTCTTGAAGCCCTCAAATTACACCCTGGATTTAGGGGGGAAATTACCAACTGTGTTATCATCAGGAAGCCAATGACTATAGATGCATTAGGCCCGAAAAATGGGGAAGGGGGGAAATCAATCTAAAAATCCTGTCTACTCTCTCTACAATGTAAGTGTGGAACTACCTCATCCCTCTGTGGTCCTTGGCCTCCCCTACTCCTCCCCAACCCCCCTCCTCAAAAAAAAAAAAAAGGGAAAAAAGATGCCCCTTTTACTTTAGGGAATCTGCAAGCTCTCCAAACATGCTGAAGAAATTGAAAGGATAGCTGCTATTTTTCTTACCATCATTTCACATTCTTCAAATAAATTTCCTTCACTTAGTAGATTAAACTATGATTTTATTTGCTTCTGACCATGATACTCTTTAATTAGTCATTTGTGGTATACTGACAACTTTTCCAATTTATGGAGGAAAAAATCTGCCACTTTGGAAAGAAGAAAGAATTCTTAATGGACTTAGTTGAATGTGTAGTTATAAATCTATATTTTCCCATCAGTACTAGGTACAGGTTGGGTCTACATACTGATATTTTATATCCTAAGAAACTCCCCTTAAGCAAAATCACAGGACAAGATCAAATTTTCCCATGAAATATGAAACTACCTTATAGAATATTAAACCAATTAATCTAATCAAGTAGTCTTTGTAAACAACAATTGCTTCATCAGTACTCTTTCAGGTTGAGATCCGTCTCAACTTATATTCTGAACAGCAGTACAAAGACTGAAGAGATGTACCATATGCATACACGGTAACAGCAGCATCTACAAGTTTACTAACTGCAATGGGAGAATTGGACTTCAGTCTCTTTGTCTCCTGCAAACTGGACTCTTTGGAAATGCTACTTGCATGAGGAGGTACACTCCCTTTATTGCCACTAGTTATATGATTGCCTGAAAACTTGGAACAACATTCTCTATTCAGGCCTCAAAATATGAATAGAACAGAATGAATGAGCTGGAAGGGACCTTGGAGGTCTTCTAGTCCAGCCCCCTGCTCAAGCAGGAGAACCTATACCCGTGATGGAGAACCTATGGCACACGTGCCACAGGTGGCATGCACAGCCATTTGTGCAGGCACACAAGCTGCAGGCAAACTTACCTCACTGCGCATGTGCACGCCTCACAGCTGATTTTTGGCAGGTTTGAGACCTTTTTCAGCCTCCCAGAGGCTTGAGGAAGGCTTCTGCAGGCTTTGCAGGCTGAAAACTAGCCCCATTTCATCACTTCTTGTTTTTCCGACAATACCAGAAGTGACGAAACAAGGCTAGTTTTCGGCCTGCAAAGCCTGGGGAAGCCTTCCTCAAGCTTCTGGGAGGCCAAAGAAGGCCTCAAACCAGTCAAA
Source organism: Laticauda colubrina (assembly GCA_015471245.1). Taxonomy (NCBI): domain Eukaryota; kingdom Metazoa; phylum Chordata; class Lepidosauria; order Squamata; family Elapidae; genus Laticauda; species Laticauda colubrina. The sequence continues at coordinate 32,325,289 of BLBF01000021.1, read as the reverse complement.
AATCAGCTGTGAGGCATAGTGCAAATAAGGGAGTGGGAGTGGGGATTGCACATGCATGTGCAGGGTGTGGGGGGGTGCCCTCATTGCTTTCTGGGTGCTGGCACGCAAGCATGAACGTGCAAGTGCACGCACAATTTTTGGCACAGGAGCCCAAAAAGGTTAGCTACTACTGACCTATACCATTTTAGATAAGTGACTATTTCTAGGCTCTTCTGAAAAATATCCAGGGATAGAGCACCCACGATTTCTGGAAGCAAGTTGTTCCACTGGTAAATTGTCCTCAATGTTTGGAAATTTCTCCTTAATTCCAGGTTGCTTCTCTCTTTGACTAGTTTCCTACCATTCCTACCTGACCTGCCCTCAGATGCTTTGGAGAATAATTTGACCCTCTTTTCCTTGTGGCAGCCCCTCAAATATTGGAGTACTGTTCTCATGTTCCCCCAGTCCTTCTTTTCTTTAGATTAGCTAAACCCAAACTGCAGCTATTCTTCATATGTTTTAGTCTCCAGGCCTTTGATAATTTTAGTTGCTTTTCTCTGAACTTTTTTCTGAGTGCTCTTTATATATCTTTTTTGTAGTCTGGTGACCAAAATTGGTTGCAGTACTTCAGGTGTGGTCTTATCAGTGGTTTTGTAAAGCATCACTAATACTTCACGTGATCTTGATTCTATGCCTCTGCTCATACAACCCAGGATTGTATTAGCTTTTTGGCCTGCTGCTGCACACTGCTGGCTCATATTCATCCATTACAACTCCAAGGTCCCTATCACAAGTTACTGTTTTTGAGCCAGGTCTCGCCTAATCTGTATTTATACCTTTGATTTTTCCTGTCTAAATGTCTAATGTCAAATAAGAAAACTGCAGCTGTTTGTGTATGAAATGCTTGTTACAAATTGTGTAGATAGCAAGAGAACCATGGAGTGAGAGAAACAGAGAAATAGTATGCAGGAATTAAGTGCAAATGATAAACATAGTGCTGAACACATGAGCTTAAACATACAGATGTAACCTAGCACTGATTTGCACAGAGGTATTTGCGATTTGATGAAAGTTAAAAAGTGTACAAAACTCAGAAGGAGAGCCAGGGCCTCCATTTAACCACTGAGCCTTTGTGGATGTAGTAGAGGAGCCTTCTAAAAGGGGGCAAACCCCCTCCCCTTTAAAAGGATGCAGTACCATGCAGTTACCGTTATCATCATACTGTAATAATAAGCTGAAGTCCAAAAAAATTACCTTTCTTGAAGTGGAAGCTGAGTTGATAACTGCCTCCCTGCATGCCTCCTTCCTTTTTTTCTTTTATTTTCTTTTATTTTCTTTTATTTTCTTTTCTTTTCTTTTCTTTTCTTTTCTTTTCTTTTCTTTT
>BLBF01000021.1:32289041-32323916 GCA_015471245.1 Laticauda colubrina | reverse complement strand
TTTTCTTTTCTTTTCTTTTCTTTTCTTTTCTTTTCTTTTCTTTTCTTGGCATTTTTCTGCTATGAGTATTAGGATCTCAATTTTTTTTACAACCTTTATGCAAAAAGGTCCTACTGGAACGCTTCTTCTCAGGGAGCCGAAGGAAGAATACAGGATGGGGGTAGTCTCTAGTCTCCTAGCTCTGCAAACCAAGTTGAAAAACTGAGGACACACCCTTTGGTAGCAGTCCCCAGTTCTGAATGACATCGACGTGAATTCAGCTGCTCCTTGTCCTCAAACTGATAGCTCAGTTGATACTACAAAAACAAGGGACATCTCCTCCCTATTCCGACCTGGAAGAATATAGGGTGAGACTGGATTCTCCCTTCGGCTCCCCAAGAAGAAGCGTTCCAGTAGGACCAACGCCCCTTCTCCACTGAGCCAAAGGGAGAATCCAGGATGGGACATACCAAAGTGAGCTGATGGCTGTCCTATGGGTGGGATCTGGATTGGTCGGAGGTCCCCACCTCTACATGCACACCCTGCAGGACTCGTCTTCCAAAGGATGCCTCTGCTGAGGCAAAGGAGTCAATTTTGTAATGAATGGGGTCACCGATGACCAGGTTGCAGCTCTACAAATGTCCAGAATCGATCCCTGCATTGCCCAGGCTGCAGTGGTCACTGAACTTCTGGTTGATTGCGCCATGATTCTCCTGGATACAGGAAGGCTTTGTAACTCATAGGACTTTGCAATGCAGGCTCTGAGCCACTGATCTACTGTGGAAGGTGTCACCTTATGACCCAAAGTTGATAGCTGAAAGGAAATGAACAGGGCTTCCGTCCTCCTAAGAGAAGAAGTTCTTTTAATGTAAATACGGAGGGTCCTCCTAAAGTCCAAGGTGTGCCATTTTCTCTCCAGTGCATGGGTAGGCTCAGGACAGAAGTTAGGCAAAATAAACTCCTATGAATGATGGAATAAGGAGTTCACCTTGGGCAGAAAGGTAGGGTCCCATTGCAGAACCACCCTGTCTGCATGGAATACACACAGATCCTTCTTGATGGATAAGGCCACCAACTCCAAGATATGCCTGGCCGAGGTAATGGACACCAAGAATGACACCTTGCATGTGAAAAGGCGAAGGCAGACTTTACGCAAGGGTTCAAATGGGGGGGGGAGTCAGTGCCTGAAGGACCTTAGGAAAATCCCAGGTGGGGTAGCGGTGGACCACCGGTGGCCTCACATTCGTGGCTCGCCTAAGGCTTTCACCCTAGGGTGTTGGACCAGAGTAGTAGAGCCCTTGACTGAAATCACCGAGGCCAAGGCAGCCACCTGTCTCTTCAAGGTAGGAGCAAGACCACCTATCCAACCTGTCCTGCAGGAACTCTAATACCTTTGCAACAGAAACAACAGTGGGTTCAAATTGGTGACTAGTGCACCAACTGCAGAAAATCTTCAACATTGCGTTATATATCCTGGTTGCAGAAGGATTTCTGGCCACCTGGATGGTCTGAATGACCTTTGTAGAAAACTTCTCCTGTTTCAGGATCCCCCACTCAAGTGCCAGGTGGTCAACTGAAACCAGGCTGGATCTGGGTGCTTGATTGGGCTCTGGCTGAGGGAGATCTTGTGCAGGGGAATTCTCCGGGGTCTGGCAACTGACAGGCCCAAAAGGTCGGTGAACCAAGGATGCCTGGGCCAGTAAGGGGCTAACAACAGAACTTCTGCCCTCTCGATCAGTACTTTCCTAATTGCCCCTGGAATCAGGGGAAGGGGGGGAAGGCATACAATAGTTCCTGGGGCCACCTGCACCAGAGAGCATTGATCCCTTCTGCTCCCCAGGCAGGGAATCGAGCAAAGAACCTCAGGAGCTATGTGTTCTCTGGTGATGCAAAGAGATCCAGAATCGGGCTGCCAAAGCATTCCGTCATCTCCTGGAACAGACGAGGATGCAGTCGCCATTCTGACTGGTTGACCATGGCCCTGCTCAACCAGTCTGCTCAACCTCAACCAGGTCCTGCTCAACCAGTGCATGTTGTACACTCCCGAGATGTGTTGTTCGTAGGGACAACAGATTTCTTTCTGCCCACCTGCACAATTGAGTTGCCTCCTGCATTAGAGATCTGGAGTGAGTTCCCCCGCCAGTTTATGTGGGCTATGGTAGCCACATTGTCCGTGAGGAGAACATGTCTCCCCACCACCTCCTGCCTTGAGCTCTAGCCAATTTATGTTGTGGACAAGCTCCTCTCATGACCACCTCCCCTGGGTGACCTGTACTTCCAAGTGGGCCCTCCAACCATATAGTCTGGTGTCGATGGTGATGGTAATCCTCTGGGGTTCCCTGTACAAGCATCCCTGATCCATGGCTTGGGACTGCCACCAATAGAGAGAACGAAGAACTGGCAAGGGGACGCAAAGCCTCCTTGGTCAGTTGCTCCTACACACCCTCTGGTTAAGGGAGCAGGAACCACTGAAGGGTTCGAGCATGGAACCGGGCCCACGGGACAATCCTGATGCACGATATCATTTTGCTGAGAAGTTGAGACAGCAAGATGATAGGCATCTCTCTGGAAAACAGGATTAGCAACATGACTTCCCTGATAATGTCTCGACGCTCCTGTGAGAGAAAAACCTACCCGGCCAAGGTGTCTATGATAGCCCCCAAATGCAAGAGCTGACTCGATGGTACCAGGTGGCATTTGTCCAGGTTTATCAAGAACCCATGCTCTCAAAGAATCCTGATTGTCAACATCAGATCCTCCTCTGCCTGGGGTCGGGAAGAGGATTCTATCAGGATGTTGTCCAAATAGCATTGGATCCTTATGAGTAAGGCTCTGAGGTGTGCCGCGGCTGCTGTCAAGAGCTTGCTAAAAGTCTGAGGGGCTGATGACAGGCTGAACGGGAGACTCTTGTATTCAAAATGGCGGCTGCCATAGCAAAACCTCAGGAACTCACGGTGGTTGGGTGTATGGGCACACAGAGGTAGGCCTCCGTCAAGTCTACCGAGGCCAACAAATCTCCTCCCGCAGTTCCCCTAGAATGGAGTGGAGGGAGTGCATCTTGAACCTTTGGTAGATTAGATGTCTGTTGAGCCCTTTCAGCTTGAGGACTGCTCGGCACCCACCCTCCAGGGCTTTGGAATCACAAGCAACATTGTCTTTCCTGGTCTACCGGAACCGGCTGGATGGCCCAAATATCTAGCAGATGGTGGATTGCCAATTCCAGGAGAGCCCGAGTAAAAAATGATGCAGCTGTCCATGCTCTGAAGGCCCAGGTGTCGGCTTGATGAACGTCCCTGCATCAGGTGGGATGACAGATGAGGAAGATAGGGCTACCACTGGGCCATATATCTTTGGTACTTCCATAAAGTCCAAAAGGTCCTTGTCCACATTAAATAAGGTAGACTCAGACCCATTGAGGCGAGTGTATATCCCAGGGGACTCCCACTGCTTTTTGATCAGGTTCAGAAACATCTGGGGCACAAGTACAGAATCCACCACAGATATTTTCTCAGTGAACAGGAAATCCTCCTGATCCTCTCCCTCTGTGGGAAGGTCCTGAGTGACCATGTCCTTTTTAAGATGAGCCATGCTCTTATCCTTAACTAGCAGAGTCTTGAAAAGAGCTGGCTGGAAAAGGCCCTTAAAGGAGTGGGGACCTGCTACTTACGATTCCTCATCCGAAAAATCCTTTTCTGGAAGGAGGTCCCTCTCGGAGCCATAAAATTGGCTGCTTTCTGAAGGGGATGTCGAGCACTCTCTAAAGTGGATCGGCTGTTCTGCAGAAGCCTGCCCCAGCCCCTGCAGGACTTCTCTGTTAGTGTCCAAATAAGACAGCTGGCGCAGTTGGTTGACCTCTGCCTACAATTCCTGTCTTATTGTTTGGGAGATCCAGGCTCTCATGAAGGATGCCATTTCTTGCATCTGGGACTCCTCAGGACGTAAGCCAGCTGCTGTAGCTGTCAAGATGGCTGCAGGCATAGGTCTGACTCCACTGGAGACTTGGCCTGCAGGTGCCGCCATCAAGATCCCCTGAGGCAGCTCAGAAAAATTGTGAGAGGTCTCTGCCCTGATTTGGAGGTTTTCCTGCAAATCCTGAGTACTTGAGCCACCAGGAGACCAGGCAGTCTGCTCAACCCAGCTCCGCAATTCAAAAGACGAGTCAGAGAAAAAAAGTTGAAAAACGGCTAACTCTTTGAATTGTAGCAAGCCCTGAGAGGTCAGAGGCTTGCAAGCCTGGCACTGGCTGCACCACGATTATCAGGCAGATTCAAGTGTCTTGCAGCTGCCACGGTGCTCTGGGGACTGGATAGGGGGTCAGGATTTAATCCCAATGGCCAGGAACACCCCCCCCGGGACAATCCTGGAGACGAACTGCAAGATTGTCCCCAAATGAAAGAAATGGCCGCCACTGCAGAAAAGGGACAGAAATGCTTAGCGGCAGCTGCTGCTCGTCCCAGGCAAGGGAAAGTGGATCGGGAGAAGGCAAGTTGAATAAGATGCCGACTCCTGCCCCCAGCCTGGGCCACATGGGCTCTCAGGGTCACCTCCACCCAAGTTTTGGCACAAAAAAAAAAAAAAAAAAGGTCCACCGGCAAGGAAAGTCAAAAATTTAAAATAACAAGCAAAAAAAAAGTGAACTGGAAAAACGGCATGAAAAAAATGAAAGTGCTAAACCGGCAAGCCGGCTAGCTGTCAAACTTTATCTAAGCCTCTCCGAAAAAAGGCGTAATCCAGGGGGTGAATATTCTTCTACAATCCTAACAGAGGATTCATTCAGAGCCTTTAAAGGGTGGTCTGAACACACTGAGACCGAGTGAAGAACTGGGGACTGTTACCAAGGGGTGTGTCCTCAGTTTTTCAACTCAGTCTGCAGAGCTAGGAGACTAGAGACATCCCCCATCCTGGATTCTCTCTTCGGTTCAGTGGAGAACAGCTGTCTCCACTGAAAGTGGAGAGTGAGAAGTGAGAAGCCAAGTCAAAACCTATTTCCCCCCTGTAACAATGCCAATATTTAAAGAGGGACAGAGAGGGAATTTTGGGAAGCTTTTCTGGAATTTGAATTCCACGTACCAGCAATAATTCTATTATTATAATAATTCTATTGCAAATGCTCTTCTTTAAGAATCATAACATGGTAGTGCTGGCATTTCAAGCCCCTATTTTTGGATCAAGATGTCTGATTTTTAAAAATGGTAGTGATTAAATTTAGGACCTCTTACTTTTTAAATTTATTCCAATGTTATATTCCAAGATTTTGTTCCAATTGAATCATCATTAATATGGAGAGGCGGGAGAAGAATTCCCATAACGTTTGTGCACTTAAGTCTAAATATATTGGACACAGAAGGCACTACACTCTGCAGTGTAGTTTTATTTCTGAACCATCCAACAGAAAACAGATGAGTCCTACTCATGCAGTGTATTTACCTGAAAGGAAGATTATATTTGCACAAAATACTTCACATTTATGCACTGCAAAAAAAGTAATAAAAATATATATGAACTTTTTTCAGCCTGATCTTCCTTGCAGGAGGGAGGGAATACAATTTTAAATTCAAGATCTTTTTCATTTTGGGCAAATGTGGCAACTTGAAGTCTTAAAGATACATGAAACATTACAGCAAAAACAGCCTGCTAGTTCGTAGAATGTAAAATATTTGCTATTTCAATATTTAATATTATTAAATATTCAAAACCAATTTCTGACCTCTTCTCCTATGTATAAAAAAATTGAGTTTGACACATTTTCATATTCTTCTACTTGTTTAAAAAAACAACTAGGGTAAGTCAGTTAAAAATCCAGTCATTTAGCTGTCAGATTTCAAAGGCATGATCCCCAGATTGGCTCCAAAGGATTAGTCATAATGACATCCTCAGGTTGCCTGTCCCTATATGCATGGAAAAGCACAACTTGCATTCAAGTCCTACACCTTTGTTATAGAATATAAGGTTAATAAGAACCATTGAGGTTAAATTTTACAGTTATTGTGTTGTCTCAGCCAGTCTATGGGAATTGGATAGTTACTTAGGAATTATGAGCTGTTCCCTTAAGGGAATGCATCATGGTAAATGTAGTTAAAGGTATCCTGGGAAGTGTAGTTCATGTCACGTGGCCACATCTGTAATCCTGATTGGTCACTAATTCGACCCTCGATGGGTTGGGGGAGTTTTTCCTTACTTTGCCTGAATTCTCTAATTCATGGCAGCCGTTTTCTATCACTACAAGATGGGTTAAGAGATAACCATCTTTCACTATAAGGTAGATATACAAAGGATTGGTCATTAAAGAAGAACTGTGTCACAAATGTGAGTTATAAGGATGAACCAGTAAATTTAATGAGTTATAAGGATGAACCAATAAAGGATGCACCAATAAATGTACTTTGTTATGGACGTCTCATTGAGTTTATCTATCTGCATCTGCACAGCTTAAAAATCCACTACTGTGCAGAAGACAGAAAAGTTATGGTTCCCCACTGTCTAACGTTTCTTCTTTGTATGTGAATGAGGTGGAACTATGAGATGTACAGTATCTGTTTCTCACACATCTCCTGAATTTAATATTAAATCTGGATTGATTTGAAGTCATGGCTACATGGATATCTCTATTACTGAAACTCCCACATGAAGCCAAATGTCTCAAGTTACAAAGAGACATGTCAGCTAAAAGCCTGTGTCATTAATCCAGAATGGAAAAAAATAGTCCCCTTAATTGCTATAAAGGGTATTGTCACAAATTATTTTAAGAAATGTTTTCATTTTAATGAAAGCAATATAAATTACAATCTAGCCTTTCTGGGTTTGTATGGTCCTACAAGCTGTCCCTCCATGCTTCTGGGAAAGAGGTAGTTATGCTCAGGGGTGGGATTCAAATTTTTTAACAACCAATTCTGTGGGCGTAGCTTAGTTGGTGGGAGTGGCTTGGTGGTCATGTTATTGGCTGGGTGTGGCCAACTCAATATCACTCACATCAAGGCATGCATCTCCTCGCCTGGCCTCTCATGAGTGTGGGGATGCTACAACAGTCGTAAGTGTAAAAAATGGTCATAAGTCACTTTTTTCAGTGCCATTGTAACTTTGAATGGTCACTCAACATAAGCAAAGTACCAGCAAAGGAGGGGAAAAGAACTCCAGAGAAGTTCCAGAGACAGGACGTCTCGTCCTGCCAAGAATGTAATAAGGGTTAACGGAAAGACAATTTCTGTAAGCAACACCAGAATGTTTCCTTCCTGCCTTCCTTACAGAATTAGGCCAGTAATTTCTTCTAACAACCAGTTCCCCGAACTGCTTAGAATGTTAACCAATTCTAGTGAATAGGTGCGAACCTGGAGAATCCCACCCCTGGTTATGCTATTACTTATTAATATGTCCCAGCAATCCCAGATTTTTTAAATTGAAAATTGCTGGACATGTGTACAACAATAACATCATCACAGAAACTGATTATTACAAGATTAAGTATCTCAACATGATACTTATTCACAATAGAATTCCCTATGCCTTCAGGCTTAAATTTTGGGCTTGGACTGCGCCACCTGCGGTCTGATCGAAGCACAGTACACGAAATTGTCTGCTACAATGTTTTGCCTGTCACTGACTTCTTCAGCTTCAACCATAATAATACACGTGCAAACAATCAATACAAACTCAAGGTAAACCACTTCAAACTCGACTGCAGATTTCAGCAACAGAATAGTTAACGCCTGGAATGCTCTACCTGACTCTATTCTTAGAGCCTCAACCCCTCATAGCTTCAATCTCAAACTGTCTACCGTGGACTTCACCTCATTCCTAAGAGGTCTTTAAAGGGGTCATGCATAAGCGCACCAGCGTGCTTACCGTCCCTGTCTTACTGTCCCCATTTATCTGTAATAACCTCCTTTGTTCATGTTTATGGTGATACCAACACTTGTTGTCTTTTACATGTTTGACAAACAAATAAAATAAATGATAGTAGAAAGTAATACCCTTTTACCCATGGTTGATCCGGAATAAGAATGTCATATAATAAATTTCATTTTTAGCCATAGGAGCTATCTTAACATTGTAGGACAAGCAGCATTACCTCCTCTATTTAATTCTCTCAGATATCAGCAAGCTTAAGTGCCTATCCTACCATTTCTATCCCATCCAAAATGATTAAACTGTTGTCTGCCCTGTTCCCTTTGGATAAGTTCAACTAGATAATTAAACGAATGATAATGAAGCAGCTTTATAGAAAAACAAACAAAGTAATAACTAATTAGCTCCTTTTTTTTGTTTGAAAAATTACATTGTTAGCTTGGTTGCAAGATGTCTGAGGCCCTGTTTCTCTTCTCTAATCCTCATACCTCAGATTTCAGGCACATTTATTTATTTGTAATTCCTTTTGTCTTGGGAGCTCCAGGCCACATACAAAAAGGCTTTCCTTAATTTTGTCCCCAAACAACCCTGTGAAGTAGGTTCAGCTGAGAAGAATGGCTAGCACAGGAAAGGACAGTACTGAAGGAGTGGGGCTATCCTTTCTTGCTTCCAACAGGTCACAATTCTGCCTGACCATCAAAAGAAAAAGCCCTCAGGCACAATCTGGGTGGTTGTAAGTCAGGAAGGGACTAAGTAGTGGGAGGAGCAGAAAGAGAAGAGAAAGTAAACTATACCTCCATATACTTCCCCCTCCACTCAAAGAGTCACATGGTATCCAAAGAAGGAAAAAAAAGACATGTGAAAAGTCACTAGGAAGTTTCATCTCTCTCTGCAATCCACACATAGCCAATTCTCCCTGCCTCCACCCATCTTGGAAAATGAAAGCAAACAAGAACTAAAATAAGGCTTCTACGGTGTGGTGTTTATACTGCTGGGTGTGTGAAAAGAGTTCTCAAGTAAGACAGCTCAGCAGAGACACATGAGAAATTTTGCTGGATAAATCTTAGCAATTGAGCAGACCTGGGGAATTTTTGCACCAGATGTCTTGGTTTTATCTCCCCCTTGCCCATTCCCTGTTCAACCCTGCCTCAAACATGCTACATATATACAGCAGAAGATAGTACCAGAGCAGAGCTCCAGGTTATTTGATGTACAGTGCCTTAGGAAGAAACTTGATGTACTTACTCAAGAGAAGTTTTACTTCACATCCATCACTTAACACAATGCTGAGTTCCTTTCAGTTATTATAAGTCTCACAAAAGGATAGAAATAACATTTAAAGGCACTTATATTACATTTTTAATTACTTGGATGGTCATCAAAAAGGATGGATTTACAACCTTATTTCAGTCTTCCTAAAATACTCTACATGATGTGCAAATGGACACGTTCTCCTCAAAGTGCAATTTGGGTCCTTCACTCACCATTTTAATGTCCTGGCTTCATAAGATTGTACAGAAGGACTATTCATTTTTTTCCCCAAGATCAAACCCCAATCCAAGAAGGAAAAAAAACCTTCATTTACAACAGAGACAGACACAACCAAGAGTTCCTGATCTCCTCAACTCCCCTTCTGGGACATGCAATCCTCCAATCATAGAGGAGATTATCATGCACCTAATGTCAGTCACAGCTAAGTGGATAGAAGTTCACAAGCCTCAGCCTGGTGCAGAGCAAGATCTGTGGGAGGAGACCTGCAAGCTGCAGCATTTCCAGGAACTGGCACTTCAGAAAACAGGTGGGGCAGAGAAAAATGTGCCCAAAGCATGGGGGATGGGAAAGATGCCCATGTAATCTAGCCAATCTTTTTCTGCTTGCCATAGGAATAGAAAACATTTTTTTTACACCTGAGGGACTGACACAGTTTTTAAAATAGGTTAACATGTTAAAGCTAAGAGAGGAAGAGAGAAATGTGATACATATAAAGCTAACAAATGCTGTCATATTTAAACTTTTATGGATCAAACCTACTGCATTGGAGTATCTCTTGATACTCCTCTCCTCTTCTTCCTACTCCATCTCTTCTTCCAACTCCATCTCTCTACATCCTATGACTATTTATTACTAATTTCTTTCTGTGTCACTTGATTCCCTATTTTTCTATCCTTTTGCCTCCTTTCCTACAACTTTACTATAGTCTTTCTAAATAGGAATATGCTCTGTATTTAAGCCTGATGCTTGTTTATTTTTGTTCTGCACTTCAAAAAATAGACATAGCTATTTCTTTGCAAACTTAATTTTCCATGACTCTAAATCTATATTAGTAACCACTGATTTCAAAAGGGATGGATACCCACAGTTAGTTAAACACCATTATAGAGCTGGAAAAATACATAGCTTTCCTGGAAATGATAGATGGCAATTGATTTTTTCAACTCAATTAAAAAGTTTGTTCAGTGTCGAATGTCTCAAATTAGGTAGTATTGTTCAGTGCATTTAATTCAGCATTCAGTTATACTGTAGTTATTTTTAATGTATTTCTATTACATATTAATACATTGCAATACCTCACCATCCCCATTTTCCTAGAACTTAATTCCGAAGCCTTCTGTTTTTTTCATGTGCGGTCAAGAGCTTTGTGTTTGGGGCACACTTATTTTTTATACAAAACGATCTCTAGGCAAATTATTTTTTCCAGTTCTAAAAAAGCACCTTTTAAAAGCCAAATTGGATACACAATTCTATTATTCCATTTACATTTACATTCTGGTGCATCTGATAAGATTTCTGAATTATACATTTCTTACCATAACTACACTGGGGCACATTTTGAAGCTTTTGGTACAAAATATGAAAGTATGAAGGTTTGTTGGCATACATAGTTCCACACGTTCTCTAAAATTAAATAGGGAAACCAGATTAACGATGCAATGGTTTAACTATTAACACTTAGCAATGCAATGCCCTCCCTTCATCAGTGGCATTATTTAGATAAGAATTTGCTCACGGAATCATCTGTGTTTCTGTTTTAGAGATACTTCACCTTCTTAGCACTTAACACTAATACTGGAAACTAAATTGGTTTCCCCTCAACTAGAACAGTTATAACTTGGAATGGAATCTTAAGGTGCCCTGGTGCTGCTCAACCTAGAATTACAGTTTTAATTCTCGTAATTGTTTCCTCTATCCAGAGTGAATGCAACTCTTGACATGCTGTACTTCAATTTTAAAAACAGAATTTATAAATCTTTTAAAAAAACACCCACAGAGACAAGAAGATCACATTATGGTGATATCAGATAAAATATTCTACTCACCCCCAAATGCACTATACATGGAATGAATAATGTACTAATTTTGTACCTTACTGTATATTATTTGTAATATTTTAATTCATTTTTTCACAGCTAGACTATGAAGGCTAAAACATAACAGTAATCTCTCTATCTTAAAAACACAACTTCTCAGGGAAAACTTCAGACAATCTACAGTATACCACCCAGTATACTTAACTGGAAAGGAGGATTCTCATATTTTCCTGAATGCTAAACAATATATTTCATTAGCTTTCTCTAGAATCTCATCCGTGCAAGTTAGGGTTCATTCTTCTTTAGCTATGTCAAACTGTAATTCACCATTGGCCTATGATTTGGGAAATGACATGACAACTTTTATGCTGTTTACCATTCATATAAAATATTAAAAGAGGATTGTTTTTGTAGCCTGGAAATAACCAGCACCAAAGAAATAGTGCCTTCTACTCATCCCCCAAGGCAGTCTTTTTCATAACAAAATAAAATAATGAAGAAGACGAGAAAACACTAACATGATAAGAATAGGAAACACACCTGGCATTTGTGCTTGGCAAAAAATATTAAATTTTGGATCTAGTAAAGGACCCAAGTTATTTACAAAAATGCTTTCACTAACTTCTCTTCTTGTTTTACAATTTAAAAGAAATAAGGGAATAGACTAAATCTTTAGAAACAAACATGACTTGCAATAAAACAATGATATAAGTTAGCATTTCAGTGAATGAACTTTCATCAAATGGGTTTTACAATTTTCATAACACCAAGACATGCCCAAGCAAGCTAAAGCAATGCCCCCATGGCAAGGATGATAAATAAATTGGCCTACTGGTTTTAAGATCATATCTGTAAGAATTAATACTTTGGTTATGGTTTTGAAATGGGGTAAAGGTTTATCCACGATTGCTGCCTAAAAATAAGATTAACTAAATCAAAAGCAAATTGCTCTAAATTCTAATAAGTGCATTATTTTATGTATATGCAGTTAAGACCAAGCAACTGAGTAAATAGTCTCTCTTCCACACCATAGGAGCAATATCCTTTTATCCCCTTTTTCATTCTCTTGTGCTTAATTAACAAGTTATCAATGAAAGAGCAGCACATAACCTAATGATGTGATATTGGAAATCGGAAATCTGAATCTTCCATCTATTCTTAAAGAATCAACAGTACTGATGGGAGGACCCTGAACTATATTGGGGCTTTCCCACATTTTCCCAATTAAAATTCTCCAATCCCATTGCTATTTATTCTATGAGGAAAAACATGTAGATTAAGAGATTAAAAATATGCATTATTTTTACAGTGAGAAGACATGAATAATTAAAATCTTATGATTGAAAGGTTTTCTACATGTTCCATTTTTTCTTAGCCAAGGCCCACAATAATTTTTATACTACTGCTCCTATTATTGTATTACTTAAGGTGTTTTTGATTCAGACACAGATAGATAATACTGCCACTTTTAGAATTGAGCTTTATACCATCTTGGCAACATGTGTTCCAAAACCCATACAGTATTTAATGTTCTTTTTCCTCAGTAATCTGATGATTGACTTTGAAATATACTCAGAGAGTCCACATGGGTCGGTGAAAAGGAGAAAGATGAATTTAGCTTATCCTGCATCATTAATTTTCCAAGTCTGTTCCAAAGTTATTTTTTCCTCCTCCTCTAACAGTTGAACTTACATACATAGATACATACATACATACATACATACATACATACATACATAGATTCTTACATACATATACATACATACATACATACATACATACATACATACATACATACATACATAAACAGGCAATCAGGGGAGGGGCGATAGCAATCTCTCACACTGACTTTTCTCTACAAATATCCAACATTTCATTCTTGTATTTACCATAAGAATTTCCTTGAGGATCTTTCTTAAAACCGAAAGGTCAAATAATAAATGAAATATTATAGAAAGCACAGAATTAGGAACTGTTCTCTTATTGCTATGTTTATTTAAGACCTATACAGGAATAAAGCTAGGATAAAAAGGGCAGTATAGTGGGGTTCTAAGTCTAACACAGAATCATTTTTTAAAGTTTGGTAGGTTGTAAAATCTAGCTAATTCCACCAGTAAAAAGGATTTTAGCACAAGTTCTATTGTCTTCAGTGGCATGAATTAAATTTCCTGTTCCACCATACCTTTTCTCAGTCTTCTTTATTTTACTTAACAAGAGATGGGTGGGTTACGACTATCTGATGGTATTGATAACATGCGTGCCATTATTTTGCAAGATAAGTTTTTCTTAACACTGAAAAATGTTTAATCTTTTTAAGTAAAATAAAGAACAAGGCTTATGATATCATAAATGTAAAACTGGAAGAGAGCAAACTCTTATCCAAACTATTGACCTGCAAATTAGGCTTAAGTGGCCTTCTTGATTCTGGAACTTTTCATTGGAGTAGGAGTGAAGAATATGGCCTATGCAATTCAACTGTGAATACACACATATATACTTCCATGAAAATGCAAGGAATTCAATCACATTACATTTTAGAATGATTTGCTGGCTTACTTGCCAATATCTGGGGAAACTACTGCATCATTAAAATATAAATGATTGTCAGAGTTTACCCAACTTTCCTTATTTGACTTGGGCTATGGACTGATAATCCCTTTCAGATGATTTATCTGAATTTTAGAAAGCATGATAAGATCTACTTTTAAAATTCATTTTCTTTTAATGGTAATTGTGTATGCTGTCTTGTAAAATTGCTACAAATCAATATGTACATATTCTGATATGAAAGGGTAATTCTCTGTTTAAATGGATCCGTGTGGGTGAATCTGGCTAGGAAGGTGATGGGGGCCTATTTTTGTTGTTGTTTTAACTAGAGTGGGAAAGGAAAAGGAAAAGCGCTTGAAGAAAAGGAATAGAGGAATGCTGTTTTTTACTTGCCAGGCCTGGAAGTGCCCTGAGCTGGGCAGGATAGATGACATGAGTGTGCCAGTAATGCCATCCTCAGGTGCTGAGATGAACCTCCTGACATTGTCCAGAGGCTGCAGGACACACACTGGATGGGCATATTCTAAAAAAGGAGAAAAAACTCCTGACAATATTATTAGACTGAAACTATAGAAATACAGACTGGTGGGAACACATAAGGTGGCCAAAAGGTAGACAAGTGGGTTTAACACAGAAGAGTCTTGTCATTGTTGAAGAAAAAGTGTCATAAAGATGGAAGTAGCATCCAGGAAAGCTGGATTATTGTTGGACTCTTGACCTCTTAAAAGCAAATGAAAATGAAAAAGCAAGAAATACTATAAAAGCAACAGAAGGAGGAAGGGAAGTTTGAGTAGATCCTTTTGAGTACAGCAAAAGATAAATCTAGAAATATTCTGCAGCCAATCCAATTTGGATTTCAAAGTATGAAGCAAATAAGACATAGTGCTTAAAATAAACCAGGCATTTCTGTTTGAATTGCAAGAAAACAAAACTAAAAGAGAGCTGAAAAATGAAAAAAATATATACGGTAGGGACATGTGTTCATCTATACTTTCCCACAGTATAAAATCAAGCTGAAAAAAAGAGGACATAAAAACAAAGAAAGGGATTCCAAACTATCCCTTCCACACTTAACTCTCTCTTGAGAAACTTGTTCCTGTGTGGGACAGCAGGCACTGAAAATTCATTTATTGCTCTAATGCTGCCATACTATTTGTGCAGGAGCGTCTATCTGAATGTTTGCAGTTTACCAGCTGCGGGCATGCTGATATATTAAACTGATCCAACAAAAGGAATTAGGGAGGGGGGGGAATCAAGCAAAGAAACAAAATTCTGACCCCAAAATAAATGCTCCTCAATTTGCCTTCTAATTAAATAAAACCTTTTTCTCTTTGTTGATCTGACACTTACCTAAATATTCTTTGTATACTTCCACTCGGTCCCCCCCCACCCCCCCACCCCCGCAACCCTCAGCTTTCAGCGAAAGAGATTTTCTTTATCATAAGAAGTTACCAGCATCACAGGTAAGAAAGAACCAGGCAATCAAGAAAAACTACCTATTTTCAGTTATTTTTCAAATAACTGAACATGATAGACTCATCCTACTGCACATCTTAAGTTAGCAGTTTGCTAATTAGGGATGAAAGGAAACATATAGAGAAAAAGAAAATTTTGGAGAAAACAGCTGCCCATAAAATTAAACATAAAAACCAAAAGCCATGAGTGGTGTTATTTGTAGGACCTACCAGGAGTGTGAACAAAATACGCCAAGTAAAGATCCAGTTCTTTAATTGTGACTCCAATGTGGTGTGGCTGGACGCAAAGGCCTGGGTTTGAGCACTGCGGCGACTTGTATAGCCGCTCCCCATCAGTACTTTCAAGGGGGATCCCTTTGAACAAGATGACCATAACTAGGTCCAGCCTCCAAACCTTGTCAGCCTGCCTCAGGCAGTCAATCCTGCGAATTTTGCCTTTCTGATCTGGATTGGAGAGGACACAACACGGAGCTTTCTTGCCTGTGATAGTTAAGACAAAGTCCTCACGAAACTCTGGGCGGATATCCTTGCGTAGCTTGGCCAGGAGTCGGGATGCCCATTTCTGCTTGATCTCAGGCTTTTCACCAAGTAATTCATCCTTCACAGCTCGTTCCTCATCCTTTGACATTCGCTTCTCATGCTTCTTAAAGTACTTTCGCTTCCGAGCTTGCAGGTTGAACCATGTGTAGGAAAAGGCACGGACATGAGGAAGGAGAGCTTCAATGAAGGGGTGGAATTCATCCTGGGGAGAACAGGGTGAGAAGAAAGGATGCAAAACAAAGAAAGGAAAAATCCATTAGAATAAGAAAATCGGGAGGGGGAAGCATCACAACACGAAATTTATAGGGAGAGAAACAGCAAAGTGAGAACACGTAAAGCTAAGCTCAGAGTGTGATTAATCCAGCTAAAAAATAAAATACTAGAAGGATGACAAGCAGGAAATTGGGGAGGGGGAGGGAGAGAAAACAGTAGAATTAACATTGTTTCAACAATGCATTAGTATGGAAATTTAAAAAAAATCAGCATGAAGTTGTGGAAGTAAAATTTCACTTCTTTAAAAATAAAAGTCCTGAAGTTTGTTTAGCAACATAGGAATTAAAGACAAAATCAGTTCTGATCCCCTGTCCTAAACCCAAAGCTCTAAATATTCTTTATAAATTGAAATAATTTTAGTGGGCCTTCTAACTTTATTTTAAAAATAAAAAAATACCTACAACAAAAGCACCCAGGAAAAAAAAAGCCAAAAATGGAAATAATTACCATTGCTCTGTCTCATCCCGGCGAAGCTAAGCCCCCGATTCAGAAATTCTGGGCTCAGAATTGCAGAGAATAGAAAGCGGACGAGATTGTGGGTATACGGGGTGGAAGGTGAGGAGAGGGGAAAAAAAGAGGAAAGTAGAACTATACGAAGGAAGGGCACACAAGAGGGCTGGATATTTCTTAAATTAAGTAGAAAATAATTGTTGGCTGCATCTTTCACTACAAACTGTTCACCAAAATGTTCAAGTCTTGTTTAATAAAGAGAGTGGGAAAGCAAAAGGGAAGGATTAAAAACTGAAAGAAGGCAGCTAGGAAGGGAAACCTCAGCCGAAGACAGAAATAAATCAACATCACCCTGCCTGTGCCACATGCACAAAATAGATTAAAAATGCCAAATGGCTGTTAAAAAAATACTAGCAACAATAACAGCAATAATCATGATAAAGGGAAGAAGGAAACAACATTAAAAAAAAATAGGAAGGACAACAGCAACTAATCAGACAGGGGAAGTTGAGACCAGAGAAGAATCTCTTTCAGCGTTGGCAGAAATGCAAAGATGCAACTTAGATGTGGCTCCCTCCGCCTGAGAATAGGGGTGATCGCAGGTCTAGGGGAAAAGGGGCAGACTCCGCTCTGGGATCAGCTGTGATCGGCTGCTGGCAAAACCCAACTGCTGGGGTATGGGGGATTTTGTTGTTGTTGTTTTCCCCCCTTTTTTCCTTTCCCTTTTTCCTCCTAAACTCTCTGGCTTGCTTGCTTTCTCCTTTCATGCTCGGTCCCCAACCATTTGCCTTTGCCAATGCCAGCAGAAAAAAAAAAAGAGAGAGAGAGAGAGAAGGATCCACCTATTTGGCAAGAAGACCTATCGTGGAGCAGCCAATGGCTGCATCAAAGGAAAAGGGAGGTGGAGGGGGAGGTTGGCAGAGAAGGAATCAGGGAGGGGGTGGCAGAGAGAGACACAGAGAGAAAGAGACTGTGCAGTTAAGAGACTGAAAACAATTTGCCAAATCGACAAGTTCATATCTAACAAATAAGTGAAGTCCAGCAGCAATGGCATTTTTATTGGCTCACAGATTTTGGCTAGAATACAACTTGCAAAATATTTTAAATAAATAAATCTCCTAGGATACACCCCAAACTCATCATCACCCCCCAAGACAGCCCCACAGGCCTCAGAGAAAGCAGCTGTTCTGTCTTTCTCTCTCCATCTTATTCTCCTTCTGTCACCTCTTGGTCCAACTATTTCTAGGAAAAGATCTGTTCGATTATACTACTCTTTAAAATTCAGTCAGATTTAGTCTACTTTTTTCTCAGTTCAAGTAGTGATCGAAAGTCATTGTCTGCCCCAATATATTTCTTTGTAAGCTCCTGTTATCTATCTCAGATGCAGCCAGCCAGTCTGTCCTGTTCCTAGCAAAATAGGAGTTTTCTGCACATTTCCCCTTCTTTCTGCCACTTCATCTTAACATTTGCCAAGAACTTCAATCCTTAGTGCTGGCTGTCAATAATTCATTTTGATGAAATTACTTATGTCTTCTAACCCCAAATCAATAAATCAAACATGACAAAACTTAAACACATTGCAAAGTTGGAACTATCCTGAAACCTTTTCAAGAACAGCTATTTTAAGATATTTCATTGCAACATACTTTTTGTTACCTGAATTTTGATTATGTTGCAAGTTTAAAACAAAGGGCATCAGAAACGCTGATTAAAAATAGTATAATAGAAAACTCTAGGAAAAAGGAAAAATAGTACAAAGACAACAAAAAGAAAATGTGTAATATTTATGTATAATTATATAATACAAAAATATATTATACATATATACAAATTCACATTGTATATCACATAATGTGTAAGATAAAATGGAGATATTTAAAGAGGATTAAAAATATAGGCAAGAAAGTCAATAATAATAATTATGATTATTAATAATCATCCTACAATAATACCTTTAACACCATTAAACAATATCTGCTTATCCCAGGTCTGTAGGAAGGACTCAATAGGTGGATAAAAATGCCAGATGCAGTCTAAACATCTGGCTGACTATGCAACAAACAATAATAATAATAATACCAAGACTACTTGGTATCTTCAAGACTACTAAAAGAAAAGTTGTTTACTGTCATAAATATACAAAGATTGGACACAAAGAAATAATGATTTGTTATTACAAATCAGTTGCAAATGGCAGCTATACTTAGAATAGCTTACAGTCTGCAATGAAGCCTTTAATATTATTAAACCTCCCTATCTCAAGTGTTTGGAAAGCACTTGATAGGTGGACAAAAATGCCAAATCCATATAAACATCTGACTAACTATATGCACAACCATAATAATAATCAGTCCTCCAAAGCTTTTTCTTCAGTAGGGGAGCATTTTCGCGAGACCTGGGAAGGCATTCTTGCTTTAACTGAACCTGGTTTGCTTGTTCTTTGGCTCAGCCCATCCATTCTCTTACCAACTTATCATAGGACAACAATAACAAAGAAGCTCAATTTACAAATAATTCAGGGCGCTACTCATACTGACACAAAGGGCAGTATACATTCCTCTTTGCACTGCCATAGCTTGAGTATTTCTAGTCTTTTGCTCTGTGCTTGTGTGAGTGCAGCCTGATATACCAAATACACTAGTGAGAGATAGTCCATGGAGATAGCATGAAAGTCAGACCTATGCTGAACCTTTTCTAATGCCCACTGTCAGGCCTTGTTGCCAGATTTTCAGCAGCCACATAGACGGCCAAATGAGAGCTCCGGTTTTACATTTGCAAATCATAAGTGAAGGTTTGCCCTGCTCAGCTTAAATAGGGGGAGGAGGGGGACAAATGGTTGCTTCTCATTTCTGTCTACCCACAAATCTAGCATTAGTCAGTCCATTGGAGCAGGGTACAGGACCCTCCAACCTCTTCCCACACATAAACAGATTGCTTGCTTGGGAAAAGTATAGGCCGCCCCACATTTCTCTGTGATCCTAGTGACAAAATATCAAAGAACTGTGACCAAATACCTAAACCTGCTCCTTCTGCTCAATCACACAGATTATAGGTGAGCAGGCAGGCAGGCAGGCAGTTGAGGTGGAAAAGTTCTCTCCAGGCACAAAAGCTTGGAGATTAATTTTCTGCATCTGTGTCATGAGGGGGTATATGTGCAAGGTGAAGCATAAGGAAGTAGAATAAAGAAGACAAAAGAAAAATGAACTGCCCTTTCCTCTCTCTCCTCTCTAGCCATCCCCACAAAGATTTTTCAAATAAGTTGGTGAAATTTAAAACTCGACTCTCACTTCCTTATTTCCTGGGAGCGCAGACTCCCAACTTCTTAAATACAGAGAATGTTTCCTTTAAATTACTGTATTTCTTTTAACTTCTCAGCAACTAATATATTTTTTTCTTTAATATAAAATTTGATATGGAACTGAAATATGCTATTCCTCCCTGTAAAAAAGGCACTGTACAAAATTAGATTTTAAAACCAACTTTAGGTATACTTATGAGAAGCTGCAAATATGTATAGATATATTTCTTCCCCCCATAAAAGGAGTATCAAAATCCATTTTTATTCATTTTTTGGCCATGTACAAGTACAAACAACCCCAGACTTGAATTCGGTGCTGAAGCCCTTTGCAATATAATCAAGCCCCTGAACTGATTGTAAGATCTGCCTAGCCCTAACAATACCAGTCCATAATATGATGATACTCAGTTACAGATAAAATTCTGATGTACTTTTTACTTTTTTGATACATTAAATCAAGCACATGTGCAATTTAATTGTTATCTTGCATTGGTATCAGATTTCTATCAGATAAAGACGCATATGGAATTCCACATTGGACAAGTAACCCATAATGTTTGATCTACATTTTTTATTCATTAAAAAAAGGAGAGAGATGAAAGTGAATCTTTTATTTTAGTACTTTTATTTTATTTTAGTACTAAAATAAAATATCAAGGTTAGTTTGAATAGCACTGTGGATATTTGTCATTTAATCAGAACAGAAACAGAAACAGAGGCTGAAAATGAAACAATGGAAACATCATCAAGCATCAGCACCCACTATTGTTGATTACAAAGGAAGCTGTTGACCGTTCAAACTAGAAAACATTATTCTTATTTAGGGATTTTGCAACATATTTTTTTTGATAATGCACACTTTGATACAGCCATATTAGGGAAATAACCTAATAACACAAAAACCTTTCAATGTAATTAATATGTCATATATCGTTGCTGTATAACTTCTATTCAAATCAGTGAAGTTCCTTGTATCATCCCCTGGTTTCCAATATTAAATAATAAAAGGTGATCGTGTACGAGAGGTCTAGTGCAGAAGATTATTGTCTCTTGCACAATAATAATTGGAATAATTTGACTGAAGAGAAAATGTGTGTATCATATTCTCCATCTAATCAATCAATAAACAAGTGAGGAGAAATAAAATAATGAGTATACTTAACTAGAAGATACACAATACCAACAGAAACATAGCAATTAAAAAGAAAGAAGAAAGAAGAGTATGTTTTTTTTTTTAAAGAGTCATTCTAAAACCCTGAAGGGACATAGATCAACTAGAGGAAAAAAAAGAGTCACTCTAATATCTGAAAGAGTTTCCCTCCTTTCACCAAAACAAAAACAAAACAAGTTTTTATCATTGCCATTCCTGTTTAAAGCATAATCACTTTTATCTGCATTAACTAAAGATCCTAAAGGAATCATTTAAGAAAATGTTTATTTAAAAGCATAGTTTTAAATGCTAACCTGGAGGTTGGGGATTCTGTCAAGTTTGGAAAGACTTCTATATCAAAATTCTATATATGTTTGCTCAAGAGTAAATATTGAGTTCACTACAGTGTGCTCCCAAATGAGCATCTAGCTGACTGTAGAAGCTAATGGCTTCAAATAAAACTTTCCAAATCTTTGTCTGTTTTTCTTGTGTATGTATGTTTGTGTGTGTGCATGCGTGTGTGTGTTTATTTTTGCCTTTTCATTTTTGGAGGCTGTCTTTCTCTCCCTCCCTCCTTCTCACTTTCACTCTTTTCCAGCAAGAGGATCAACTGTAAAGCTTTCTTGGGGTTGTCATAGAAACAGTCAGTAGCACCCTGGCAAACTACTTCCTTAGTGAATGAATAGCACATAAATTTCCACTCTCCACAGGGCTAGCGAGATCTACAACATATTAGCCTGTGGCTTGCTCCTGCCGTCCTCCCCGCCCCCAGAGTACAGAAATGAGAACGCTTTTTTGCTAAAATTGAGTCTATGGTACTTTATGTCCATTTGGCTCAGTTCCAGATGGGATACTAAATTTAAGGTGGCTACATCTTCCCATTAGTATAAAGAATGATGATATACACTATTTTGCAACATACTTCATGATATAGGAGCAAAGTTATATAAATATACAAAAACACAAGAGAGATTAAAATAAATTAACTAGACATAAACAATAACTTCTGACATGAATTGGGACAATTAAACGATTTTGTTATTGCCTGATAAGACAGAATAGTCTCCCAAACATACATTCTTTTTAAAAACTGTGTTCTGTATATTGCACAATGCTCGCATGAACTCAACCTAGTCTCTCAGTAATTGCCAACTCACCTCTTTTAAAGTAATCATCAAGTATCTCCTACTGATGTCTCTCCAATATTAACAGAATTCATTTTCACAATTATAGGAAATATTAATATACATCTCACATCTTTGGCATATTATACAACAAAATCCCCAGAACAATATCAATCAATATAATAGTTATAATCAGCTTGCTTTGCTTCTTCATTCTTCTGAACGTTATAACACTTAGAGCCTACTTCAAAAGTTTTCTCTCTCTGACCTGATTTAGCACAAACAAGGGAAAACTGCATTAGACTCTACGTCCTAACGAACTTGAGTTAATTAATGCTGTGAAAGAAAGAGGTTCTCTCTCAGCCTCTTGAATCATGGTTCACTACCCCTTTCAATTTTCTATTCCCCCCCTCCCAAAAAAAGTGAGAGAGGAATTGCATTCAAATATTTTTTCCCTGTCTGAGTAGGGAAGATAAACAATGCAGAAAATGGAAACGGAACAATAATATTGCATAAATCTATGCAAGAACCTGCTATAAAAATACTAAAAACATTTATCTTAATATTTCACTTTATATATGCAAAAAAAGAATAAATAGGCAAGAATAAATAAATTAAACAAGTTTAATAAGCAGTTTCATAATTTAACATTAAACCGAGCAAATGGACTTAACTGAAGAAATTGAAGGAGTCCGGAAAATCTATTTGTCCTTCCTTTCTGTAATTGTAACAATAGGGACAAAAACAATTAAGACTCTTAATTTCTGAGTAATTAATCCACTCCTTACTTCTGTACGTAATCATATTTCCATTTAATATTTGGATTAAGAATGAAAAATTCAATCTCTCTGATTACAAATTTAAATAAAATTATTCAACTTTTGCCATGAGGGATAGACTGTTCAGCAAAAGTATATCTTATAAAAATTAATGTACAGTATGACCCTATAAATCCAAATTCCTACAACAGAGTTAAGAACATTTGCTAAATATTAGTTCTCCATCACATGGGTATTCTAAACTAATTCTAAAGTTGAAAACATTTGATAATGCCAATAACACCAGGTTTGCTGTTAGTGACAGTCTTAAATGTTTGTGCTTAGTAAGCTGCTCAGGGGTTTATATAAAATTGTAGAAACACTAACAGTAGTTCTTAATTATTAGAATGACATAAAATTCTACATAATTGAGAGTCTAAGCCCAGATACATATACTGAAAGAGTACGGGGCCTGCAGCAACAAAGAACAAAAACCAGCAAGCAAAGCATCATTAGTTTTGCCTAGTTTTATGTTTTACTCCTTTAGTTTATGATAGGAAGCGTTCTCATTATTCATTTCCCTCCCCACCCCCATTTATTGTTTATTCAAGTACGACTTATTCATTTGTACTTTATTCACATACAGTTTATTCAAGTACGATACAATTCATTCAGTGAAAGGGGGAAGCTCCCTTTAGTGCCTAAAACAGGTCAGTGTGTAAATTTGTGGTATGTGAAATTACAGAGTTTAGTTCTTTTGTTTTGTTTTTGTGGCAGAGTTTGGCTTTTTCCAAAGACCACAACCAAAAGTCATAAATGAAATTAAATGAGCAGAGAAAGCTCTTTATCTACTGTTGTACAAATGAACACTGGTATAAGGCTTGCTATATTCTTGATGCCATATCATCAGAAGCTCTGGAACATTTATAGCAACTGCTTTTTCAGTCAGATAGGTCATCAGGAGGAGTTGAAGATTGAGATGAGACAAGCACGTAACACAGAAAAATTACAATTGTCTTACTAAGAAGCTACAGCTGGGATGGGAAGCTACTAACCCATATGTGAATGTGACCTGCCGCTTATTGCAAGGAATAGGTTATATATAATACATTTTAAAAACCAAAACAACTCCATCCTAATAAGAGTAGATACTTCTAAGCCTGTGTTGTATATTTTTCACCACAAGAATTAAGATTTATACCAGAAAGTATGCTTTAAAAATGGACACAATTACACAGATTTTCCAAAAAAGAATAACAATGCAACCATTTAATACATTTGAAATTATTTTTAATAAAAATAAATGTAATTTTAATTAATAAATAAGCAATACTTTATAAACTGCCTACAAATAATTATTCACCTGAAACATCAGGAACAATTTTCCTTTCACTATTGATCTCTGAGTAAGCATTAATTTATTTAGTATTTCAACTTGCTATCTGTAATAAGTGCATAAATACAATCTAAAATAATATTCAGATATGATAAAATAGATACCATTGCAGTTTTGACCAACTGATTTTGATATTTTGTAAACTTAAATCTACAACTTCTGAATATCTAGAGTACAATACATTTAAACATAGAGATGGAGGGGGGAAAAGTACAATTAAGAAGAATATCTTCCCACAATATTCCCATAATACATCCTCATGCCCCATGATGCACAGACACAACACGTCATTCAACCAGCAGTTCCCGAATGGCCTTCAAAGAAAAGACAGTTTCAGCTTGTAAACTTCTGCAGCTAACTTTCAAGGCAAATAGATCTTTAAGTGGCCACTGAGAAGCTGAAGAAAGAGCTGTCCCAGTTGGATACATTCAGGCTGCTAACAGAGGAAGAAATAGAGCGTGGAAGCACCTGTTCATCCCAAATTACTAATTCTGACTGCAGCCATCTTTCGAGACCAACACAATTCATTGGCAGTTTTCAGATACAATGCTAATAGGACTTATCCCATGGAAAATGACCACAATTCCTCACCATCAGTCTAACTGATGGGTATTGTCCCAAATTGAGAACTGTGTCTAACACATGTGGAGAACATGAAACCAGGATTGATAAACTATGGTTTATTGTCAACACCTGGAATGCCCTACCTGACTCCATTGTTACAGCTTCAACCCCTCACAGCTTCAACCTCAAACTCTCTACCGTGGACCTCACCCCATTCCTAAGAGATCCTTAAAAGGGACGTGCATAAGCGCAGCAGCGTGCCTACTGTCAATGTCTTACTGTCCCCATTTATCTGTATTTACTCCCTTTGTTATTATGTTCATATTTATACTTGTTATCTTGTACATGTTTGACAAACCAACCAACCAACCAACCAACCAACAAATACATAAATATTTATTTATTTATTGTCACATGGATGTATTTCAGACGTACTGGTTTTATCCTTTCCATTTTGTGTTCTGGCACTGCTGCAAGAACAGAATGCCAATTACTTTATTTATAATTATTCATACATTATCATTGTAATTGAACCTAAATAAACTCTGGTTCATTGGCTACAATTTATTGAAACAAATTATTTGAGCACTTCATAATATGATTCATAAAAATAGCTTGGTTTAATAAACTATTGTTAAGATTAAGCACAGTTTAAGGTTTTGACCAGAAAGCTAAATTGAAGTTAACTAAACAAATGTTTCAACCCACTTTTTTTGCAGAAGTTCTGGAGAAAAACACAGGAAAGATATCAGAAGCCTTAAATAGGTTTACATGCATTAAGTGTAAATGTCGTAATTTTTAGGGGATCTTCTTTAATTTTAAGTGAAAACTAACTAATACCTATGTAAATACATTAATAATGTCTCAAAAAGTTTTAGACTAAAATTGACCAAAGAGTCAAGTTTTGATATTTACATGCTCAAACTTTTAAAAAAGATTGTTAATATATTTATGTGAATCTTACTCTTTCACATAGAATACCAAGAAAATATGTCTTATAATCATCTTTAAAAACAAAAAATACTCCAGATAACAGACAAGTCATAATCATTGTCCAGTTGGCATCTGTAACAATTACATCAAATGTTCATACATATAAATATGAGTTGGTTTCAGCATTTTAAGAGTTCAACTAGAGAAACCAATATAGGTTGACAAATCATTATGCAGGCACTAACAAGAGTTTTACAATCCCACCTGCAAACCTCTGAAATACTCCCATCTGCAAATAGACTGTGTACAAATGATAACTGATAGAAATGCCATATCTGTTTTTTATTCCAATTACTGATTACATTAACAGAGGAATGGAAAGGGAGGCGAGACATCAGGCACCCACTATTGCAACATTTTGCAACAGCTTGGTATCAGAAAATGTTTTAATGATATAACATGTTTCTAAAGGCATCTTGGCAACCAAACTCCACAACAAATAGAAAAGACAAAAATATAATAAAATATGAAATGTCTCAAAATTAATCTCATGACGACAATAGTATAATGTATGCTGGGAAGGGAGCTGAAACACTGCATAATGAATATGCATAATGAATACTTTTTTGTTAAGCACCTGATGAGGCTTGTAATCTAGAAAAGCCAGATAGAGCTAGAGATAAAATATGTCTTGAAGACTCTGCATTGATTCGTTGGGACATTAAAATTTCTCCACTGACATTTCTAGATCTTTTTCCAAGTAGAGAGAAAGATAATCTTACCAACAGATTTAAATGCTTTTGTCTTGTAAGAAATCCCTCAGAAATCCCAAGTGTTATATCTATATATGGTGTGTGTAAGTGTGTCTGCGTATTACTCTTCTGATAATTTTATTCTGCCTCAAAACCAAAACTGGGCTTTCTTGAATTGAAAAACTCCTCAGATTGTTGAAATATATTGAAGTTATATTGAATGTAAAGGTCTCTCCCAGAATTGTGGGTCTGACTCCTCACATTCCCTTATAATTTTAAATTTTCCTGCCATAAATTTCAGATCAATTGATAAGAGATTCCCACGACCTTCCCCAGATTATTCCAATGCTTTATTTTATTTGCCTGCAGAAGGAATCATCAATGCCATCTTGGACACCAAGGAACTCCACAGAGTTCCCCATTGCATTGCAACCCCATTGCACTGAAAAATCTAAATCATTTAAACCACAGGAATCAGCAATAATAATAAATTATCAATGATTCACAGCAATCCAAGAAATTTAATAAAATCAATTGAATATTAAGGAATAAAAATGGCAAGTATGATGAAGTAAGCGGACTCACTCTCCCTTATTGAAGGCCTTGGTGAAGAGCCAGCTTTTCACGGCTCTTCTAAACAACGTCAGAGTGGAACAATCCAGATGTTGGGAGGAATCTCAAACTTATTTACACATCAAAATTGTATCCCACTTATTACTGAAAAATATCAACATTCTGTTTTTCATGAACTATACAGAGACGTTACCTCAACAAAAAGATCCATATTAAGGCAAATTACAATATTCTGCAAATTTTAACAAATGCCTATGATAAAATTCATTTCCCGGGTGTTAAAAGTGCCATAGAAAAGCTTATGGCACAACAGTTGCAGAGTAAGCTTAACATTTTAAAAATAGTCTGAAATGTTATACCCTCTGGGGTAGCCATTCAGAGGCTAATGAGAGCCAGACAATAGTCTTCCAAAAGGCAAATACACTACATTTGCATTCAGACAGGCTTTTGGCTTTTAAGTTGACTTTGCTGAGTATCTGTGTGTATACGGAATTCTTTGATGTTATTTGTATTTTTTATTTATGCATTTTACTTGAGTTTACTTGCAATTTCATAACTTTGTGTGCTCTGTGTTTTTGTCTTGATGTTTATTATTGTTACCGTATATACTCACATATAAGCCGACTCTAAAACTCAATTTTTTTAAATCAAATTAGGGGGTCGGCTTATACGCGCATAAATCTGATCTCACACAAACGAACTGACATGACGCCACTTCTCAGATCATGCAATATCATCGACATTACCATACAGTCATACATACAGCCATAAAAATTGAGACTGCACTAAATAAAGTTAATTCTGACAAACTACAACTCAATTTCAATATTAATTTTAACTGTACCTCAAATAAAATGCAACATAATTACATCTAATTAAGCACATTTTTTTTGACTCTGGGCGCCTCCATTTTGCTTTTTCTATTGCCTGTTCATAACATGCTGTGATTGGTTAGTCATTCAAGTGACCGCTTTCGTGTTTGCGATCATCATGTGCAACATCAGATTCTTTACATACCGGGTAATTAACTTAATATTGTTTCCTACACAAATGCTTTGATAATGAACCTTCATCAGTGCATTGCATATTGATACTCTTTTGTTATTAGCCCAAACAACATACCATGGTATTTGGGGGTCGGCTTATATGCGAGTTTTTGCAAAATTCCTCATTTTGGGGCAGTTTTTTAAGGGTTGGCTTATATGTGAGATCGGCTTATATGCGAGTATATATGGTAGTTGCCATGAGAATCATCCTCTTTGTTAAAACAGGATATCATTTAAACTGGAACCCCAATCAATGCTGTAATCCCTATTCCAAAATAACGTCTAGTTGTAAGGTAGCTTTATTGCTGAACGGAGAAATCTGCAAAAAGGCAAATCAGCCCACCTGCTGATCACATTTTAACAATAAGGAATTGGAACTAGATTAAGGTCCTAGCTTTCTGTGGTGGAAGAAAGCAGCTCTAGAAACCAGAATATTCTTTCTAGAGACAGCAAGTAAATTTTCTCAAATTGACATAATAAGAATTTGAGGAATTAAAGCAATTCTTCTACAAGGAGGCCCAATGCAGTCCAGCAGCCTTATAGTAGGTCAGACTGCACAAGATCCTTAACCACTGTCTAACTTCTGCAAGTCTAAACACACTGAAAAAGAAAGCAGCTTTTAATTTCAAGATGCTAGTATGAAGCTGTTTCTCTGCTCAGCTTAGACAATTGGAAACTGTACAGGCTTGCCTTGAACCTCTTATCTCTTGTAGTGAGACAGAAAGTGGGCTTACAGAACATGCCTGTACCTCCTGAAAAGTGGCTGTTATCACCTTGGTGTCAGCTATAGTAACAGTAGTTTTTAAAGTTTATTGAGTATTTCAAAATGCGTTGCCATTGCTTTTCTTGTATATCTAGCATGTTTTTTTTATTTTAATTATACTTCTTAAGTATATTCCGTTTTGCCTGAGGTATTCAATAATTGTGACTCATATAAGAATTCTGCTGCTTGGTTCTGCACTGTGTGTATATGTGTGTGTGTGTGTGTGTATGAAGAGACTCATCACCAATTGCAAATTGTACAAACAAATTCATTAGGTACCATTCACTCACTAAAAAGTAAATGCATTGTAAATTTTTAGATGTTGTTTGAGTTTAAATGCCATTCTGAACATTTGCTATATTTGTAGCACATAAAAAACTATTATTATACACATGGTGGCCTGAAGCAGGCAAGCAAAGCCACACCCCTTTTTGTACATGTTGCATACCATATACATAAAAAGGTTTTGGTCATATGGTTGAAACCATTTTTTTTTGGGGGGGGGACACTTCCATTGTAGACAATGATAATATAACTGCTGCACCAGAAATTATATCTCAATCCTGAAACTAATTTACCCTGGTCTACCAATAACATGGCTACTTTTGTGCATTTAACAGAATTTGTACATATGGAAGTAAACAAATTAAGGTGTATTTCAAAACTCTATGTAGCTCAAGATTTACTGCATTCTACTTGTATATATGAAACTATATTTTGGTGTACCCTTAATCATCCATAAATAAATATCATGGTTTCTTTCCTAAAAGAAATCATGGTGTTTACATTTTATTTCTAGATGAAATGTTAATATATATTGCTAGTTCATAAATATATGTCATAGGCTAAATAAATACATAATACCGTATATACATACTGTACATACGTATATGGTATTCAGCTTTGTTCGGGTATTTTCCCACGTCATGATAGTTGTGCTTTTAAAGTTGTAGCAACGTTTCGGCAGAATCTCATCTGCCATCATCAGGCTTCTGTATAGTGTTCGTCTGTGAATCAGACTTTCACAGCCATTTCTGTTTTAAATTTGGTGCTAACCATTCTGGCACAGAGTAGGCTAGCACCAAATTTAAAACAGTGAAATTCTGACTCACAGACGAACACAATACAGAAGCCTGATGATGGCAGATGAGATTCTGCTGAAACGTTGCTACAACTTTAAAAGCACTACAATGACGTGGGATAATACCTGAACAAAGCTGAATACCATACATACTGTATACACATACATACATTTCTTAAAAGACCTATGTGCAACCAGTCTAGATGAAATGGGCCAGGCAGAATTGCCAAATGGAAAATATTGGTGAAGGAATAAAAGGGAAGCAGGAGTACATAGCTAAAGCTAGTTTATAAAATCACATGTGATCTTCTAGACTGTTATTTCCCAAAAGTAGTTCTTGCTGCAGATTAAGCTGCTGTTAAAAAGTTAGCAATGCCATCAACTAGACTGTCCAGATCAGAAAATCACATAGAATATAGAACATAGAATAATAAAGTTGGAAGAGATCTTGAAGGTCTTCTAGTCCAACCCGCTGCTCAAGCAGGAAAGCCTTTACCATTTCAGACAAATAATTTTCCGGTCTCTTTTTGAAAGCTTTCAGTGATGGAGACCCCACAACTTATGGAGGCAGGCTATTCCATTGGTTTATTGCTCTCTGTCAGAAAATTTCTCCTTAGCACTAGTTTGCTTCTCTCCTTAGTTAGTTTCCATCCACTATTTCTTCTGCTGCCTTCAGGTGCTTTGGAAAATAGGTTGATACCCTTGCCTTTATAAGAGCACCTCATATATTGGAACACTGCTGTCATCTCCCCTAGTCCTTTTCATCAGAGTAAATAACACGCCCAATTCCTGCAACTATTCTTCATATGTTTTAACCTCCAGCCCCCTAATCATCTTAGTTGCTCTTCTTTGTACTCTTTCCAATATCTTAATATATTTTTATATTGTGGTGAACAGAACGGGATGCAGTATTCCAAGTGTGGTCTTATTAAGGCTTTTATAAAGCGATACTAGAACTTCACATGATCTTGATTTTATCCCTCTATTAATGCAGCCTAGGATTCCACTAGCTTTTGGCTGTGCCACACACCTGGCTCATATTTAAGTGATTTTCCACTAAGATTCCAAGATCCCTCTCACAATTACAAGTATTGAGCCAAATTTCACATCATCTGTACCCATACAGTTGATTTTTCTTGCCTAAATGTAAAGCCAGACTTTTATCTACATTGAATTTCATTTTGTTAGATAGGGCCCAGTGTTCAAATCAGTCAAAATCCTTTTGGATCTTGAGCATATATTCTGGCATGTTGGCTATTCATGCCAGTTTAGTATTATCTGCAAATCTGATGAGTCCCCCTTCTATTCCCTCATCTAAAATGATCATTTACCCCACTGCTTACTTCCCTCCGTGTTAATGTAGTTCCATTAAGTTCTACACGTTGAGTACAATTTGTCAGCCAGTTACAAACCCATCTGGTGGTGATGCTGTCTATCCCACATTTTTCTAGCTTGTCAAGAAGTAGGTTGTGGTCTACTTTATCCAGAGATTTACTGAAGTTTTAGTATACTATATCCACAGTATTTAGCTGATTCACTAATTTAGTCACTCTATCAAAGAATGAAAAGATTTATTTAGCACAATCTGTTTTTGATGGTTCTTCTGGTTATAACTTTGTTTATCTACTGTACATTTAAATAAAGCCATAAAACATGGGGCACTCAATTCAGTTTTCTTATATCAAACCTGCTAAGACCAAAAAGAACAGGTAACATCATTTTCTTCAATCTGGTACCATCCAAAAAATCCAGTCTAGATACAGCCAGCATGATCAATGAAAAAGGATAATAAAGGGAATTGTAGTTTAAAGTACTTGAAGGACACAAGTTCATAACATATGAACAAAATTTCCATTTGGGATTTACCCTTCCTACAAAGGACACATCTGTATGGAAAGGCATAAACATTCTTCCCTGCCACTTCCCACAGTTCCAGGCCAATCCAGAGATTCAATTTTCTCTACCCTTGTTTTAACTAAGAAAAGGGAGACCCACTTGCACTTCCAGCTTAACACTGAACTCATTGCTGAATAACAGATTCAACACTGAACTCTCACATCTAAATTTGAGAAAATTTCTATGGCCTTAGAAAGCCACAATTTTTTTCTCAAAACTAAATGTCAGATGCACTATAGCGTTAACAAGGGAAACCCTTTTGTACTTCTGAGTATGATGGTCTGAAACAGAGAAAGATTCAGAGCTTGTCTTCTCAAATCCCACCCTGTCTCATGCTTTGGATTCTGATTCTACACTGAAAGAGACTTTGTGAAGCAAACAGCATGCATTCTATTAATTGCTATGGAAATCAAGGGTGAGCCCAGTTTTAAGGTGTGCAGAACAGGAAAACTAAAACAATTAAAAGAAGTTGAAAGAGGTAAATCTGCTTAACTAGCCAGTATAAGTATTCTAGTACAGACATCATCCTTCGTCTAAACATAACTGAATGCTTTTGCGGAAGAACCAGAAGCCAGAGAAGGAGAGAAAAACAGTGGGGTTTCTCCCTGATACTCAGATATTTACAGTAGGAACCTCTCTCCTAGGAGATGATTTGTCAGTTGCTTACATTGCCTGAACATGGCAAGTTTATTCCTCCTACATGCCTCACACTTAAGGTGATAAAACCTACTTCCTGTCATTAAGACCTCAGAAGTATATTATTATCTCCTGAATGCAAGGGATAAGCTTTCCCCAAAATGTTGAGATTATTCCTCCTTCATACTGAAGCCAGGCAACATTTGAAGAGCTCTCAACTCAAAGTATCCTACTGTTTTTCTTTGAATGCTTATTTTCCTACTTGCCAACTTTCTCTTAAAAAGGGACCTCTTAGCTATTAAAAAAAAACTGCTATGCCTCATGTTTAAGAGATCCATACATTTGCTAGTGGCAAAGCTTTTTGGATACATTTAAACACTGCCTATGTGGCAGCAATTGCAACAACAGAATTAATTATTCTTGTTGAATTTAATCTTCATATCCTTTTGCTTTAAGGCACACTTCAGCTTCTGGAACCAAGACCTGCAGGTTTCTGCCTGAAAAGCCTTTCCCATTTTTGTTTTTCCTGTTTCCTTATAGTCAAATACCCAAGTATGGAATCTAAAAGTAAGATGCTAGAATGTATTTATCTTCATTTTAATTTTTTCTTTTTTACTACCCTGCATGAGGAACATTTAAGCGAAAAAAGAACGAGGAATCCTGCAAACACATTCCAGATTCCAAGGCAATGAGAGAAAGGAAATAGGTGTACATGGCTCCAAATTCTTTCAAGAAAATTTCACAAGAAAAATGCAAATACATTTAAGAGATCGAGTTTCTATGTCTGCATTAGACTATATTATATAACAATATCCTCTGGAAATACCTCTGAAATGAATTTATGCACCAATAATCAGACCACCATACTTTTTTTTTTTTTTTTAATACAGCCTTAAGTCAATGCTTCCGTGATGCACTTCTCATTTTCTTGACAATATATTTGATGGACAAACTATTCAGAGATAAATAGAGCAAAAGACAGTTAAATTATTTCAGAAATATCCTGAACTTTGTTATTCTGATGATTGAAATAGCAAATACATATAATTATATTATTTATTTTATCTAGTTATTTGGAACTATTTCAAACTGCCTTGACTGTTGAAAATATAAGTAACTAAGTTTTTAAAATAGTAATATCTTATGGTATTTGAAAGAATATTCAGTTTTTAATAGATTGCTAATATTTATTTCAGATGTCACATCTGCATATACCACCATATCTGAAAGCTTCTTGCCACTATTGATTTTCAATGAATGCATTGAAGGTTAAGACATTGAAATTTAAATTGATTCAAACTATGAAATTAGGAAATTAATTCCGCTATTTTTAAATTAGGGGATTCATTTTCATATCTCTTAAAAGCAAGAATGTCCAGAGGGTAGCACTTGACAAAATGTGTTCTATGAACCATGTTGTAAAAAGTAAAACTTATAAGGTTTCTCTTTCAATTTCTTTGTACACATCATTGGTTTGATATGATCTTGGTTTGGTACAAGTACCTAGATTTGAAAGTATCCTCTTGAAATTTGAATTATATTTATGTTCAGTGGGATTTGCTGCTATGTAATAGGATCATAGCTTTCACTGCCTAACTTCATTATTCTTGTCATGTGACATACTGGGCTTAGGTTCTAACCCACTGTTCCGAATAAGTACCATGTCTTTCAATTTTCCTTTTTCTTTGTAATCCCAGAGGTGATATTTAGCTGGTTCTGACCAGTTCTCGTGAACCAGTAGCGGAAATTTTAAGCAGTTTGGAGAACTGGCTGGCCCAGCCCCCATCTATTTGCTGTCTGCCATGTCCCAGCTGATCGGAAAGGTCTTCTTTTGTTGCCCTGAACAGGAGAATAGAGCTGGAAAACAGATTAATGGGTGGGGAGGGAATGGGGATTTTGAAGTATCCTTCCCCTGCCACACCCACCAAGCCACGCCCACAGAACCAGTAGTAAAAAAAACTTGAATCCCACCACTGTGTAACCTCAATAACTATTAGTTACTGACAGACATGCCTTACTTACCTATCATCTCACATTTATTCACATTTGACTTCTAATTTCCAACTAACTTCATTGGCTAGACAGGAACAGCCAAAGGCTGGGTGTGGTCCTGGGTTTTTTAAATGCCCAGATCTGATACAGGGGGCTAGATTACCTTTTCTTAGGTAAGTTTCATCTTTTAGCAAAGTATGGAATGGAATGGAACAGAATACTTTATTGGCCAAATGTGACTGGACACACAAGGAATTTGTCTCTGGTGTAAAAGCTCACAGTGTACATATGAACAGCAACTAATAAGTCATAGATCATAAATCATACTAATAATCAATATATATATATAAGTTGTACCATATCTTAAGTTTTTGCCGGTACTTACATGTATGGTATTCAGCTTTGTTCACGTCATTATAGTTGTGCTTTTAAAGTTGTAGCAATGTTTCAGGAGAATCTCATCTGCCATCATCAGGCTTCTGTATTGTGTTCGTCTATA
>BLBF01000021.1:32272630-32288941 GCA_015471245.1 Laticauda colubrina | reverse complement strand
CAGCTTCCTTTGGGTATTATCCCACGTCATTGTAGTTCTGTTAAAGTTGTAGCAACGTTTCAGCAGAATCTCATCTGCCATCATCAGGCTTCTGTATGGATATGGGTCTTACAGCTCCTGGTTTTAAATTTGAGGCTGGTCCATTCTGATTGGTTGGGAGCCTGGACCTGTGTTCATTGGACTTGGAGTTTGATTGATTGGTGTTTCTGGTTTCTTCTGTCTGTTTTGTGGCTTTGATTGGCTGGCAACACTCTGTTCTTGTGTTGGAGGCTTTTAGTGCAGCTTGGCTCCGTGTGAAGGGACGGCTGCTCTTCATTAGCAAGCTGCTATTCATTTTATATATATATATATATATATATATGTTTGTTTTTTTAAGTTTTCGCGGGTACTTACATGTGTACTGTTCAGCTTCCTTCGGGTATTATCCCACGTCATTGTAGTGCTTTTAAAGTTGTAGCAACGTTTCAGCAGAATCTCATCTGCCATCATCAGGCTTCTGTATTGAGTTTGTATGTGGGTCAGGCTCTCACAGCCGTTGGTTTTAAATTTGAGGCTAGCCTATTGCTGTGCCAGGATGTTTTTTTCTACATCCTGATTGGTTGGAAGTCTTGTCCGTGTTTATTGGACTTGGAGTTTGTTTGATTGGTGTTTCTGGTTTCTTCTGTCTGTTTTGTGGCTTTGATTGGCTGGCAACACTGTGTTCCTGTATTGGAGGCTTTCAGTGCAGCTTGGCTTCGTGTGAAAGGACGGCTATTATCTATTAGGAAGCTAGGTTTCATCTGGGTGCCTGATTGGGGTGTGTTTGAGCTGGAGGTATCAGAGGGAGTCTGTTTGTGCTCAGGTGTTTGCCTGTCTTATGGTGTGGAGATCTTTCTATTTGAGAGTGCAGGAGAGTATATACCAGAAGAAAACACACACCAACCGCTACCTCAATGCCCAATCCCACCATCACTCAGCACAGATAAATTCCGTGGCCAAAACATTAATCACCAGAACCAAACGCCTGGCAGACAAGACACATATAAAGACTGAACTATGCACCCTGACTAAAGTACTGACAGCCAGCGGCTTCCACAAAAACAAAATCACTAGCTTGATCCACAAAAACACACTAAGACATAATAGAGACCTAGAAGATCAACAGACCTATGGAACAGCTGTCCTGCCCTACATAAGAGGTACTACAGACAAAATCAGTAAGATACTACACAGGCATCACATCAAGACTGCCTTCAAAACAGACAAAAAAATAGCAGCCATCCTTAAAAACCCCAAAGACAAAATTGACCTGGAAAACCAAGGCATATACGAAGTTCCCTGTGCATCATGACCGGCCACATACATTGGACAGACCGATAGAAGAATAAGTACCCTCCTGGATGAACACAAAAATGCAGTAAAAAAGCTGGAACACACCTCCTCACTAGTCCAACACATGAAAACCACAGTTCACAACATCAACTTTAATGACACTAAAACCCTAGCCACTATAGAAAACCCCAGCCACAGAATCATCAGAGAAGCCATAGAGATTGAAAAAAGACCTGAAAGCATGAATAGAAGAGATGATTCCACCAGACTGTCAATCATTTGGAAGTCTGCACTCTCAAATAGAAAGATCTCCACACCACAAGACAGGCAAACACCTGGGCACAAACAGACTCCCTCTGATACCTCCAGCTCAAACACACCCCAACCAGGCACCCAGATGAAACCTAGCTTCCTAATAGATAATAGCCGTCCTTTCACGTGAAGCCAAACTGCACTGAAAGCCTCCAATACAGGAACACAGTGTTGCCAGCCAATCAAAGCCACAAAACAGACAGAAGAAACCAGAAACACCAATCAAACAAACTCCAAATCCAATAAACACAGACCAAGACTCCCAACCAATCAGGATGTAGAAAAAAACATCCTGGCACAGCAATAGGCTAGCCTCAAATTTAAAACCAACGGCTGTGAGAGCCTGACCCACATACAAACTCAATACAGAAGCCTGATGATGGCAGATGAGATTCTGCTGAAATGTTGCTACAACTACAATATATATATTACAAGCAACAATTGATAAATCATAAAATGATTATTTATATTCTGTCTATGGTATGGACAATTCAAAGTGGTGTGCATAATCCTTCCCCTCCCTATTTTCCCCACAATAACTACCTTATGATGTGGTTTGGCCTGAAAGAGAATGTCTGACATCAAGGACAACAACCCAGAATTTTGTAATTTCTATCTGTCTATCCCTTAATCACCACACCCAATTTTTTTCCCTCAGAATCTATCTTTCTATTTTCTCATTTTACTTTCTTCCGTAAAAAGTATTACTACTAACAGATATGTGATGATATGAAAAATTAAGTG
This sequence comes from Laticauda colubrina, assembly GCA_015471245.1. Taxonomy (NCBI): domain Eukaryota; kingdom Metazoa; phylum Chordata; class Lepidosauria; order Squamata; family Elapidae; genus Laticauda; species Laticauda colubrina. Next base: position 32,286,574 of record BLBF01000021.1, on the reverse strand, counting down.
CTGGATTATATTCATCTTTTCAAATGCTTTTCTCTGCATTGAGATGCAATGAGAAGTTAAAATTTCTTCTTAAACCACTTCATATTAGAGAAGTAAACTAGCTCTCCAAACTCAGTACTTCTGATTCAAAAAATTGGATGTGAAGAAATGGTCATCAAATTTCTGCGCTCAGAAATTTCCAATTTTATAGTTTCTCTCATCTTTATAGCAGCATACTGGCAAAAATCAATATAAATGAGAATTTTGTCTTTAATGGTCAGACTTTCCTCCTTGCTGTATTAACTAAAAAGAGATAGTCCATGGTACAAGAATTTGAAAGCGCTGACTACTAATGAGATTAAGATAGCAGTGTAAGAATTGCACTAAGTACCTTACTTTCAAAATAAGGAACTTATGTGAATATATAAGTAGGAAATCTGTGGTGGCAAAACCCTTCTACAGGTACTCCTTGTTTAACTATCATAATTAGGATCAGTGACCAATTAGCCATAAAGTTAAGCAGTTGCTTCAGCTTTTTTTGCTTTATAGACCTGAAAAAAATCATAAATGAGGGGACTTGGAAGGTTACTTTTTCCTCACCATTGTAACTGTGAATGGTTGCAAATGGCTGTTAAAGAAGAACTACCTGTACATAGATGAGAAGAGGCTCAACTCTTTTGTAAAAGAAAGGTGTTCTGCATCTGTTTATGGTTTGGTAACTACTTTTGGGGGGGTAATCAATACAATCTCATATCAATACAGATTTTCTCAGAGGATCTATTGGCTTAAAGTATCGATCATGAATAATTTCAACCAGGCTAATAAAAAGATGTGACTTATGAATTTTATTTCCCACTCCTCGATTTCTGTGCAGAAAAGGTCAACATTATGATCTGAAATAATACTGAAGAACTACACTTTTTGTGTTCCTAGTATAGTGAAGTAGACTGATAGTTATGAGAAACATATAAAGCACTTTTGAACAGTCAATTAAGTCAGGTTCACAGTCAATTTAAAAGAGGAACTCCAAGCTTTTACAGTACTTTCCTACATATCTTAATGTATATTACATTATCAAAACTAATATAACCCCAAGTAAATGTTCTTGTTTACTGAAGAACCCTAATTAATATGGAGCAAATTTCTCCCTGAAATAGTGGATAACTATTATACAAAATCACATCCATGTTGGGGAATTAACTCTAGTGAGGAATCATTAATCTGTTAGGCTTTTAGCTTCTGGTAAAAGACAAAATTGAAAAGGTGGTAAGATGGATGGTGCAGAGTTACAATTATGGCAATTTGTCAACATATGTAAGCAAGTGGGAGGGAGCGGAAAACTTTAATAAGGAGGGAAAGGGGGCAGGACTGGACAATGGCCAGGCAGAGAGAGAATGCAAGTATTGGATCTTTACCAATAACAGCATAATCTTATGCTTGCTTTAAAATGATAGTACTGTAGAGAAAACATCCAGAAACTGAATGCCAATCCAAACAGTAACAAATCAAGGTATGTGACAAAGGCTGTATCTCATCTTTTGATGAATATCAACAGAGTGATATTCTGATTTTCTGATACATGAAAATAGTTGGTCCAATTGTAACTATAAGTTCCCCTTTCTCAGATCATTATTGCACTATGCTCTATATATTGCAGATTAAAATCTCTTCAATAGCCATTTATAGAGTGATCAGATTTCAGTGGAAAGCTGAACACCAGACTTATTCAGAGTGAATAAGAATTAACTGTACAAAACTAATACACAATGAAATGCACTGCACATTATGTCTTCAGGTCACCACAGGTGGAGCTATTGTGCCATTTTCAATAGAGCTTTTTTTAAATAATAGAACAATTAAATTCTTACATAAAATAAGAAAGTGCCCAAACATTCACAGGGTATATGATTAATCCACCCCTGAGTGTGGACCTTAGTGCAGGAATAACATTGTTAATGAGCTTAAAACAGAATTGGGATCACAGTCTAAGTTCACTCCCTCCTATGACATCAGCTTTCCCTTCATTATTTCTTTCTAAGGCTACAATTATAAGTATTTTGTTAACTTGGGTGTGTGTGTGTTGGGGGTTGGTTTTTTGGAAAAGTCTTCCAGATGAGCTGGTTCTAGATGGATTCCAGACCACCTGAAATTAATTTCAGATCAGTTTATTTAAAAAAATTACACTTAGGTACCAGTAGATGAATGAATGAATGAATGAATGAATGAATGAATGAATGGATGGATGGATGGATGGATGGATGAAGTGGTTATTACAGGTCCTTAGCCTACGGCTATAGTTGGGACCAAAATATCCATCACTAAGCAATGGGGTCATTAAGTTGTGCCTGATTTTATGGCATTTTTTGCTGCAGAGATTAAAGCTAATCTCCACAGTTGTTAACTGAATCATGTGATTGTTAAAATAATCCAGCTTTCCCCATTGACCTTGCTTGTCAGAAACTGCTGGAAAGAGTAAATGGTGATCAGGTGACTCCAGCATTCCATTAGCATTGTAATTACATGCCAAGATGTCAAGTGCACAAATTCTGATGACATGACCATGGAGATTCTGTTATGGTCATAAGTGTGAGGACTGGTCGTAAGTCACTTTTTCAGCACTAACTTTAAACAGTCATTAAACAAATGGTTATAAGTTGAGGACTATCAGTATATCAAATATATAAAGAAATACACCACAGAAATACTTATATAAACAGAACTATGGGTATATTTACCAATTCTATTCCTAGCAAAATTACCTACAGTAGTTACATTATTGTAGGAATAGAAATGAGGGATATAAACATTGCAAACTTTCAGGTGAGAACAAAGTTTAGTAAACAAAAATGTATTACCCAAATAAAAGCTGCAAGTGACCAGTGACCTTGACTAGGAAGAATTTTGCACCTATACTATGGAAAACAAACAAATATTATTTTTTTTGCCTTTAAAATGTTAGTATAGATGTAAATTATGGAGAAAAAAACAGCATCTGGCCTTTCAGCAGAGAAAAGCAAAAAATGTTTATGTGGTCCCCAGTGACTCCAGTGCAACTGCTATGTGAGAACCAAAACCCTGTTATCCTTAGGCAAATACAAATCAATCAGAGAGCACAGGAAGCTACAGCATTTGAACATGAGAGTTGAAGTGCTACTCAACCATCACATTTTAGGTTCTTTTGGCTTATATTTACATTTGTTTTACTGTGTCTGGTCTCCTATCAAATAAATGTTCTGTATGCTGAACCTGCAATATAAGGCAGGATACTTGGACTGACCTTCATCTGCTTCCCTTTATACTCACCATCTTTTTATTATTTTACAAATCTTTTTTAATTGCCATCTTATTACAAAACTGCACAGTGCTTGGAATATACAGTCCACAAAAGCAGGAAATGGAAGAAATGCTAATCAGAAAAGAAAGAGGAGGAGAGCACAACTGGCTCCAAATTGCAGGGTTTTCATCCCCACATAATCTTGCTGGGCAGCCAACTGAAACAGGGACATTTGTCTGTCTTCAATTCTCAATGTGGTAATGCCATACCAGCGCCAATTCCCAGCTGCCTTTCACAGCAGACAACACAGAATCAGAATTAATACCTAGTAAACCCAGGGTAGACAAAGCCAGAAAAAAACACAGAACAGCAAACTCCAGTAGGCCAGACTTGCTCCCCCAGTTACAATCCCTGCCTTTTCCTTTGTGTTCACATAACACAGCTAAAGCACACACACAAAATAGATTTCAATAATTTGTTGACCCCACTCAGGAGTTGAACAAGCTATGCTGTACAGTATGATAAAGATGTCCTTTCAATGATAAACCCAACAATCAGGAAATTTTTCGTGTGGCTCAATCAATAATAGGACTAGCCTGAGACAAATAGCCGTATGAGGAGAGGCAGAAAGTTTTTCTTTTGTGCAGCACGTATGCACTGCACTCTAGTGTAAAAATAAAATCCAAATAACTGCATTATTTATGGGAAGTTTTCTGTCTAAGATGTTTGCCCAACTTGGTTTCTAATGTAAAGGCAATTATTCAATAAGTCAATAAGGATACAATCTACAGGAACTTTTATACCAAGATCTAGTCTCCCAGTATTACATATGTGTGCATGTATGCCTGTATATAAATAAAAAACAGGGTTACCAATGTTTTAGATGATCTGCTTTGGAATATGGGGAGCATGCTTTTATAGCAGCTGCATCTTTTATTCAGACTTCCAAAGAGGCACCATTGCTTTTAGGAATCCTCTTGTTTGTGCAACTATAAGCTTAACATGATTCCTTAAAGGAAAGGTATACAGGCATAGGATACAGGATACATAGGTACATCTGCATACATGTTCATGTGACAGCTTCAGAAAAGAAGCAACTGCTTTAAAGAGATTCTGCAGCTGCATTCTGAACACCTTTAAAAATATTTTGAAAATAATTTGAATTGTTTTGAAAATATGCACAGGCCAAATATATATTAGCTACCTTTCGTTACAATCATAATAAAACATGGAATTTAGTATATTTTACTGAAAATAATCATGATTTTGTTCACATTCAGTGCATTCAATTCAATTTATACAGTTTTGTTTTGCTTATACCATTTGTTTTGCTAATATGCTTTTGTAGAAATCTTATAGAAAAAAAATCTAAAGAACACGGAATTAAGAACCTGGAATGCCAGAACATATTGTGAAAACAACTATTGAGGATTTATGTTGAGTACTTATAGGTCATTTTTTTTTAACTTTATTTGATGTGAAAGTTACTAATTTCACTACCAACTTCATAATCTGGTATATGCCACAGTTATTTCAACACTGACAGCTTTATAATTAATGTAATTTTCAGATATATATAGAGAAAACATGGTTGCTGAAAAGATTCATCCAAATAATATTGATGTTGTATAATTAACATTCAATCTCCTCTTTAGCCATATAATCAAAAGTATAAATCCATGATTAGAAAGAAAAATCTAATAAAGATACCTTGATAAAACATGTAATAATATTTGAAATATTAGCTTACACTAAAGTTGATGTCTATAAATATGATGCTAATTCCTAAAAAATTAAAAACATTTGAAGTATTAAAAAATATTTTCAGAATCACCAGTAATATTTGCTACATTTGCTTGGATTTCTATCTTTTTTTGTGTGGGCTGAGTTTTGATTTTTTTGGGGGGTAGGTTTTTTTGTCACTTTAAGATATAAAAAGATTAAAGCATCTGTTACCTTCTAGACAGGTAGTGCTATTTGAACCTCTCCCTAAACTATCTCAATTAACACAGAGTATATTATCTGGTTATGAAGAGGAATAGCTCCTATAATCTTTAATAATAGTGGTTGATGTAACAGCATTTAATTAAAATAAATAACAATTAATAAAACTTAGTAAAATAAACACCTACTGAGCCTAAAATGAGTGAAAGGATATCCAACTAGCTAGCACTTAATCAATATTGTGGTTCCTGGTAGGGCCAAGTACTCGGCAGGAGCTTTCAAATAAGTAGAAAGATGTTCCTCGTCATTTTCCCCCTTATCAGTGTTTTCTTTCTTCTTTGGGGTCTATGAATTTCAATAAACACTTTGTTTTGGAATGGCATTCTAATGGAGTAAGTTTTGTTCCAGACTACTTATGTAATTCTAGTCAAGGATAAATAGAAACACGTTCACACAAAAAAGCCTCTTATGCCAGGATGAAATTTGAAATTTCATCTTGATTTAAACTAGTGCATCTTGTGATGGAGTCACAGAAGTAACATTGATTTTTTTTCACTACCTACCGAATGCTGAATAAGTAACGTAATTTCATTTTTCATGGGGATAGCTGAAGTAAATAAACAGCCTTACCATCCCAGAATATTTTTTCAATGCATGTGGCCAATTAAATCAAAGAGATTGAATTTTTTCAATGTTTTAAGCTGGTATCAAACGTCTTTTTCAAAATGGCCTGATTCTGATTTTTTTTTTGCAAGAGGTTAATGAAGGTGTCTTCTGCAATGGCCAGGATGTGTGAGATACAGTAAAAGGTAGATAACAGAGATATTTACTTTTTCCTATAGGCAGGAGCAATCAACTGATGTCTCTTGTTTCTCTCTCCTTTTTGAAGGATCCAGGAAGCAGCATGTAAGGAATTTCATGGCAGAATTCTTCAAAACTTTGTAAATAATCACTTATTTGGTGTATAGTGCCTCTAAAATTATTAATTATTAGTTTTGCTAACTGAATTATTTGTCTTACTTCCATGCTACCGTGAGGCAGCATCTCTCATGACTATCAAGAATTGGTACTGCATTCATTTGATCAATCTTCTTTCTTAAGACCTAAAAATGCTGCTGAGTGGAGCAGCAAAATGGGTTGGGATAACTCAGCCTCTTGAAATCTAGAAACAATTTTGTCTTTTAAAAAATAGATGAAAGGAATATTATCAGTAACAGATTGTCCACCATGTCACATATATAGTCAGATGTTTTAAAAGTGATAGCTGAGTGTATTGCTTCAGTGTTTCAAGGAAATGATAGAGAAGGTAAAAACTAGACTGGTGTCTTTCCAGTAGCAGACAAAGATATTTTTATTTAGTTTGGCTTCTGACATCTAATTTGTTCCCTGAAGTGCTGGGTGCTTCTCTTTTTCCATGTGCTTTTAACCAACTTCTACATTTGATGATTTAATTACAAAATTATATGATTTTGCAGCTACCTGAAATTAAGTAAAAAGGTAAGATATGCATTTAATAAATAAACCTGTATTCATAGAAGATAGTTATATCAGATCAATCAATGTGGAGGAAAATAATGTAATTATGTAGATATGGTACAACATCGACCACTAAAGAGAGACAGAGAGGTCCAGATATTGGAATTTCAGGATTTTTACATCTCTGAATTCTAGACCCCATCTGTACAAATGAATGCTTATTTGTGGTCTTCTGTGGAAATTTAAATTGTCCATTGTTGCAACCTTTGCCCAGCTCTTTCTAGAAACATATAACTTCATACCTTACAATGCTCATATGTTTTCTAGCAGCACAGGAACGAGCATGGCTCCATTCCTTCCTCTACTCCAAGAGAAGATAAACATTGTCCACATTGTACCTGCACCACAACTGTCCACTACGCTAGCCCAGGGAGGGAGGCAGTTTCTCAGGTCATGCTGATATATATAGTTAGCAAAATGACCACTTACCAAAGGTTCTCAAAGGCACCTGAAGTTGTACCCATTGATTTCTCCCCCTGTATCAATGTTTTTGGTTTCAAGTGAAAAGAAGAAGAAAAAAAATATTTGTACAATGGAAAAGAACGTTTGAGGCATAATATAGCTGTTATGCTACTAGTTTCCTCTTTTAATAAATCCAATATCTATATGGAGAGAACTGGGTATGTCTAATCTAACAAACAGAAGGACTAGGGGTGACATGATAGCAGTCTTCCAATTCTTGAGGGACTAGCACAGAGAAGAGAGGTCAACCTATTCTCCAAAGCACCAGAGGACAAGACAAGAAGTAACGGGTGGAACATCAATTTTAATTAACCACCCATCTTATCACAAGGCGACTCTAGGCAGTTTACAATAAATCATTAAAGAGAGATCTAACCTAAAACTAAGAAAAACTTTCCTGACAGTGAGAACAAATAACCACTGGAATGGCTTACCTCTGGAAATTGTGGGTACTCCATTACTGCAGGTTTTGAGAAGAGATTGGACAATATGTCCGGAGTAATATAGTGTCTCCTGCTTGAACAGGGGGTAGGACTAGAATACTTCCAAGGTGTCTTCCAACCTATTATTCTATGCTCCATGAGGGGGGAAAATATTGGTAGACTCTCAAATGAAATTGTCATTAGTGCTAGTCCCTCAAGAATTGGAAGATTGCTATCATGTCACCCCTAGTCCTTCTGCTTGTTAGACTAGACATACCCAGCATCAGCAAAATGATTGGCAACCACAATATTATTTGCAGTCCCTGGAACATTGGCCTTGTCTCATCTCATGCCATGATTTATGCAGCCCTAGGAACTATATCTCAAAATAGAGGAGGCAACTTCTCAGGATCCTAGCAGCAATTTCTATTGCAACAGCAAGGACTGTTAAGAAGTCCATAAAGAAGTTGCCTTTTTCAGCAGACCATGCCCATAGCCCTTGACTCAGAATTTCTGCATGGGCAGAAGAATGAAGGCTGAGTTCCAAACAGCAAAAGAGAGAGAGAGACTAAAGAAAGAAAGTGGCAATGGTAAAGAAAGCAAGCAAAGAAACCTATGGCTGTATTGGAAAAGAAAGAGATTATAGTGATCAGTGATTGGATTCAAAAAAAATTACTACCGGTTCTGTGGGCATAGCTTGGTGGGTGTGGCTTGGTGGGCATGTCAGGGGAAGGATACTGCAGAATCTCCATTCCCTCCCCACCCCACGAACCTGCTTTCCAGCTCTGTTCTCCTATGCAAAGCAACAAAAGAAGACTCAGCCGATCAGCTGGGACTCGGGAGGCAGAGAATAGATGGGGGCAGGGCCAGTCAAAGGAGGTATTCGCCGGTTCTCCAAACTACTCAAAATTTCCACTACCAGTTCTCCAGAATTGGTCAGAACTGGCTGAATACCAACTCTGACTTGTGATGTAGGTAGCATGGAAAAAAGAAGACAGATACACCAGTCTGGATATGAAAAATCTAAGTTTATCCCGATCTCCATATTTGAATATATCTTAATCAGATTTCTGATAAATCTCAGATTCTTTATTCAACCAGCTCTAAGGCTTCTTTCCCAATTGGCAACTAGCTGTTGTCACCACAGGAAATTCTGCCTTAACTAGAGGTCAGAACTATAACCAGTCACAGCAGACTGATCGTTCTTCCTGCACCCTACAGCCAAGCATCTGTTCACCAGGTGAGCTTTACAAGGAGCAAAACTATCTATGGATCTTAAATGTCTTTAAGGGCAATTTCCAATTAAAAAAAAAATGCCCTCAAAAGCCCTAGAAATGAAAGGGATGGACGTGTTTTTCAGATTGTGGGAGAGAAGTGACCACATCATTCTGTTTTCTTAGATAGAAGGGAAAAGTACAAACCACATTTGATGAGGTGGGTGGCAAATTAACCAGAAGCAGATGTTAAATTACAAAAGAAATTTATGTTACTTTTGAGTAAGTGTGCACTGAGGATTGCAGCCTCATTTTCATGTGTATGAATAAATTTTCTCTCCCAATTATTTCTCTTTAAAACCTTATAATTATTAATACAGAACAGAAAGTTAAAAAGAGATGTTATTGTGGGAACTATTAGCAAATCACAATTTTACATTTGGATTTAAAAAAAAAATAGCACAGTCTCATGAAGGGTTTGCTTTGGAAGTTTTATTCATAGCAGTCTAGGGTGAAGGTTGAATGAGATTGTCAAGTTTTGTGAGTGACATTCTAATGTTCAAACTGGTAGAGTGCTACACAAAATCAATATTGTTAATAATTTCTGTTGCAATTCTGATATAAAACAATGTAACTATCATTATCATATTCATCATTCTTCTTCTTCTTCATCATCATGTCACATCTCCTATTTTACAGATGGGGTTATTCATTTGAAGCACTTGGGGTGGTCATTTTTCCCTTATCCCAAAGAATCAAGTATATGTTTTACTCAAATATGGCACATTCTGATTACTCTAAACAAAATCATGCACAACTAAATGAGCCAGAAATATAACTTCCTTAAGACTTTGACCCTTTCAGAAATGTTTGTGTCACTACACCTTACCATCTTTATATAGTTGTATGAGATATACTCCTTTGTTCTAAAGTAAGCAACACTCCAGTAAAAAAAACAAAAACAAAGAAGGACAGACAACAGAAGACCAAAAAAAAAAAGACTGAGGTAAGGCCATAGGGCACTGTAGACAGTGAGCACATAGGAGTAAAAGGAATAGACTTCCTTGATAAGGTTCACATCAAGCTGGGAAGAAGATAGACCACAGAAAATAAGTAGGCATCCTATGGAACTCTATCTTATTGCAGCAACTCCAGTATCCTAAGTATAAGTCTGAGGAGGAGCATGTCTTAGAAGCTCTTCTGTATCCTCCTTCTCCTCTTTACCTTTCTTCAGTCTATAACATTAAATCTATCTTTTACAATTTAGTGTCACTCTTGGTTGTCACTCCTTGGACAGGAATGCACTGTATTCTTGTCACTAGGTCTTGAAATGTTGAAAAATATAAACAAATAAGTATGAATCCAGAGTGTAACATCCTGAGGTTAACCCATGCCTTCATAGCATGATTCTGATTTCTAACTAGCATTCTCACATTCTCCAGAGTTATGTTCTTGAGGATCCATTTTGGAATGGAATTCCAAACAGCTATGTAAATGTTCTATTAGATGAAAAATCAAAGTCACTGTATGATGAAGAAATATGAATTAATTAGCTAATAATTCCTTGATTATTGGACTGCTAGATTTTAATCTTACCTTTCTTTCAGAAGCTCAGGTCATCCAGTTAATAAACATTTTCAACACTGATTTCTATCTCCTATCAATTATTCTTATATAATATTCTACGGTAGCAGCTATTCAATAATTAAGGGCCCAGGGAGCTATTCTGGCTGAATATCACATTTCTTATGACCTTTAACCTTCTGATGGCTGAAAATAAAAGATGCCAGCTTAAGATAAAATGCTGATCTTATGAACCATCCCATTTGTGCAATCCAACTTTTGAGATGTCTCACAATAGTAGTCTAAGAGCTGGAAAGTACAAATGGTGTACTACATAGTACATTACATGTCACAGTTTGGCTACAGGATTGGACACACTGTGGAATCAACAGAGCCATAATTTTATGCCACCGCCACAACATATTGCTAGTTTGGGACGAAGTTCTCCAGTTTCGATACTGGTTTTTCTTAGACTCTACCCCCACTTCAACAATACAAAAAAAGGAATCACAAAACCAGAGTGGGGTGGGAGGTTGAATTACTACTGCTAATTAAATACATTTAAGATGAGCAGAAAGACCAAAAAAGTAGCAGAAAGACAAACTGCTGATTTATTTGTTATCAAAAAGAGGGCAATTGCTGGGATCCTGACAGTGTAAACCAGTGGTAGTCAACCTGGTCCCTACCGCCCACTAGTTGGCGTTTCAGCTTTCATGGTGAGAGGTAAGGGTTTTGTCCCCTACTTTATAAATCACCATTATTGTGGAATAGGTGGGCGGTTAGAAAATTTTACTACTAACAGAAATACAAAAGTAGGTGGTAGGTATAAAAAGGTTGACTACCACTGGTGTAAACATTCAATAAGGACTCTTTTTTGTGCATGCAACTTCACAAGCAGGCATCAACAAACAGATTTAAAGAAACTGCAACATTTAAAAGGGGTAAAAAGAAAAGGGAGAAGGAAAAAAAGGCATCTCAGGGCAGTCATGAGATGAATTAATGGAGAAGTAATTAGCTGAAAGGAAAACTGTCCTTAGCTTGTTAACAAATGCTCAGCCCAGACTTGTGGTCAGCAGAGAGAATGTGCCAGCAAAAATAACCCTGCCCTGATGACTCCCTGCCTTCTTCACCCTCAGTTCCCCTGTGCCTTGCATGCTCTGGGCCACCCTGCCAAAGCCAGCAGCCGGGCAGAAACTCAGATCCATGGCTTTGAGTAAGAGACTCCTGAGCGCAGCTCATCGGCCTGTGTTTCCTGCTCTGGCAGTTGTTCATATTGGGAGAGGGGCCAAGGAACTCCATTTTCTCTCCGCCTGGCTTTCTCCCTCTTAAAATGGAGCTCACCTTTACAGTATGTTTGGCACTTCACAGAGGAAATGCAAAACAGAGATTGAAAGGCAGATGGGGGTTCTATTACATGCAGTTATCAACACAGTGGGCAGGGAGAGAGAAAAATTTCCTAGACATCTGGGAAATCAAATAGTTAGGATAACGGGATAACCCATATTTTAGCTGCCAAGGTCTGCACTCAGCCAGCCTGGTTGAAAGTCCGAAGACTAGACAACCTGATTTGAGACCAAAATAAGCAGCCAGATACACATCTTTAAAAGTTTCAGATTCAGGGTTATGGGGAAAAGTCCAGTCCTCTCCTGTCCTGTCTTGTCCTTTCTCCTTTCCTTTCCTTCCCTTCCCTTCCCTTCCCTTCCTTATAATTCTTAAGTCAGATTAGCATTTCAACAGAATTTATTGTTTGTTTCAGACAAAATGGCATTTCATAATCAAAACCAAACCAAAACACAAGGTCATTTTGCTGTGAAATGAGGATTCAAAACAGAAGGTTTTATTTGGACATGACTTGCCAGCAAATTGAAATAAATGATTTCCCATGGAAGCACTAGTTTCAGTGCAAATACATTTCTTTGTAGACTATAATTCAGTTTGAAAATGTTCAGCTCATTAAACTAGTAAAAGACTTAACTAGTCACAAACAGTATTGTGAATGAAAATGAAACCATCGTTGTGCACACAGTGAGAAGAAATTAAGAAAACAACAAAATCACTGGATATTTTAATATATCTTTTTTTTCTTTTGAAATATTTTGCATTTTATTTTCTATCATGTAAAAATGTATTTAAAACATACTAAACTCGCTTAAAAATATAAGGGAAGTAAATGAAATACTTAGTATAGCAAAAGAAAAAAGTTTGCAAAAAGGGAGGGAGGAGCAATTTCAGCTTTCACAACTGGAATTTTGTATCAAAGCCTTTTTTGTATCAAATTTTGTATCAAAACCTGGTTTGCTCTGCTTTCCTTTTTGCCAGAAATGCAAAACTGACAAGGCCAAACTAGCACACTTTTTCTGCTAAATCAATCCTATGATTATTTCACTTCAGAGAAAGTCTTGTAGCTATATTTATTTCCACCCCATTTATTCAACTGTTACCAGCTTAACTCATATTCAATGATATTCTGTTGAGAGTGAACAGATCAAAAATCAGAAACCTGGGGTCCTCTGTCCAGAATTTACTGGAGTTTATGTGGATTCTAGGTGTGAGAGCTTAGAAAAGTGGTTCCTTGCTCCTTGTAATCATTCAAGGGGTAGAAATAATTCAGTATTCCATCTAAAGTGTTGTACTCAATAACTGAGTGTCGTTCTCTCTGCTCATGCTCCCATGTGCACACATGAAATCAATACAGAATAATTGCTACAGAAGTCATACGTATATTCAACAGAATTGGGCCCATTCCCATGAACAGAGATATATAGGATTGTATGTAACAAGTAGAGCTTCAGAAGGAATTGTTGATGCCACGAAATGAAGATCACATAAGTCCATGCCTCTGTGTGGGAGTCAGCATCCTTTCAATCACTTGCAGAGCAAGGGCATGGGTCAAACAATGAGGCCTACCTCCATTACCATCTCCATATGGGTGAGGTTCCCCGCTAAATCCTGCTTCCTGATTGGCTCCAGCAGCCCGCATTGCTGCCTCACACTGCAGCATTAGTTGGAGCCACATTGCCGAGTCCACAGCTGTAGCCTTCCGGCAGAAAGCCAAAGATGCAACTGCAGAAAGATTATGATGTTCTGCCACTCCTAGAAGCTGAAGCCCACCCCTTTCTTAGCCTCTTGCACCGACTGAGATGGTGCCCATCTCATCAGCCATGCACACAGACATGCTTACAGCTTCCCCACTCCTTTCCCTTTTCCCTACCACCCACTTTTTGTTGACTGCAGATTGGAAACTAAAGCAGCCCCTCTCCAAATCCATACTTCTGCCAACACCCTCCCAATATTGCCTCATTTTCCACAAAGAATAGGCACTTAATTTCCCTCTCCTTCCTCACCCCCCCCCCAAAAGAGAATGACAAAGTTTCCTGCAAAATGTTGCCCCCATAGGTCAGGACACTGGCTCTAAGTGAATGCTACCAAAGCTGGAGCCAAAATGCAAGGGGAATAGTGAGGAAGATATTCATCAGGAGCCAAAAAGTGGTCGGCAGCAGAAGAGAAAGAAAGAAAGAAAGAAAGAAAGAAAGAAAGAAAGAAAGAAAGA
>BLBF01000021.1:32252897-32272620 GCA_015471245.1 Laticauda colubrina | reverse complement strand
AGAAAGAAAGAAAGAAAGAAAGAAAGAAAGAAAGAAAGAAAGAAAGAAAGAGAAAGGATGGCAATGGGGGTGTGCAATTGTCTCTTTTAGGGAACACACTGGCTGTATGGGTTGAAGGGGGGAGACTTTCAGGTCCAAGGAGGGAGAAAAAAAAGAGAAGCAAGGTGTTGCATGTGACCAAAACCAGCTATGCCCATCTTCTTCTTTCTTGAGCAGTGGCCCAAGGCAATCTGGCAGAGCGCAAACAGGCTATCTGGCACATCCAACCCTATTTTGCACTGTCTTGCCGAAGAGTTTCTTTGCTGCCAATGGATCTTTTAAATATTGTTTGGAGTGGCAATATTTTATCTAAAATTGAAATTCTAGTTTCAGGACAACTTTCTGATTTAGTGCTTGTGTGTATCTGTATATATTTATATGTGTGCACTTTTTTTTATCATAGCCATTTTTTCTATAAATATTTGAACAAAAGAGATTAAAGGATAATGTCCATTTTAAAAAGGCTCCACTGGAAATTGCAAAATACCTGGCTCTAATAAATCTGGGAAAATTCTACAATGATTCCTGCATTTACTATGATGTAAATGCAAAGTATCTTTATTTTTTATTTTTACTGAGTGAGAAACCTGAATATTTATTATAACTCTCCTAATATAACCAATCTAATTATGAAAGTTGTATTAAGATCTCAGTTTAATGGACTAATGGGGAGAAGAGGTGTCTGTTAAAACAAAATGTCTGTTAAATTCAAATAGTAAGTGGGATTTTTCCTAAATTATTTTTCATTTTTAGCTAATAGTATAATATTTTTTTTTGCAGAAGCATAAATCCCACAGGCAGATTTTGTCTGCTGCATCTGAGGTCACTAAACTAAGGGTCTGTTAAACTAAGGAATTACTCTAGAGGAATACTTTAATGTTGTTATAGCTTTATTTTTTGTAAATAATGCATCTTCCAAAAAGAAGTTTATAATTCCTATTTCTATATCTCTGATCTCAAATATCCCCATCCAAGATACAAGTGAAACAATACTTCCTGGACATCAGAACAAGAGATCTGCAGGGCACTAAATTGTTTTCTGATACTTCATTATTATCTCTGCTCTTGCTGCACATTTGCTAGCAGGAAGGCTCTCCAAAATCCTGAAATATCAATACCATCCATATTCCATAGAGAATGGGAGGGTGATGCCTCCTCTCCAAGAATCCATCAACATTGTATAGCATAAGTTACAGTTTTCCATAGAGATAAACATTTGATGAAAATCTGGATTTTTAAATAAAATAATTCCAGGAAATGGTGCAGAAAATACAACAAAAATATCCAGATCCTTTATAAATCAAAGTGTAGCTGAACTTTGAAGGAAAATTCCTTGATTTAAAAAAAAAAGATAACAACTGCACTTTACAGAATCATATTAAAAGAGAATAGTATTTAATATTCTCTTGTTTTACTTTTTTCATGATGAACTCTTCCCACCAAATCACACCAACAGAAAAACCTCAGAAAATCTTCCAGTGGCATGTTGTTATTTAGAAACTTTAGATGGGGGGGGGGAGGGGGGGGAGGAACCATGAACACCTTTTTCTCAAAACTATGTACAATTTGTCAGCCTTAAGGAAAATGAAATTTTCATTTTTACTGTTAACTTTATGTATTTTAGTGTTTGTCTACTCAAAACTACCACTGCATTCATTGGAACTGATTTCTTAGAATACGTGCAGAGGATTACAGCCAAATCTTTTCACTTACATTAGAGCAAAACAGATGTATGACTTGCTCCTAAGCTAATTTGGACAATATTGAAATTAAAATAAAATTCAGGAATCCAGATCCATCTCTGCTCCAGACAACCTCATGAATCTGAAATAATAATTTGTTCATTTTTACATTTTCTATGCTGCTTTCCTAATACTGGTTGAAGACTAATTTAAAAATCAGATACCCACATTAAAAATAACCTTCGCCTCTAAAATGGCAATAACATTTAAAAAAAATCAATAGCAGCCAAAATAGGTTTTAAAATATCACCTTCTAAAGGTCATGTAGCCTAATGTTTTTAAGAGATACTGAATCTGTTGAGAAGGCATACTTAAGAATGTTATTTTCTCAAGGACAAGGTATCTAAAGCAACGCCTCACTCATTTATCTTCAAAATGAGAGATTTTTAAAGTATTTTAAATCATTCATTATAAAAACAAAAAAAAAATCATTTAAGAATTGTGATTGGGGGTTAGAGATACAACTCCATGAATTTTCATTCCTTAGTACTGATGGCTTCTATTTATTTAGAGTTGAATTCCAGTAAATCAAGTGCCTCTATAAGGATGAACAACAGAAGAGCCACCTATTTTAGAAAAAGAATAGGAGGTCTGCATTTCTATTACAATTTCATAAACCTTTCCCCTTTTATCAAACTGTATTGTGTAATTTCCATTTCACTACTTACCAGAATAGGGATTCTTGCCAAGCTGGTTACTGAATTTAAGGCCCCAAATATATTTCCGGATTTATATTTCATATAAATGTAGCATACCCACGTGAAGACATCAATTTTTGCCATATTTGTGCTTCCATATTTGCTTTTGCTTTTTTGGATTTTTATTATCTGTATTTTTTTTAAAATGTCAGCTATCCAGAGTCACTTGGTGATTGGCCCTCCATATAAATTTAATATGTTTAATTTAAAAAATCACAAATCAAGCCTCCCTGAATGGTTTATATTTTCTGATAATGTACATGCAACTCCCAGATGATGGAAAGTATGGGCTGTTCCTCCTCCCCAGGGTATTCCCAATGCCTCGAAGGGATTTAATCCCACAAAAACTGCCCTCCCATCTGGCTGGAGATCCCACAGGCATTCTGGGTCTAGTCCAGTGGTGTAGTAACCATTAAGCAAACTAAGCACATGCTTAGGGCACCAAGCCCAAAGGGGGCACCACAAAAACTTTTATGTAGCCTAAACTTGGCTTTGTTTGTACAGTATAGACAAAGGAAGGGGGGCACCAAGATTTGTCAGTGCTTAGGGCACCAGTGAGCCTTAATCACCACTGGTCTAGTCATTAGACCAGCAAAAGTGGGGAACAGAGCAACCTTTCTGCCCAAGCAATCCATTGCTGCTGCTATCCAAGGGGCCTTGCTGGTACATCTGTGTCCTGAATCTCCCATACATATTAAAAACAATATTCTCAAAACCTTAAACAGGAGTAATTATAACCTCTAGAGTGTGGCTTTCGATTTATCATCAAAATTAAGGCAGGAGTAGAAAGATATCCCCAGAGAAAATTGTATTATGAAGAGAAAAATAAGGTTTTGAGCTGACAGCAGAAATAAGTCCAATGAGGAGGTTGCTCTGCTGTCTTGTTTAGTCTGGAAGTCCATGTCTCAGCCCATTGCTGTGTGCATAAGGATAAGTACGCATAGACACATGCAAATGCGTGCGCGCACACACACACACTTTTTTTTTCATTAGAGAAAGTGTATTGCTCCTGAACTCAAACCAAGCCCTTTGTACTTGTAACCAATATTTATATTTATACATAATGGTTTAAGACTTGAAGTCTGTCACAGTGGCCGGGGTTATGTGAATATTCTTCTTTATCAGCCCACTTGATAAATTAAGTCTTCAAGTAGAATCCTGCAATTCTTCATTCAAAAACACAACACAATCCAACAGAAAAGTCAGGCCTGAGTTTCAAAATTTTAAACTCGGGACAAATGGGTTAAATGTTGGCCTCTGGCCTCCATTTCCAAACTGTAAAATGGGAATAGGGGAAATCTACTTCACTGTCAAAACAATTGAAAGAGAGGGCTCAGTCTGTCCAGCTGGAGTTTTGGAATCAGAAGAGTTGTTAATAAATACATCTATCGAAGATCCTCTTCCTTTATCAACTATGGTATACTCCGTGTGTGCCACTAATTAGAGAAGAGGGATCATTCTCCCAAGCAAGCCCATGTGCTGCACTGCCTTAATTATCAGCCAACAGTTTTAGCTGCAGTTTTAAATTAGTTCCACACAATGCTCCTCCACCCACCCAGATGCAGACTCTGCCCTCAGCTTGCCAGATAAATGCCAGGAATGGATAAAGCAGGGACTGGCAAAAAGCAATAGTGGCTTCACTTTCTTTGAGTGGGAAGATCCAATACATCACTCTGTATCTCTAATGTGTGCAGGTACAACTTTCATAGTAGACAGAGAGGGAGGTACTAGAAAGAAACCAATGCTATGCATTCCTGTTTGTAGTTATTTTAATTAGTCTTTTTTTAAAAAAATCTTGCGATTAACAATTCTATTAATAAGTACACTTTGAATAGATAGAATTTTGGCAGAAATATTCTTTGTCTCCTAAATGGAATCCTGATGATCTTGTGTAAATGATACAAAAAGAACTTTTAGAAAAGAAAGTAAAAGTTGACAATATGTCTCATGCATTTTCATTGCTCTGTATGAGTTGGCAAAAAATTATTTTTCCAGGATGAGACCTGGCACTATGGGTCTTGTTCATCCATCACCCATTCTTATCTGTGACTTTCTGCTGCTAACTGTAACTACAGCACAAGAGAACCATGTCTGTGCACAATTTCAAACCAATAGCTAAAGGGCTATTCTTTCAGTGGTGAGCAACTAATAGTGGTCCTTATGTCTCCTCAACACAAAACCCTCACCCAATAGGAAAGAATACTTTTCCAAATGAAGAATCACAGAATGAATCCCAGGCATCTCCAGCCTAGGCCATCCAAAAGCTCTGCCTGCAATTGCTGCAGAACCTAAGCCAAATTGAGAATAGCTGAAGTCTTTCAATAAAGACCAATCTTCCCCAACCCCTTGAATGGATTAGAATCTGGACTTCAAGTCCCAATCTTCCCAATAAGCATAAACAATAATCAGGCAGAAACTATTACAATAACCAACATCCTATTGGCATGGCGGCCTAGAGAAGGTGGGACCCTATGCAGTCTAAAGCAAGTACAGGAAGTATTGCCATTGGCAGTAGGTACCCTGTCTATTTTATTGCAGAAGAGGGCACTGGCACTACAGCTACTGGTGTATTAAATGGAGTGGTGGGATTCATAGTTCAAGACATTCAGAGAGCCCCAGATTAGAAAAAGTCTACAGTAAACCTTAAGATGGAGGGACCAATGTTCTGACTCAAGAAAAACCATGCCATGTCAAGAAAAAAAAGTCTACTTGAACTTACCTAATCATTGGTAAACGCTGATGTAGAAAACAGAAAACTTTAAATATAGGTTTTGATCCAAATTAGCAGGCTATAGATAAAAATGTAGCTTTTCAGAAATGATTTTTCAAGGTGTTCAGTGCTGATTTCATTTTAAAAGGATAGTATTGTGTTCCCAAAAGTTATTATATTTTTATTATGCCAATTCTCCCTCCCCACTTTCTTTTTCTGACCAGCTTGCCTAAGAGACTCTCAGCCACATTAAATCCTCTCCAATATACTGTACACAGACAAACAGTGCCACACTTTGAGGATGCAAAGAATTAAGTAATGAGATACAAGGATTCTGTGGCTGTAATAAACAAACAAGTAGCCCCTTTTTTATCCCACCTGAAACTCCAGAATAGCTGAAATAAATCAGTTGAAATTCCAGAGACATCTTCTCCTCCCCCCATCAAGATTAGATATATCCCAGCCTATGTGTACAAGTGTTATGCTGTTAATTTTGGGTCCTGAATTCTCTCACTGGGAGCCAGGAAAGAGCACTGTGTATTTTGTTGTATCAAAAGTCGTCTAATAAAGGGCAACAATTACAATAACATCAAACAGGGTTTAGGAATTGTGGAGCTTCACTCTCTTTCAAGGCCCTGATTTATATCTTGCCTTAGTATTGAGGCGGAAGCTCCTAAAACGGGAACGTTCATCGTCCCCCTAATGATGGCAGCATATGGAAAAGTAATGCATAATGGATGAAGGCTGAAGACTTAAGAATGGTTTCCTCCTTCCCCAATGTATCCAGTCACATTTTCTCTTGGCAAACATTAGTATGGTACAATTTAGAAGAAGGATAAAAAGAAAGTCACTCGACTTCTTCCCCCATCACTGTGAGACTCCAAAACTTGAAGCAATCAAAGTAACTACCTACTTGAAGATCACCAAACTTTGTTTTAGGAATAAAGTTTGTGGAAAAAGAAAATACACGGAAGAGAAATTTGAGATTAATAGAAGCGTGGAATGTCAAGAAGACAATATGATATCCAACCAAACTGTCACTGTGAGACAAGAAATTGCTAGTTAAATAAATTGACAGGATGTGGATTTAATGAAGATTACTTGGGGCTGGGATAAGCAGAAAGCTTCTTGCCATATTTGCTACACACTTGGGAATATGACCTCATGCTGCATAAATGAGTTATTTGGAGAATCAGTGCTCAAGTAAACAAGTCTCCATCCATAGGTTTTAGGCATATGGAGTAACATTCTGTCTGCCAAAGCCAATACCAATTCTCTGGAAGCTACTCTAAAAAACAGGATCCATCCATAAAAATACATATGAAGCTCCTTATTGCACCAGGCCTGCTACTATCCCTGATAGAAAAGGCAACACAATATTTTACAATAAAAAATTGTGTACAGCAAGCATATATTCAAGGGTTATGCACAGATGCCTGTGACCAAAGCACCGAAGACAGGACAAGAAGCAACAGATGGAAATTAATCAAGGAAAGAATCAATCTAGAACTAAAGAGAAATTTCTTAACCGTGAGAACAATTAACCATTGGAACAGCTTGCCTTCAGAAGTTGTGGGTGCTCCGCCATGGGAGGTTTTTAAGAAGAGATTGGACAAGGGGTCTCCAACCTTAGCAACTTTTAAGCCTGGAGGACATCAACTCCCAGAATTCCCCAGCCAGCTGCTCACTGGGGAATTCTGGGAGTTGAAGTCCTCCAGGTTTAAAGTTGCCAAGGTTGGAGACCCCTGGATTGGACAGCTATTTGTCCAGAATGGTGCAGGGTCTCCTGCTTGTGCAGGGGGTTGGACTAGAAAACCTCCAAGGTCCCTTCCAACTTTGTCATTCTGTTAATTTCTGTTACTGTACAGGGACGTAAAGAATTAAAAGGATGAACAGTTTTTCTATATTTAGGAGCAGCACTCTTTTAGTCAGAAGACTGCAGTAGACAGGAATTCTATCATGTACATATGTACATAGTTCTTTAGGTATAGCTACATAAAAATAGTGGGAAATGGCACCATAAATTTTCACTTCGTGGGTATATTAAGTGTGCATGGATACTTTTCATGTACTACTAAAACCTTGAACATGTTTTAAATTGTGGAGGGGATGAATTGTGACAATTTTTGTTTGTATTAAACAGCAAAGGCCCTTGAAAAATACAGCAAGTAGGGCTTATTAAAGTATGTACAAGAAGAGTCAGAGGCAACATTGGAATTCCACAACCAGAAAACCCTGGTTTTTGGACCTTCATATTTGCTTTTTTCCCACAGCTTGCACCAAATTGATTTGTGTCATAAAAGCCCCACATACTGTAAACATACATTACTGCATACTCACACGTATTTCACATTTTCTAAAAATTGCACAATTATGTACGTTGTTCATGAGCCATGTTAACTGCATACTGATATATTAGCTATGTGTACCCCAAAAAATATAACTTTTTCCTCCAAAAGTTCAGGTGCTGAGTTTTGATACTGAAAATACAGGGGGAAGAGTCCAAACAGGAACCTTCTGAAGACAAAATATTTAACAATGGAGGTAGAAATGTAAACAGAGAATTTTCTGTAAAAGTATTCCTTTGAAGTTACTGAAATTCATTATACAAAATGAAAATCTATTAAAAATTATGAAGCCTTGGTTGATCATTCAAATAAAATGAAGTTGTTTACAGTTTACAATTAACTATCTATTGATATCCCCAAACTGTGAACGTTTATAAATATCTTAATGAATTGTTTGTAAACTCACCTGAATGCTGGTCTCAACACTGCATAAATGTTTATTTATAGGCTCCCTAATTTCAGGCTCTTTACTGCTTAGTGTATTGTTCTATTTAGCTTTGTATTTGTGTGCATCTTGATACTTTCAATGTTCCCTAAGAGAAAATTCTTTGTAAGCCACAACACAAATATATATTCCACTTCAGATTACAATCGAAACATTTTCTACATTTGGTCAGGCTCCATCAGGACATTACATGCCTCAAACTGTAAAAAACATTTTAAAAGTGATCGTTCAGAGCTGTTTCAAGCAGGGTTTCCAGATACAAGAAACCAAAAGCAAATAAAAGCACCCAGAATCTGTCCAGCTGTTACAAAAGTAAAGGAACAACTGCATTTTCAGGAATTTAAGATCTATGTTTCCATATTTTCTATAGCAGTCTAATGAAGGCCTTTCTCACACTCAGCTACAGATAGCCTAAGAAATGAATAGGCCACAAAATCTCAAAACTTTTATATTGCAAGCCATCTTTTGAATAAGAATCAAGGAAAGTAATCAGCTGGACAATATTAACTCATTTGTTTTCACTGCTGAAGTCTCTTGCTTGCAAACAAATCCTGTCTTTCCCCCCAAAAAACTCTAAAAGTTGGGGAGGCAGGTAGAGAGAAAGGGAAAGGGAGAGGGAGAGAGAGAGGGAAAGAGACAGGGGGGAAGTTAATTTTACTGTATGTCAGTTTTTAGCAGTGAAGTACAGAGATAGTGAGCAAATGCCCGTATATTACATGTTCTATTTGGAACACTTTTCAGTATATTTTGTTGGTACATATACTGGGTTTCTAAGGTCTTAAATTAAGCAGACTACAAATATGGCTATCACTGCAATTTTATGCATGTATCTTCAAAAATTCAATTTTGGAGTATGGATACAAATTTGCATTATAAATGTGTAAAATATAATTCAAAGAAAATACATATAAAAAGTAATTAAGATTGAAGCATATAACTTTCCAACTGATTCTATATTTCACAAACATTTCTTACATGTTTCAGTTATTCATGGATAACACTGTGTGTTTCTTACACTACCGATATACACAACTAACTTATTTTTTATGTGTTGATATCTGCATAAAAATAGGAATGCATAATAAAATATCACTTAAAATATGTAATACATATACCACATCATCTTAGGAATTTGCATAGAGATGTCAGTATTGTTAAAGGACAAAGAAAACTGGCCAAAAAATTTTCAGTATTATTTCTGAAATCCTTTATCCTAAGTATGAAATATTTGTGGACCAGCACCTGTCCAGATAATTCTACAATACTATAATCAGATAAATTTGTACAATATTTAAGATTGCCAAAACCTTGAAATACCATCAGACAGATGTGCAATAATATTAACTGCAAGTAAGTTTTGAAGATCAACTGTGCATATCTCTCAAGCTGTTTACAGCAACTGCTTTAAATGGCAATTATTTGGGGCTAACCCTGCAAACTGGAAACATGTTGCCGAGTACTCTGCCATTACAATATTCAACAAGTATTTGGATAAGCCAGTGTTATATATGTGTAGGTTGTAGTTACAGAGAAAAAGTTTCATGGTCAACAGGCAGCATAACAAAAGTAAGGACATTAATATATATATCTTATCAAACCAACTCCCCAACAACTCATTCTGATTTTTTAAAAAAATCTGCTTTTGTTTTTTATTATACATATACATAAATATACACATATACATATACACAAATACAAATATGTATATTTGAGCCCCATTCAAGGGTGGGTTTTTTTTTAATGAAAACAAGAGAACACGCATTATAGATGTTTTTTAAAAGCACAATATGCAGGTTTAATTCTTACCCGTTCACATTTCTTTGCTAAATAGATGCCAACCGTAAAATTCTTCCTCTATATACACACACTACACACACCAGTCTACATGCCATGGTTGATCCTATCTCCATAACCTACTTTGATGTTCCTAGCAATCTGATATACATGCAGAAATAAAATTTCAACTATTTTTCCTCAATAGACCACAGTCTTCTTAAAAGAATACAAAAGAGATCAAGTTTAATGAAGTAAAGTGTCAGAGCCCAGCATTTTACCACAGAATAAATGAACCATTTCCACAATGATGGCCACTTCAAGAAGTGGCTCCTAGCATGCAATACCACCACATAAGAATGGTTGCCTGAGACACTAGGGCAAATCAAGACTGTGGAACCGAAGTTGTCATTTAACAGAATTAGAATCGGATCCTGTTAAGTATAAGAGAGAGTTATATTTAATTTGAGAGGAAAGGATCATGCTTAATATCAACCTGTTCTGGTTGGAGACCTGCAAACTGATAGAATACTGAACAGAAAAGGTGGGAGCCACACAGGAGGGTAGAGAACAGGAGAGGCAATTTGGATAGTAACCACAAATCCAAACTACAGAAACAGAGAACCAGGGCTAAGAATTGTAGTAGCAACAACAAAATAATTTAGTTCAAAGAATTAAGAGGAAAATGCTTCTGTTATCTACTGAGGGCATTTGCCACAGATGAAGCCAGGTTTGTTCAATTCATCAGATACAAATAAAAGGCAACTCTTTGCAAGAGCACAAGATTTTCCTTCTCAGAAGCAGGAATGAAACTAGACTCTACTTTGGCATCAACCCAAAGGCAAGACAAAAACAAAGAATTGAACACCAAGCCACATAAGGTTTCCAAAAACACCCCTGAAACCTACCATGAGCACTGGCTTTGCAGGATATATAGGCAGGCACTTTCTTATTTACCATTACCTAGACCGCAAGCTACAAAACTATGAATTGATGTTGACCATCTTTATAAAGTAGCACAATATAAAGGCTATGTCTATCACAAAAATAAATATCTCCCCTTAAATTAGGAACTATTAGGATTTTAACCTGTGATAGATTTTCAGACCTTTCTTCCCAGAATATTGTTTTTCCCATATAGGGCTTTCATATATACTTAAACACTATATCTAAATAATATATAAAACTGAGTATGCCAAACAGAAGAAAGCCCACATCAAATTATTTAATAAACTAATAGTTTATTAAAAAATAACAATCCTCAAAAATGATCACATTTTTAAAAACCTTAAATTGATAAACCGAATAAAAGACTTCAAAACTGAGGTTTAGAAATCGAAATATAAATATGTCATATTACTATCAAGATGCTCAGGACTGTACTTCTATCAGCAGAGATAATTTTTTAAGCTTAAAGTAATCTGTAAAGACAGTTACATACTTTTAACTCATTTCCTATATTGCAAGCTTTTTAAACTTATTTGACAATATTTGATTACTATAAAATGGTATTTGATTATTCAAATGCTAATTCATGTGAAATTTAGGAGACCTTTATCTTTAGATTTATTTGTTTGATTGTTATATTCAGTGTATATAGCTGCCCATTTGGGGCAATAAAAATCCATCAGAAAAACACCATTTGGTGGATCTACCATTAGAAATATTATTTGGATAAAGCAAATAAAATCTGCATCTATAATTGAAAGGGCAAATATAAAATGTTTGTATAAATGAGTATAAAACAGGACACAGTCTCTGCATTTCAAGTCACTACAAAGACTATGCATGCAGTATATATTTCTTCATCTGTGTATGTTAAGTGCTTCTACATAGAAATATGGGAAATGTATTACCTATACTCAAATATATGTATTATGAATGTAATGTGCAGGACGTTGACAGACCGCAAACTGATAATCATCAGCCCGTCAAATTTTAGGCTTCGGCCACTTACCAATTTTACAAACTGTACTTCATCTGTATTATCACTGCTGCGAGGAACAGGGAGACTTATAACAACAAATATCAACTGCTGCTAAAATCCCAAGAAACTTTACTGGTACAATAACTGTTCCACTTTTGAAAACTGATATTTGCCTGCATTTCACTATTCAGTACGAGTGAGAAAATGTTTGTCCTTCTCTCTGTGCAAGAGAGATTGTCCGCCATCCTCATCAAATCGATCACAAAATCAGTAGAGGAAAAAGTGAACTTTCAGCGCGATTGCCACCTCATCCACGCGCCTCCCGGTCTTGGTCCCTGGGGAAGAAACCTCCTTTTCCCGCCCCCCACCCTCACCCGCGAGAGCTCCTGCACGGCACAGCTGCGCCCAGGTCCGCACCTTGGACGGGCTCCCCGGGGCTGGCCAGGGGGGCACCAGTTCTTTCCAACTGTCCTAGACCGCTTCAACCTCGCCCTCCGACAACACTTTTGTAAAAAGAAAAAGAAGCAGGGTGGGGGGCGGCTACCCCTTCCTGCACCGTTTAGCCTCATTACTACCTTCCTCATAAGCAGGCAGTATTTTCGGAGACAGTTTTGAGGCGCTGAAAACAAAACCAAAAGAAAACAACACCCCCACCCCCCACCCCTTCTTCATTCTCATGTGAAAAGGGGCAAACCACGTATGTGTGAATGGTCTGCAGTTGTTGGCGAAGCTAGAGAGGGGCTGGGGGGGGGGGGGGGGGGGGGGGGGGGGGGGGTTCACATGAGAATGAAGAAGGGGGGGGGGGAGGGGGAGGTGCGGAGGGAACAATTTTAGCATGCTCCACTCGTGCTGAGAAGGCCGTTTGCTCTTTTCCCCCACCCGGGAGATAACCACCGCGGTGCCCGCCTTTTTCCTCCGGCCTTTCGAAGAACCAGGCACGTTGCGCGCAAAGAGGCGCTGCTGGCCCCTGACGTGTCTCCCTGCCTGACTCCTTCGGCGCCCCACGACCTGTCCATTATCTGCCAAAATCCCCGCGGAGAGGGGGTCCAGAAAACAGTCTCGTAATCCCAGAGTTGCCGGCAGAAAAGAGGGAATTATGGAGGGCAGGCCGTGCCGGCTGACGGGGAAAGGTGGTCACAAAAATTGGGCCAACTGGTCGGCAAACAGCGTCATTACTCAGCCGGTCCGATCCGATTCCGGAGACATTGGAGAGTGGAAATGGGGAGGCTACTCTAAAAAATCTTCAGAGTTTCGGAGCTGTATTATTTCTTTAGCGTTTGAAGTCTTCCCTCCCCCAGCAAATCTTGTCTTCACACTGTGACTTAGTGCACCCCTGCCAGTAAACGTGTTGGCTCCAGAAACCACCACTTTTATATCCCAATTATAGCAATGTTCGACAGAGATTTATTTCTCGCCACAGGCACCCTATCCCTCCCTCTCCCTCTCCCTCTCCCACGCGCGGAGAGCTCCATAGAGTTCCGCAAGTCCCTGCGGGAACTCTGACCTCGGTGGAAGGTTAGAGTACTTCCTTGCCTCAAATCCACTTTTGCACTTTTGTAGAAAGGCAGAAACCCTACTCCGCCGCCAGGCCCAAGACTACGCAGGGCAAAAACCAAAGGGGGTCCCCCAAACGGGCCCTCCCCCCTTCAAAAGGGGGTGTCTGGCTGCTCCTACTTTAGACCTGAAAAGGCGCCAGTTTTTTTTTTTTAATATATACAAACCTATCAAATTTGTCGGCAAAAAGAAACCCCGTGGTCTACCTGAAGCTGTCCAAGAAGGTGGTGGAAAGAAGCTGTGGTGGAAAGAACCCACTATTTTAAAATGGAAAAAAAATAATGTTCATTATAAAAAGTATCTAACTTTCATCAGACAGGCTCTTGAGGGGAGGCAGAGAAAGGGAGAGAACCACTTTAAGACTGAGGCTAAAACATTACCCCGGGTAGCGCACCGCCTTTGGCTGGCATTCCCTCCCAGCGCAAAGTGCCCCTTCCTTTCCTTAATCCCTTTCCTTTCCCCAGAAGACCCGGTGCCCACTCGGGACAAGCACTGATGTGCAACTTCAGTTCGGCAAGAGCGGAAAGAAGCAAACGTTAAAACTGTTCCTGAACTTTAGAAACTTTGCCAGCCCGTCAAAATACCCCCACACCCATCTCCCCCTCCACGCAACAACCTCGGCTTTATCTCTCCCACCCCCCATCTCTCCAGCCATCGTCTCACCCGCGCCAACCGGTAACTCAGCCTAGTTTTCTACTATCTCTTCTTCATCCCCACCCCGCCGTTAATGTTTTTAAAATAAATTTGGGGGAAGCGCCATT
This sequence comes from Laticauda colubrina, assembly GCA_015471245.1. NCBI lineage: Eukaryota > Metazoa > Chordata > Lepidosauria > Squamata > Elapidae > Laticauda > Laticauda colubrina. The sequence continues at coordinate 32,258,623 of BLBF01000021.1, read as the reverse complement.
TTCTGATCTCCTAAACCCGTGTGCAGTGAATATAACAAAGAGCTTGGAAAGATGCCATCTCTCTCTTTCCCCTCTCTCCCTCTCTCTCCCCCCTAACTTCCCTCCCTCCCCCTGCTCTCTGCAGAGGGAAAGACGCGAGGAATTCTTTCTTCCCCAGCAAAACCACGCAAGGCGACAGAAATAACCCTCAAACCAGCGGCGGAGGCAAGACTGGCAGCGGCGGCAACGGCAGCGGCAATATAACACGGGACGAACAAACTGAGCGAGCGCAGTCAGAAGGAAAAAGGGAAGGGGGGGGGGAGAGCGAGCGAGATAAAAAAGCGAAGCAAAACACAAACAGAAACAACAAAAGAGTTTCAGCCTGTCCCGTAAAGGGAGCAACCCCGCAGGAAAGGCGCGCTCAGCCCTCCCCGCGCCCGCCGCCGCCACTGCCCTCCCCCGCCAGGCCACCGCCGAGCTCAGCTAGTTGTTACCTGGGTCAGGCAGTACGGGGAGTACATGGTTACTTTTGGACTTTGCTTTTGCGGGATTGTGTTCACAAGGCGAGCAGCTGCATAACTCGGGCTGCTGCGGCTCCTTCTCGCGGTGCCTCTACTCCATGCTGGTCTGTAACCCCGCCTTGGAGCTCTGAAAGTGAAAGTTTAGACAAAGTTTGGAACGGAGAACACTTTTGCCTTGAAAAAAAATGTTCAGCCTTTGAGCTCCCTCCCACTCATCCCCCTCCCACCCATGCAAGCACGCGCGCACACACACACACACACACACACACAGAGCATTCAGAAACTCTTCTCGCTTGCTAGCAAGTTTTAGATTCCTTTGAAGCTGATATTAATAATCTCCAAAGACGAAGAATGCCTTCTAGCCAGGATCTCTTCCACACACACACACACCCCCACACACACGCCGCCCACCTCTTCCCTTGGTGGGGAATTCTGAGCTGGGGGGGGGGCGGTGAGGGAGGCTAACGGACGCATTTTTTAAAAAGGGAGGAGGAACATGGCACCGCCGAAGCTTGAGACGCGAGCCCGATTTAAGGTATTGCTTTTTACTGGGCATCAAAATGCCAGCCCATACATCAGTGGAGCGAAGGTGATGCCAGTCAGTTGTGCTGAAAGTCCCTCTCGCTCTCTATGGCATTCCCAGGGACGGGCAGACGGCGAACCCGCCTGTTCCCCGTCCCCCACCCCTTTCCTGCACCCCTTTCCTAAATTTCGCAGGCAGCTTCTCTGGTGAGGATGCGGGATGGAACGGGCCCGCCATTCTTCCCGTCTCCGACCCGAAACCGGCCACGTGTGAAAGTGGAGCACTCAGAGGGGGAAGTCCGCTCCTTCGAAGGCCCTGAAACCGTACCTACCCCGGGGTTGTCACCAAGCGAGCTAGGAGGCGCGTATGGATATTGGGCAGAGAAGACGGGTTCAGGATCCCGAGAAGAGGCCCCTTGACTCAAGGCTTGAAAAAAGGCAGCCAAGCGACTGCAAAGTTTTTTGCTGTCGGATTAAACTGCCGCCCGGTTCTGGGCAGCTCTCGCTCGAAGCCCCCGCAGCAGCTTTGTCTGTCAAAGTGGGGCGCCGAAGGGCTCCGGCCGGGCCTTTCTTCCGAGGCTGAGCGAGCGGCTGAGGAAGGAGGCCCGACTGCGCCGGCAGCGATCACGTCGGAAGATTTCTGCGTCGGTGGGGTGAAAGAGCGACCGCTCCTGCGAGCCGTTCCCTCGAAAACATCGGGTTCCCTCGCCCGCCTCGCCAGCTGCAGGCGGCTCCCCTCCGCAACCCCTGCAACTCCTTGGGCGGGAGCAGGCCGGCTGGAATGACAGTACCCGGACGGAGCGAGGCTTCACCTCGGGAAAAGCCAGCTTAAAGGGCCTCCTTTGTCCGCCAGCGTATCTGCCGCGGAGAGGAGGGGAAGAGCTGTTCTGCCATTTCAGGTTCAAAAGTGCAGGTTGGAGCTCGGGCTGGTTTTCCTCCCTCCCTTCCGCTTCCCTGTAAAAGGTGTGGGGTGTTGAGGAAGAAGGAAAGGCCTGCCAAGGCCACCACGATCCCGATCTAACCCGACCCTCTTCAGAATCACAGCCAAAAGCGCCAAGATGGAAGAGGGACCTTTTCCCGTTTGTCTCCCATTTGAGCTTCGTCCCTCCAGAGGCTGGCTTGCCGCAGCCATCCTAAAATCAAGGAAGGCCTCTTGTTTGGCTTCGCTGGGGCTCCTGGATGTTTTCGCAGATCGGCCTCCAGGTTCACCTTACAAGAGGGCCTTTCACCAAGGATCTTAACAGGAGCAGAACCCAAAACAGAAGAAATAGTAGAAAAGCACCCACCCACACCACACCACAAAGAGTAGAGTCTCAGAAAGTACCTGGCCCCAAACTTCTATTGCTTTTATACCACTGGAATTATCAGGATTTTCCTTCTGACTAGACTTGAGGATCCCATTACGTTTGACAGACCTTTTCCCCTCTGACCATGAATGGTGGCAAAATCAGTTTAGCCCTCGTGGGCCAGCGTACAGATATCTATGAAAGAAGGTTCAGACCCCAGCTCTCATCACTGTATCTCTAGGTGTTGCGGGGGGGGGGGAGAGGGGTGAGGGGTAATGTGATGGTGTGCTTCATTCTCCAGCAATGATATGGATTGCAGAGGTAAACCCCATTGAAGAGGATGGCTTAGTAGCTAAGGCATTAGGCTAGAAAGCAGGAGACCTGCCTCTGGCACAAAGCCAACTGGGTGACCTTGGGGCACTCATTCTCAGCTCCAGGAAGGAGAAGGAAAACCACTTCTGGAATCTTAACAAGGGCAGGGACTTTTCTAGGCAGTCCCCAAGAGTCAAGACTGATTGATTCAAAGGCACCAACACAAGTCCATTAAGTCTCTAGGACTGATTTATACTGTTATTGTGTACAAAGTCCTGGGAATTTTTCTGTCCTTAGGGGGCACTGTTTTCAATTCAATTCTCTTCAGGGTGGACAGAAACTGCATAAGAAAAATAACTGATCTTCTTCAAGGAACACTTGTGTTATTCCTCCAGAGCAGCAGCCCCCTTTTGGGCACCAGGGACCTTGGAGAGAGGTTTCAGGGGACTGGAAGGGCGTGGTTGCACATGCTTCCTGCATCCTACATATAGGGCTTTGCTTGTTTGTGCGGCCCAGTTTCTAGCATGCCATGGAGCACTGCCAGTCCATGGACTCAGGGCTGAGGACCCCTGCCATGACCCACTGGTGGTCCGTGAGAAAATTTTGGTGGTCCACAGAGAAATGTCACCCCAGAGCACACACACCCCCAAGTAATTAATCCAGGCTGCGCAGGAACACAAGGCTGCGCCACCCACATGGCCTGCAGGAACCCTCCTCCCCCACTCACTCCTTACCTGGCAAACTTGCCTGCTAAGTTGCTACTTTTTTTTTCTTGCTTTCTAGCTAGTCTTTAGATCTTCGGCTCTGCTTAAAGAAAAGCCAAACCTTCCTTTCTAGGACTGAAGCTTCTATTATTCAGTGCAGGCGGCCGATGGCAGAAACACAGATCTCTAAGTGAATCTGTGATTCTGTGAGCAACTCAATCTGTCTGCCTGCTTTGTCTGATTTTGGGTAAAAGTTGCTCTTTTTAAATGAAAAATTCAATATTTACATAAATATGTTTACATACAAACCATGCCCAGCCAGTCACGACCACTAACCCACACCCACAAATTAGGCCACACCCAAGAACCATTAAATTTGAATCCCACCCCGGCCTCTGTTTGTGTGTGTCTGTGTATGGAGGGTGGAGAGAGAGGTGACATCAGATCTCTTTCTCTCTCTCCCTTTCCCACCAATGTCAGCAAGCCACCATCAGTTAAAATTCATATTAGTGCTCCCCAGGATTTAAAATTATGAGTTTGGTGGTCCCTGAGGTCCAAAAGGTTGGAGACTCCTGCTCTAAGCACATCTAATTCTGGGTAATGTTACATATAAATTTACCATCATCAAAGCTGTTACAATGCTTTGTTGTTACATGCAATCTATAACTGTGGTCAATGCAATGATGCACTTGGTTGTCTCCTTAATCTTGATGTTTTTACAGGAGTGAAGTGAGCCTTGCCACAGCAATTGAAATCTTTTCTTTCACAGGGAAACTGAAAGTGAAAAATTGGAAACAATGACAATGCAATTTTGTGTTTAAAAACAATCTCGACTGGGCAGGTCCAATCCACAGTTTTCAAATTTCATGAGGCCCTGGATAGCTGGTAATGTGGTCCCACAAGATTGCAAACTTTTAACATTGTTTATGCTTACACATTCAATGTGGCCCAGGCAAGCCAAAAGCCCATGCTGTTAGACCAAATATAGTAAATAGCTAGTGAGTCTTACACAGGGTGTCCAACAACAGCACAAATATGTTCCAGTAGCCTCTTTTTTTTCTGCATTTAATGAGGTTTTCTTCATCTAATTATCATTTTATAGTGACCTATCCTTAACTATACCAATGTTAGAAAAGTGCTTTCCTCCTTACAACCCACTTTTGTGTGAATAAATCTTTCCCGCTTCTTCAACCATGACTCATTCATGATACTTTTAGGAAGACCTATTGACTAGTTTAGGGAGGTACTAGGCATGACCCTAACCCTTTCCTTCCAGTTCCTGACCATTATCTTCACACCCAGTCAAGCTTTGGAGAGCAGAATAATTCTTTCAAATAAGTCTCCCCTATACCTGCCAGGTTATTAAGTCAATGCCAATGGCAGAGACACTGATCAACCTGCAGAGAAAGTGACCAGTATTCTGCAAAGGCAAAGCTGCACTTTGTGTGCTCTCTCCCTCCGACAAGTCCTCACTTAATTATCATAATTGGGATCAGGAACTCCACCACTAAGCAATTCAGTTGTAAAATATGATGCTGTATGACTGCCCTGACTCACAACAGGTTTACAGGAGTTCAGCAGTTTCCACTTGTGGTCCTTATTTCAATCCTGCATGGTTGTTAGGAATGACATCACATGATCACCATAATGCAACCTCCTGCCAGGTTCCCCACTGACTTAAGCATGAAGGTCACAAACAGCAAATCTGTGATCATAAGTTGCTGCAGCCATTATAATTACAAACTGTTGCAAGCACCTGAATCACAACTGCAGGACTGGGTGCTGCAATGGCCACAACTTCAAGGATCAGCTATAAATCAGTGCCATTGTAAACTCAAAAGATTGTTAATCAAGGACTAACTGTGTTGTACCTGCAGCAGGGTAAAGAATAAACATATTTTATTACCAATTTCTATACTGCTGACATCATGTGGAAGCCTGCAATAAAATTCTAATATAATTAAAGACCACCAAGTTGAAATCACGCTTGTGTCATTCCCTAGCAAGCACTACAAATGCAAAATAGTTTGTCAATCCAAGGATGTCCTTAGGTTTATTAGTGTTAAAAATTCTTATTCTGGCACCATCCAAAAGCACCTCAAGAAGGATAAAAACTGTTGGGCTTTGTCACATCAGGAGACAGCCATCTTATTCCAGTATAGTTTTCTCTCAACTCAAGGTTGGTACTAAGCACTACAACTTAGCAGTGGAGAATGGCCCTTAGAGATCTTGTAACAGATCAGTATTGTTTTAATAGTCATGCTAATTAGCACATGAAGCTACTCAGTCAAAACAAAATTGGGACAAATAACGTACCCATTTAAGGGCAGGATTAGAATGTATAGAGTCACAATAATAGATAGATAGATAGATAGATAGATAGATAGATAGATAGATAGATA